>BLBF01000073.1:15728998-15742784 GCA_015471245.1 Laticauda colubrina
TTAGACATGAAACCCAATTGGATGAATTTGGACCAATCACCAGGACACTGTGAGTTCTAGTCCAACCTTAGACATGAAACCCAGTTGGATGAATTTGGACCAATCACCAGGACACTGTGAGTTCTAGTCCAACCTTAGACAAGAAACCCAATTGGATGAATTTGGACCAATCACCAGGACACTGTGAGTTCTAGTCCAACCTTAGACATGGTGCCCTTGTCCCAGCCATTCTTTCTCAATCCAACCTGCCCAACAGGATTGTTGTTGTGAGGAAAATAGGAGGAGGAAAGTATGTTGGAGATGTTCACCACTTTATTTTTAAGAATAATAAGGGGAGAAAATAAGTAAACAATAAAATAAATAAATATTCCTCAGGAGAACATTTGTTGGTGGCAGTCAGGGGGTTAGGAGGTAGCTGTGAGATGATGGCAGTCTTGAGGAAAAACAAAATTGTTAGGCTTGAAAATGAAACATTCCTCTCAAGCTTGTGGCAAATCATGGTAAACAAGCGGCCTCACAAGCACGTTATCCCAGCTTCTTGTTTCAAAGGCCAACCAAAAGACAATCAAGCCCAGGAAGCATTCACTGTGTATACAGCCTCTTGCATCTCTCTCCAGATCATACATCATCCATTGGAAGAGGCGCCGGTAAAATATTCAGGGTGAAATAATTCATTTTTGAGGGGAGGGGAGAGGAGGCTGGAAAAAAAAATCAGGAGAAGCCTGCTACTGAGAAAATATATATTTTGAGATGAACTTCGGATGAGAGGGTCCCAAAAGAGTTCCCTCTGAGATTTTCTATGTCTACCCTTCATGGTTATTGCTCTGAAGTCTGAATGGATAGTTGAGCCTCACCAGGCTCAAGGTTGACTCATCCTTCCAAGGTGGATAAAATGAGAACCCAGATTGTTGGGGGCAATATGGTGACTCTGTAAACCTCTTAGAGAAGGCTGTAAAAGCACTGTGGAGTGGTATATAAGTCTAAGTACTACTTACTACTACTAAGTACTAAGTACTATAAGATATGCTATTATATCTTTTAATAAAATCTGTTAAAGGAAAATGTGTTATTGAATTAATCATCCCTCTCCAAATATAATGGGCATCCTTCACTTATTCTGATAGTGACTGATTTTGACAGAGTGATCTGCCTTGGGATATAAAAGGATCAGGAAATAGGTCCATCATAATATCAATTTGCAGAATAACAATTGCAAGGGATTTGAAAGTCTAGTCCAGTGGTCATCAACCAGTGGGCTGGGAACCACTGGTGGTTCATAAAAAAATTTTGGTGGTCCACAGAGAAATGTCACCCCCAAAGCACCCCCAAAAGCAATTAATCCAGGCTGCGTGGGTAAACAAGGCTGCACTGTCCCATGGCCCATGGGAACACAAGGCTTGCTTTACTTGCACTGCGAACAACATGAGGAGTGAGGAAAGGGGGGAGGGGGGAACTTGCCCCACTCATCCCACGTGCCTTGCCTGGCCACCAGGCTGCTTCTTTCTGCTTCTTTCTTCTTTTATTTTTGGCTGCACGCAAGGAAAGCAAAAGTCTTTCTTTCTCTCTCCCAAACTCAGTTAGAAATGAGTCTTTGGGACCCTGCATCCTGCTCCAAGAAGCTGTGCCAGCACAACAAGCCTCACAAAGACTCATTTCTAGCAGAGCTTGGGGGAGAGAAAGAAAGACTTCTGCTGATTCTGCTACTTTCCTTGCATGAAGCCAAAAGTCTTTCTCTCTCTCTCTCCCCAAGAATGCCCCCCCCCCCCCGAATGGAGCTGGAGATGGTATCCTGCAATCCCAAATAAAGAATGATCGATCAGTAGGAAAATGAGGTGGGGAATTTTCCTGCAGACTTTTTGGGGGATTTTCCCAGGGTCTCTGGTCCGTGGGATTTAAAATTATGAGTTTGGTGGTCCCTGAGGTCCAAAAGGTTGGCAACCCCTGTTTTAGTCCAACCCTTTGCTCAAGCAGGAGACCCTATACCATTTCAGACTGATGGTTGTCCAATCTTTTCTTAAAAACCTCCAGTGTTGGAGCTCCAAAATTTCTGAAAGCAAGTCATTCCACTGATTAATTGCTCTCACTGTCAGGAAATTTCTCCTTAATTCTAGGTTGGTTCTCCCCCTGTTGAGTTTCCACCCATTGCTTCTTGTCCTGCCTTCAAGTGCTTTGGAGAATAGCTTGACCCCCTCTTCTCCGCGGCAGCCCCTGAGATATTGGAACACTGCTGTCATGTCACCACTAATCCTCCTTTTTATTAAACTAGACATACCCAATTCTTGCAACTGTTCTTGGCTGTTATGCAAATAGATCTTTCTCTGTGGAATTCAGTCCAATACTTGGCTTCAGGACTTGGCCACTGAGTGCAGATTTTTTTTGCTTCCTATAGAACAGGACTCAGTAATATCAGATGATTACCAAAATCTTCAGAATCAGCTGCAATGCAGCAAAACTTGTAAGCAAGTCATGTCTGAAAAATCTTCCTTCTGAGATCAACAGACAATAGATCACCTTTGTACTCGTGTGTTTCATAAAGAGCACCCTAAAAGTTTGCAGATCATACAAGTTTACAAACAGTTCGGAAAAGGTAGTTGTCAGCTTTGATTTTGCTGCTTCTATTTTTTTCTAATCTTAAATTTATTTGATTCCATGTGTCCATTAATAGAAATGCCTATATGTTTTCTTATACATTTGTTATTATTTCCAAATTCTTGTACACACTTGTCCTACTGTGTACTCTTAGTGCAACTTATTTCTCCAGAAATATCTATATGTGGGATTTTAAAATATATTTTTCTGGAGTGTGCCCCCCCCCTTTAGAACTGCATTGCAACAAGCTGAAAATACCAATTTCAGCTTGTAATTACATTTCAGTTCACAAATGGGTTTAGGAAATGTCTTTATAAAATTTCAGATGAACAATTCTACCTCCCTTAATACAGTTAAATCAGAATCTCTCCAGAACTCATTCTTCGTATCTTCTTCCTCAACGTTTAGGGCCCCAAAGCAATATGGAGACAGACATCTGCAAAGAATGCATTTTGTAAATAAATATTTCATTGTGGGGATGATAATTGTGGAGTTGGTGCAGGTGGCGCATTCTGCAAAATCAAGGAACATTTTAAGCAGGAGTCGAAGTTTAGAAGATCAACATAGGAATAATGAGTGGTTAGAATGCAGTATTGCAAGGCTAACTCTGCCCACTGGTAGCAGTTTGATCCTGAATGGCTCAAGGTTGATTCAGCCTTCCATCCTTCCAAGATGGGTAAAGTGAAGACCCAGATTGTTGGGTGCAATAGGCTGACTCTGTAAACCACTTAGGGAGGGTGTGATGACCCAGGGCGTGGCACAAAAGCAACATAGTTACAAAAGTAGGTAAAGTCCCTTTAATACCTCCAACTTGGCCCCCAGAGTCCAGTATCATCGGCTGGAGAAAAAACTGTTCTCCCAAGAACAGTTTTTAAAGGGAAGAAATTCAATCCAAACCCAAAGTACATATAGATTTTAAATAAAAACCAACACAAACCACACTGCAGCAATTAATGAGACAGGGCAGGATAAGGAATTGCAGACTTCCAAAGATAATGAAACACACACAGTTCTTGTTGAGACTTTGGGAAAAAAATTCAGAGAAGAGCAACTAAGATGATCAAAGCCCTGGAAACTAAACCATGTGAAAAACAGCTGCGGGTTTTGGGTTTGGCTACTCTAAAGAAAATAAGAATTAGGGGTGACATGATAGCAGTATTCCAGTATTTGAGAGGCTGCGCCAAACAGGAGGGGGTTAAATGATTCTCTAAAGCACCAGACAGCAGGACAAGAAACAATGGTTGGAAACAATTATGTTCCTAACTTAACAGCTGTGGTGATTCACTTTAACTCCTGTGGCAGAAAGAGGCTGTGCAATGGAGCAAAATTTATTTAACAAATGTCTCATTTAGCAGCGTACATTTAGGGCTCAATTGCAGTCGTAAGCTGGGAATGACCTGTATTACCTAGTATATATGAGTATACTAGCGTACATAATCTTATACTAGTATACCTTGCATAGCCTAGGTAAATACGACATCTAAATAAACAGATAAAAAAATCGTGATTCGTGGCAGTGGCAGCAAATGCATCAATTTTAGTCTTTTTATTCCTTTTTCCCTTGCTTTCCCCTACTGTCCACTTCTCTTTTCTCACAATCTGCAGGTCTTTGTGGCGCTGCAGTGGGATCCTCTCCCTCCTGGTTTTCAGGGCTTCGGGTGGGGAGGTAGAAAGAGACCTTCCAAATCCACAACTCTCCAAGACATTCCTGAGCAAGAAGGATGGGAGATTCTGCTTGAACCTCATCCCACCCATTCTTGTGTGCATCTCTGGATATATAGATCCTCTCTCATGCTGTTGAATCCACCCATACCAACAATAAAAAAGTCTACAGAAAGTGATTGCATGAACAGATACAGATCAAATCAGAAACTCACCCACCCAGCAGTGGGATCCTTCCTCTTCCACTACCAATGATCACGCATGTGTGCGTGGGCACCTAACATGTATGCACTTAACTGTGCATGCGCAGCTTTCCCCACACCAGCTGAGGCCTGCAATTGAGAGGATAAATAAGAGAAAAGCGCGGGGGCAGGTTAGAAGGCTGATCCTGCGCTTTTCTCTTCTTTCTCCTCTCAGCTGATTGTCAGCCTTTTTTTTTCCTCCTCTCAGCTGATCTTCAGAAGCTTTTTTTATTACCATTTCGGACAAACAAGTCCAAACCAGTAGCATACCACCACTGCACCCACCCCATAATAACAGCACAATACACAAGCATTCCAGCAAGACTCACAAATGACAAGCAGGAGCCCTGTTCTTCCCACTTTTGAAGCTTCATTTTAAAATTAGCAAGAGGCAAATGAAAGGATGCCACTATCTGGTGTCCCAGTATATGTTTTTCTAGGGGTAGGATTCTATTAGTTTGCACCTATTTGCTAGAACTGGTTGTTAACATTCTATGCAGTTCAGAGAATCGGTTGTTCGAAGAAATTACTGGCCTAATCCTGTAAGGAAGGCAGGAAGGAAACATTCTGGTGTTGCTTACAGAAACTGCCTCTCCATTAACCCTTATGACATTCTTGGCAGGACTAGATTTCCTGTCTCAGGATAGGAAGGATCCAAACTTCTCTGGAGTTTTTCCCCCCTCCTTTGCTGGTACTTTGCTTGTATAGAGTGACCATTCAAACTTACAATGGCACTGAAAAAAGTGACTTTGACCCTTTTTCACACTTACGACTGTTGCAGCATCCCCACAGTCATGAGAGGCCAGGCGAGGAGATGCGTGTCTCGATGTGAGTGATATTGAGTTGGCCACACCCAGCCAATAACATGACCACCAAGCCACGTCCACCAACTAAGCCACACCCACAGAACCATTTGTTAAAAAAATTGAATCCCACCCCTGGTTTTTTCTGGGGTGTGAAAAAAATGATTATTGCTCTTTTGTGTTTTAACAGTTGCAATTATTGGACCCCACAACTCTTGTTCCTTGGCTTCTGGTACAGAAGGTATTAATAATTCACGGCCGCCATATTATGTCATCATTACGATGATTTCTAGTTATCTTTAGAAGATTGTAGCTTCGGTTTTGCAATTCTCATGAGAAGCTAAGGAAAATTTAAAAGTTTAACTGGCTTTTCGTTTCTAACTGCACTACTTTTACCTTTACATCTCCCAAACCCCCTTTCCCTGTAAGGAAAAGATGGCTTCTTTTTCCTAACCCTGCTCGTACCCTAGCAAGATCTGAACCCACAATGCAGATCCTTCATTTTGTGGGAAGCTACCCATCTCCTAGAAGAATGAAATATTTTGAGAAATGTTTTTTAAAAAGGTAAGATAAAATATTTCCCCTGAAAGAGAAATAAAAATCTTAAATGAGACAGAGACTCAGAGCCCCAGCTCCCTCCCCCACCAGCAGATATTTTGTGCTCATTAAAGACTGGGCCAGCCCAGCTACAAAACAAAAGACTTTTAGCTCCAGGGTGAAGGGATTAAGACATGACCCTCCAGGACAGAAGTGGTACTCAGTAGGTTCTGACCAGTTCTGGAGAACTGGTAGCAGAAATTTTGAGTAGTTCGGAATAGTGGCAAATACCACCCCTGATTTGAGATTTTACAGTATCCTTCCCCAACCACGCCCACAGAACCAATTGTAAAAAAAAAAAAAATTAAATCCCACCACTGCTCCAGAACATAATAGGATTAACCCACTAGCAGCAGAGCTCATTACATTGCATGATCTCCTAAGGACATTGCATCAGCTGAACTTCAACCAAGCTTGGTTCAGACAAACTCATAAGCAAATACCCTCACCCAAAAATTCAACAAAGGTAGGATTAATCCTCAGCTGCAATAGGAATTGCCACAAACCCCTTCATTGCATCATCTCAGTTGCACCCCACCCCAGTAGTTCAAACTTCAACCAAACTTAGCTCAGACAAACTCCTAGGATTTGTAGCTGGCACCATGGGAGTCTGACAACAGCCAATAGAATACATGTTCTTGCACAGGAACAGGAAGCTCAAGTTCAAAGCCCAAGAGAAGGCATAAATTCCCCTCACTCTCAACTCCATGTGTTCAGCTGCACCAGAGAACCATGTGGTTGGTGGTTTTGCTTTGCCATTGAACCATATCTCCAGCCAGCCTACATGTTTCCATTGTATTTCTCCCAGCTTGGAACTGAACCAGATGGATATTTCTTCCAACAGTTTCATAAGCCCTATTATGTCTCTGTCATGTCTGGATTATTCCTGCCAACATTGTTCCATCCAGAAAAACGTGAGGTAGACCGGGTTCCAACAGCAAAAGTCTTTATTTCAATAGTTATCACAAATGGAACAGTTTGGCTCAAGCCGCGGCAGCCTTTATATACGGCTTGCCTGCCGGCTTGTAGCCAATGACATTTATTTGACTTTGCTGCCTTTTGGCGGCTCTTCTGGATTGGTCCCTAGTGAACCAATCCCATGCCGGCTTTTCTGGCCAATCATATTTGAGAGATTTGGAGTAAACCATTTTATACAGAACACCCCTCCCCCCTTAGTTTAGTCCTACGTGGGTGACGTAGTCGCGCAGGTAGGTGGGGCTTCTTCTGACTCTACTGGACTTGCGCGGTTCATTTTCGCTGGAGACTTCAGCCGGTTCGGATGGGGTTGCTGTCTCTCCGGCTCTTTTCCATGGAACAACCTGGAAGGGTGAGTCAGCCATTTTGCTACCGCTTGAGTTTCTCAGGCCGGTGGTTTTGCCGCTTCCTCCTGGCTTTCCCGGGCAGGTCGAGCTGGCTTGGCTGGCCCCTTCGTCTGGATTTTTCCCGCAAGTCTCATCTAACTGTAAGTTTTCTTTTTGCTCTTTTTGATTGGTTAGATGTTCTGGATTAATTTTAAAAAGTTCTTTGTTATTTTCTTGTATTTCCCCCCCTTCTTTGGTTTTGTTTTCGTCGATTTTTATTATTTGGGGTTGTGAGTTTGTATTTTGTTCAATATTTCGGGAACGAAGCTGGTCAATGTGCTACTTCCATTCCCTGCCATCGTCTACGGTTAGGCGGTAGGACCGGGGGCCTGTTATTTGTGTGATTGTGGCTGGAAGCCATAGGGGGTCCCCGGTGAAATTTTTTGCATAGACTAGGTCGCCAATTTCAAACGTTCGGAAATGGCTGGAGGAGTCAGGGGGGTCTTTCCAAAGTGTAGTTTGGATGTAACCTATCTAAGTGTGACCTAGGTTTTCTCCCCATTAACAATTCCGCTGGGCTTTTGTTGGTTACAGTGCTGGGTGTGATATGTTGGAGGGTGAGTAGACGGTTGATTTTATCCTGGACATCCCCAAGGTCCATTTTTTCTAAACCCTCTTTAGTAAACCTGCCCATTCTCTCAGCCCTACCATTTGCTGCCGGTTGAGCTGGCGCGGTTAGTGCATGGCATATACCTAGGGAGGCTAGGTATTGCTCAAATTGTATGGCGGTTAATTGTGGCCCATTGTCGGATACCAGGACGTCCGGCAATCCATGGGTTGCGAAGAGTTTGTTAAGTTGTTTAATGACCGCCCCGGTTGTCGTAGATGACATTACTACAACTTCCAATCAATTTGAGTATGCATCTATGACAATTAAAAAGGTATGCCCCCTAGTAGGACCTGCAAAATCAATGTGGACCCGAGATCAGGGGCCTCATGGAGTCTCCCAGTCCTTTATGGGTGCTTGTGGCGAGGAAGGTCTGGTTTTCTGGCATTTAGTGCAAGTAGCAACCCAGTATTTTATATCTTTATCTAGACCAGGCCACCAGACATAGCTTCTAGCTAGGCTTTTCATTTTTACAATACCAGGGTGGCCCTCATGAAGCATGCCCAATACTCTAGTCTGTAGTTTAGGAGGAATTACCACCCGATCACCCCATAATAAACAGCCTTTTTGAATTGAAAGTTCAGTCTGTCTGGTCCGGAAAGGTTTAAAGTTTTCAGTTTTTTGGTTTTCCGGCCAGCCTTTACCTATCCAGTTTAATATGTGGGCAGTCACTGGGTCCTTTGTGGTGGCTCTGGTGACATCGTTTGCAGATATTGGTAGTTCGGGGCAAGTTTCTATTTGCAGGGTGGTTATTGTTGGTGCCGGGTCTTCCTCTGTCATCGGCAGTGTGTTCGGCTTAATGCGTCTGCATGGGAGATTTGCTTCCCGGGTCGATGTGTCAATGTGTAAGAGTATGCTGCTAGGAATTCTGACCATCTAGTCATCCGCGGGAATAAAATGTTCGGTGTAGGTTTGTTTCCCGCCAGAATTCCTAGTAACGGTTTATGATCCATTACAATTAAAAATGTTCTTCCATAAAGGTATTTGTGAAAACGTTTCACTCTAGCGACAATTGCCAGGGCTTCTCTATCTAGTTGACTATAGTTACGTTCTATTTTAGAAAGAGTCTTTGAGTAATAAGCGATGGGTGCCTGTCTCCCATCTGGTAATTGTTGGCTCAGGATGGCACTGACTCCGAACGGTGAGGCGTCGCAGGTGACTGTCAATGGAAGTGTGTTACTAAACTGGATAAGAACGGTGTTTGATGTTAATAAATGCCTTTTGTTCTCTATGACCCCAAGTCCAATTAGTTTTCTTATCCAGCAAACGGTGTAATGGTTCTGCTATCGTTGCCTTGTGGGGGAGGAATATGTTATAGAAATTTATTAGATCCAAAAATGCCTGCAATTCCGTTTTGTTTTTTGGCTGTGGTGCGTCTTTAATAGCCTTGACCTTTTTTTCAGTGGGGTGTATACCCTCTCCGTCAATTAAGTAGCCCAGAAATTCGACGCGATCAGTCATTAAGCAGCATTTTTCTTTTTTAACTTTCAGGCTGGATTCTCTAAATTTTGTTAGTGCTTCTCTTAATCTTTTTTCTAGTTGGGTCGTATCTTTAGCCGAAATTAGGACGTTGTCAAAATATGGTACGACCCTTTTTATTCCATTTAATAGGCGTTCCATGAGGCTTTGGAAAATGCCTGGGGCAACACTTACTCCAAATTGAAGTCTGTTACACTTGAATGCCCCTTTGTGAGTCACTATTGTCTGTGCCTCGGCTGTTAATGGGTCTACTGGAAGCTGTTGATATGCTTGTGCTAAATCTAGTTTGGCAAAAAATTTTCCTCCTCTGAGTGAGTGTAACAAATGTTGTACGACTGGCACAGGGTATGCGCTTTGTTGCAGCGCATGGTTCAGGGTAGCCTTGTAGTCTCCACAGATTTGTACCGACCCATCAGGTTTAACCGGTGTTACTATTGGCGTCTCCCATCTAGCATGGTCAACAGGTTCCAAGACCCCTTGGTCAATTAATTTATTCAATTGTTCCTCTATTTTTGCTTTTAATGCAAAGGGAACTCGTCTGGCCTTTAATCTTCTAGGGGCCACCTGGGGGTCTAAACTAAAGGAAATTGGGGTCCCCCGGTACCTGCCTAGGGTGCCATTGAAAATGTCCTGGGACTCGTGAATCAGGCTTTCTTCCCAGTCGGTTGTGGCTACTCGGTCTACTCCGGTCATTCCGATGCCCAATGGTGCGAACCATTCGATGCCCAGGAGGCTGTGTCGGTCTCGGTCGACTATTGTTAGAGGCAGGACTTTGACATGCTGCTTGTAGGCGACTCGAAAATGTCCTAGACCTACCACAGGGATTCGATTCCCCTGGTAGTCCTTCAGAGTTAATTTTTGTTTCTGGAGCTCTTTTAATTTGATATTTGGGACCAGTCGTCTGATTGTGGCCCACGACACCATTGACAGGAAAGACCCTGAATCGACTTCCATCTCACAGGGGCTACCTTCAATTTTTACGATGATTTTGACTTTTCTCCCGCTTTCCGTCTGAGCGCTTCCGATAGTGACAGTTTGATGGGTCTTTTCTTGGTTACTGGCTTGTTTGTTGCGCTCCCGCTTTCTCTCAGCTTGTTTCGATTCAGCTTGTGGAGGAGAGTTGCTGCGTCTGTTTGGGCTGTTGTTTTTTCAATTCCTACAGACTTTCTCGATGTGTCCCCTTTTCTTGCAAGCTTGGCAGATGGCTTCAAGGAATCTGAAATTGGCTCAGGGGTGGTTTCCCCCGCAGCCTGCGCATTCCCGCCAGTTTCTTTTTTCGCACCTTTTTTTGTTGGCGTACAGGCGGTGGACCTCATCATTGTAATCTTTGGATTCTGATGTCTCGTCAAAATCTTCGTGATGTGTGGTGGCGGGAATTTGCTTCTTTCCTCTTGCTAGGATCGTTTCATCATTATTCGCATTCATTTGTTTCATAGTGGCCGCTGACTTTTTCATGGCTTCTGCAGCTGTGGCTTCTGCGATTGCTTCAGCCACTGTTATGTTGGGTTTATTTAGCAATTTACTTTGTAAATTAGAGTCTTTTAAGCCTAGTACCACTCAATCTCGCATGGCTTCATCTAAGTTCAGGAACTAGCACGCTCCCCCCAGTTGTTGGAGGGCTGCCATAAAGTCAGTGATGGTCTCACCTTCTTTTTGGTCCCTTCGGTAGTATTCGTGCCCTTTGATGAGATTTGACACTACTGGTGCGTAGTGAGCCTTTAGCATCCGCTGGAGTTCGGGCCAGGTCATTTGTTTTACGTCTCTGGGCTTCGCTTTGGTCATCTTGAACACAGTTGGTCCACAATGCGTTAGGAAGACAGCCCTCTTACTCTGGTCTGAGATCTCCTCCATCTCATTGCTTTCTAATTACATTTGAAAACGGTCTACGTAGGATTCCCAATCCTCTTCATTGGGATTGAAAGGTGCGGGCGGTGCATTATTTCCGGCCATCGCTTCAAGCCTGGATTTCAATTCGCCACGTGCACAGTCTCGCGTTTTAGGATGATCCCACCTTCGTTGTCAGTGTTCCATCCGGAAAAACATGAGGTAGACCGGGTTCCAACAGCAAAAGTCTTTATTTCAATAGTTATCACAAACGGAACAGTTTGGCTCAAGCCGCGGCAGCCTTTATATACGGCTTGCCTGCCGGCTTGTAGCCAATGACATTTATTTGACTTTGCCGCCTTTTGGCAGCTCTTCTGGATTGGTCCCTAGTGAACCAATCCCATGCTGGCTTTTCTGGCCAATCATATTTGAGAGATTTGGAGTAAACCATTTTATACAGAACAAACACCAAGCACATTTTAAATCACTAGGCAAA
The DNA here is from genome assembly GCA_015471245.1 of Laticauda colubrina. NCBI lineage: Eukaryota > Metazoa > Chordata > Lepidosauria > Squamata > Elapidae > Laticauda > Laticauda colubrina. The sequence goes on from BLBF01000073.1 coordinate 15,740,659, forward strand.
TCACACATCTTCTTGATTGCAGATTGTTTTGGGGTTCTTCCATTTTCTCTTCCATGTCCATTTAAGGTGGTTGGAATAGGAATGATCCTACACTGTTGTTTCTTCCACCAACAGAAAATCCTGATAAGCTTAGTGGACGCCATGAATCTCTGCTCTGAAAACAGTGGTGGATTCAAAAAAAATTACTACCGGTTCTGTGGGCATGGCTTGGTGGGCATGGTATGGCTTGGTGGGTGTGGCAGGGCAAGGATACTGTAAAATCTCCATTCCCTCCCCAGCCCACAAACCTGCCTTCAAGCTCTGTTCTCCTGTGCAGGGCAACAAAGGAAGACCTAGATGATCAGCTGGGACACAATGGGAGGCAGAGAATAGATGGGGGCAGAACCAGTCAGCGGTGGGATTTGCCGGTTCTCCAAACTACTCAAAATGTCCATTACCAGTTCTCCAGAACTGGTCAGTACCTGCTGAAATACCACCTCTGTCTGAAAACAGAACATGCAGCCAGAGAAAGCCGTAAGAATGCTAAGTTTAGCTACAAGATTCCAGATAGTTGCTCAAAGCCAGCAAGAAAATATAGAAAAGCTCTCTGTAGCCATAAGGTGGTCTGGGTTTGTCTGGATTTTTCAGGTCAAAATTTCTGTTTAGTCTCTGGAATGAGTTAAAGATAGTCCTCACCTTATGACCACAATTGAGCCCAACATTTCTGTTACTAAGCGAGACAGTTGTTGAATGAATTTTGCCCCGACATTTCTTGCCACAGGTGTTAAATGAATCATTAAATGTTAAGCTTAGTAACATGATTGTTAAATGGATCTGGTTTCCCCATGGATTTTGCTTGTCTGAAGGTCTCAAAAGGGGATCATAAATGCAATCATCATAAATACAACTCAATTGCCAAGTGTCCAAATTTTAATCACATAACCATGGGGATGCTGCACTGGTTATAAGTGTGAAAAAATGATCATCGGTCACTTTTTTTCAGTGCCGTTGTAACATTGAATGGTCATTAAATGAATTAAGTTGAGGATTACCTGTAGTGATTTATTTTTCTATATGTTTTACACTATCTGAGCCTGCCCTGGTTTTGACTCCTGTATTTTTAATTTTTGGCCCACCTTTTTCTCATTTTTTCTTCCATCTTCCCTCTCCATCCCCTTTCTCCATTTCCCATGGGCTGTTTATGTTTCAGTATGTATTCATATCCAAGTTCATTTTTAGAAACAGACAAGCCTCTATCTATATATTTATTTCTTCTTTCTCTATCCTTGAACTTCCCTCCCCGATTCTCCTCTTTTTCACTCTTCACTGTTATTCTAATATTCCTCAACTTCACCAAATCTTTTCCCCTCACACTTAACAGGGAGTTCAGAGATTGAGTCTCTCAGATTGAGCCCAATTAAAACTGACTGACTGGCTGGCTGGCATTGTTTGAATTTCTTTTTCCTTATTAAGTATCTATCACTCAATAAATACCGTGAAATCTCATCTCCAGCTCTTCCCTTAATTAATGCTAATTGCTGGATCTTGTGACATCATAAGGGTAACACATATTTGGTTCTACATATCCTAACAGCAGCTGGGATTGCATATGCACAATATTGGAAGAACACAGAAACCCCCCCAGACAATATCATAATAATAATAAAAAATTCTGGAATGTGCAGAGATGGATAGGTTAACCCTAAAAATTAAAGGAAAAGGAGATTTGTACTATTTCATAACATGGGAACTATTCTATAAATGATCAAATGACAGATATTGATATTAGAGGAGTGGAATTGGGTGAAATATGGTTTATAGGAGAAAGAAAAACAGATGAGTAAATATTTCTGGCGGTTATATAATTGATACTATAATGGAAGATAATATATGTTATAATATGATTGATGTTATTGCATATTTGTTTATATATTACCGCATATGTGTGTGTATATATATATATATATATATATATATATATATATATATATATAAACATACAAACATCATCATCATCATTATGATATATATATATATATATAAACATACAAACATCATCATCATCATCATGATTATATATATATATATATACATATACATATACATATACATATACATATACATATACATATACATATACATATACT
>BLBF01000073.1:15743184-15849105 GCA_015471245.1 Laticauda colubrina
ATGATGATGATGATGTTTGTATGTTAACACCTTGGACACCTAGAGAGCACACTGCTCAACATCGAAAGGAAATGTATGATATAAAACAACAAAACAAATATTTCAAAACCCAAAAAAGAAATAACCCATCCAGATGTTCCTATATAAATTCCCCTCCATGGTTGGCATTGTTTTATTGATTTCAAGGTACAAGAAATGCATTTAAACTTGTACTAAAATGTTGTACAGAGGAAAAGGGCATAGTGAGACAAGAAATACATGGCTACATGTATTTGCTGATTTCAATTTTTATTCTTATTTTAAATGAAGTTCCATTACCCTTTGTTCTGCCCATAAATGCTGATGATTGTCAGCAACCCTGTTTATATTCCTGAGGGGGAAAATGCACCTCTTCACTGTACAGTTTTTTCTCAGCTGTCTGGAGACCAGGAGAGAAATGCAATTACATGCATCAATGTGCATAGCCATAACAGCTCCTGAGGAAAAGCAGAATGTGGGAGGACACTAAGGCTAAGGTGTCAGGACCCAACCCTCAGGCCATGGTAGAATCATTTTCTACTACTTCCAACCAGTATCAGTCTCCAAAGCAAGGACCAGCCACTCCTCCTGAAAGAAGACCCTGTGCCCAGTTTGGGATTTGAGTCCTATTTCTTGCCATTTCCGTGTATGCATCCAAACTAAACTGTGTTGTTTCTCTGTGTCATATATAGTAATAGATGTGGATATAAGCATAATTTTGTAAGTATATATGCATGCATTTATTCTGTTATGGTTATGTGGTGTATATTGGAGGTGGTGACCTTTCAGAGCAGTATGCAATGAAATTTCATTTGAATGTATGCCAATTAGTGTGAATTCAAAGTGATAATAAAGTTATTCTAAGCTTCAATCTAAGTCTATTTCTTGCCCTGACAGAACAAGGGCATAACAATGTTGGAAGGGACATTGGAGGTCTTCTAAACCAACCCCCTGCTTGAGTAAGAGTCTCCATATCATTTCAGACAAATGGTTGTCCAATCTCTTCTTAAAAACCTCCAATGATGGAGAATCCACAATTTCTGGAGGCAAGCTGTTCCACTGGTTAATCATTCTCACTTTTAGGAAGTTTCTTCTTACTTCTAGGTTCTCTCCTTGAATAGTTTCTATCCAGTGCTTCTTGTCCTGTCTTCAAATGCTGTGGAGAACAGCTTGTCTTCCTCTTCTTTATGGCAGCCCCTGAAACATTGGAAGACTGCTATTGTTCACCCCTAGTCCTTCTATTCATTCATTCATTCATTCATTCATTCATTCATTCATTCATTCATTCATTCATTCCATGTTTTTGCCCCCAGTCCAGTCTAGCTTCCAGATCTCTGAGAGTTTTGGGGGTAAGGTTTAGTTGAGCCCACTTCAGTACAGGCAATCCTCATCTTACAACTGTTTGTTTAGTGAACATTTCAAGTTACAGTGGCATTGCAAAAAAAAATGACTTATGACCATTTCAACACTTAAACCATTGCACTATCCCCATGCCCATGGGATCAAAATTTGGACATTTGGCAATTGGCATGTACTTACGACAGTTGCAGTGTCCTGGGGGGCATGTGATCCCCTTTGTGACCTTCTGAGAAGCCACATTCACTTAACAACTGTGTTATTAACAACTGCAATGATTCACTTACTATCAGTGGTGAGAAAGGTTGTAAAATAGGACAAGTGCAGCATATAAAAAGTGTATCAAAATATAAAACATCAGAGGGCTGAATTATTTTTAAAACATGCAGTAGAAGTGATAAACAAAACTATGAATAAAATTAAATCAGGTATCAGCAGTTACTGGGGTGGCTAAACCTATGGCCAGGTAGCTAACAGATTTTAACAGATTAACAGAGTTAGAAGGGACCTTGTAACAGTGGTGAAATGCTATCAGTTTGGTCCACTTCGGCCAAACTGGTACGAAAAAAACAAGCTCTGATGATCAGCTGAGAGGAGAAAGAAATGCAGGATCAGCCCTCCCACCCACTCCTGCATTTTTCTGTTCTTTATTCTCACAGCTGATTGGCATGGCAGAGCCTCAACTGGTGTTTGGAAAGCTGTGTGTGCGCACGTGCTTGAAGTGTGCGATCACGAATTGGTAGAGAAACTGGTAGAATCCCACCAATGCCTTGTAGGTCATCTACTTCAATCCCTGTTCTGCTTATTACACTTTAGATGGGTATAAAGCAGACAGAGCAACTCCACAAAGCTTCCATACAAAGTCTTTTTTATTGGTTCATCAGGCATCTTTATCAATTTACAATTATGACGAGGTTCTTCTTAATGTCCAATCCTTTGCATATCTGCATTATGGTATAGAAAGATAATAAACTCTCATCCCCATGATGATTGAAGTAGCTGCATGGTAATGGATTCAGGCAAGAGTGAGGGAGCCTCTCCCAACCCAACAAGGGTCAATTTAGTGACCAATCCGGATTATAGATGTGACAACAAGACATGGACTACATTTCCCAAGATACTGTTTGATCGCGGGAAAGAGAGACTTGAGACCAACGTGACTTTCAGCTCTTTATTAGATTCCTGGAATCAGTCTGACTGAGGAGCCGCTGCAGCCTCTTTTATAGCAGCTGCTAGCGGCTCTCAGCCAATGACGACTCCTTGAATCTCCCGCCACTCAGGCAGACCAATCATAGTGCGGCAATTGTTGATTAATCACCGTCGCTTGAAGAACCAATCATATCGGAGTATTAGTGGACCAATCAGAAAAGGGTATTTCAAGTATGCTAATATAGAACACCCCTCCCCACTTGGTTTAGCCCAACCTATGTTACATAGTCACGTATGTAGGCGGGGCTTTTATGGTGTCTACTTGACCTGCACAGCTCAGTTGCGTTGTTGTCTTCGGCCGGCTAGGACGAGATCGCTGTTTCTCTCGTCCTTCTCTGTGGAACCTCCTGGAAGGTGGAGTCAGCCATGCCGCTCCCACCCTGTCTATCTGGGATGGTAGAGTCGGCTCGGCTGCTCCCTTCCAGAGTGGCTTCTTGTTGTTTATCCACTGCTGCTTCCTCTCTACCGAAGTCATCTCCAGATAAGTAAATGTGGTTTCTTTCTGAGGTTACTGGTGAATTTGGTTGGCGGTTTGGTTGGCGGTTTGTAGTGTTTGTTGTGGTGTTTCCTGTGCTCATGGAGGGTCTCCCCTGCCTTCTTATTCATGTTTTCTCCCCCCTCTCTGGTCTGGTTATTATTATTATTTTTTAATATTTACTGTGGTTCTGGCGTGTGTGTGTGTGTTCTTTTTCTTCGCACCTGGGTTTGTTAGTGTTTCTTTCTAATGTTCGTGATCTCATTTGATCTATGTGTCTCCTCCAGCTTCTTCTGTACTCTGTTTCTAGTCTGTATGACCTTGGCCCTGTTACCTGGGTTATTGTTGCCAGTATCCACAGTGAGTGTCCCATGAGATTTTTTGCGTAGACCCGGTCCCCTGTTCCGAATGTGCGGTGCTTACTAGAGGAGTCTGCTGGTTTTTCAGGGCTGTAGGTGGGGTGAATCTATCTAGGTGTGATCTTAATTTTCTGCCCATCAATAGTTCTGCTTGGCTTTTATTCGTTGTGGTGTTAGATGTGATGTGTTGTATAGTTAGCATTTTGTAGATTTTTTCTGTATGTCCCCCGTGTCTAATTTCTCTATCGTCTCTTTCGTATACCGGACCATGCGTTCTGCCTGCACGTTTGTAGCTGGCCCACCCGGCGCTGTCAAGGCATGCCTTATGCCATGTTCGGCGAGGAACTTTTCAAATGTCAACGCCATGAACTGCGGCCCGTTGTCTGAAACCAATAGATCCTGCAACCCATGTGTTGCGAACAGCTTCCTTAGCTGTCTGATGATGGCTTCTATTGTTGTGGAGTTCATGATGCTTACTTCCAACCAATTTGAGTAAGTGTCTACTATTATTAAAAATGTGTGTCCCTTTGTCGGCCCTGCAAAATCTATGTGTATTCTCGACCAGGGTCTCCTCGGTATTTCCCAGTCGAGCACAGGTGCGGCAGGGGGTATAGGTCTGGATTTTTGGCATTGCATGCACGTTTCCACCCATCTCCCAATATCCTTTTCCATCCCTGACCACCATACATAACTTCTGGCCAGGGTTTTCATTCGTACGATGCCCGGGTGTCCTTCATGCAAGATATCCAGTACTTGTTCTTGGAATAGTTCCAGTATGACTACCCGATCCCCGCCTAGTATACAATCCCGATCCCTGCCTTTTAACATTGAGAGTTCCATCTGTCTGTTCCAGAATGGTTTAAAAGTCTTGTCGATCTCATTTTCTGGCCACTCTTTTCCTACCCAGTTTAAAATCAGCGCCATCTTTTTGTCTCTTGTGGTTTCTTTTGCTATATCCACTGCGGTTATGGGTAGGTTTGGTAATGTTTCCATTTGTAGTGTGGATGTGGTTGGTGCCAGATCACTTCCCAGTTCTGGCAGGGGAGAACGGCTCAGGGCATTAGCGTGTGATATGTCCTTCCCTGGTTGGTGGATTAATTTGTAATTGTATGCGGCAAGCAATTTGGACCACCTCGTCATTCGTGGTGATAATGTTTGGGGTGGTCTTGTTTCCTGCGAGTATTCCCAAGAGCGGCTTGTGGTCTGTAATTAGAGAAAAAGTCCTGCCATAGAGGTATTCATGGAATCGCTTGACTCCAGTTATAGCTGCTAGAGCCTCTCTGTCCAATTGGCTGTAGTTTCTTTCTGCTTTGGACAGTGTTTTGGAATAGAATGAAATCGGCACTTCTCTCCCATCTAGTAGTGTGTGGCTGAGGATGGCTCTGATGCCGAATGGTGATGCGTCGCAGGTGACTGTCAGTGGCAGGGTTTCGCTGTATTGGATTAACACAGATTTGGATGTCAACAAGTCTTTTATTTCCTGGAATGCAGCCTCTTCTCGTCATCCCCAGGTCCAGGTAGCTGTCTTATTCAGCAATCTGTATAATGGTTCCGCCATCGTTGCTTTCTGTGGCAGAAAGACATTGTGGAAGTTAATGAGTCCCAAAAACGCTTGTAGATCTGTTTTATTTTCTGGGTGTGGGAGCTTCTTTTATTGCTTTGATTTTCTGGTCCATGAGGTGGATTCCCTCTTTATCTATTAGGTACCCCAGGAATTCAACTTTAGTGGCAGCTACTTGGCATTTTTCTTTTTTTACTTTGAGTCCCGCCTCTTGAAATCTGTGTAAGACTTCTCTGAGTTGGCTTTCCAGTTGGTTCTTGTCACTAGCTGATACCAGCATGTCATCGAAATATGGGACCACCCCTTTTATTCCTTGTAATAGTCGCTCCATCAAGCTTTGGAACATCCCTGGGGCCACGCTGACTCCAAATTGCAGTCTTTTGTATCTGAATGCCCCCCTGTGAGTCACAATTGTTTGTGCCTCTGCTGCTTCGGGGTCGACTGGCAATTGCTGGTACGCTTGTGCAAGGTCGAGCTTTGTGAAGACCTTGCCTCCCCCCAATGAATGTAACAGATGTTGTACCACCGGAATGGGGTATGTGCTTTGTTGTAGCGCGTGGTTGAGGGTGGCCTTATAGTCTCCGCAGATTCGCATGGACCCATCTGTTTTAATCGGAGCCACAATTGGGGTTTCCCACCTTGCATGGTCCATTGGTTCCAGTACCCCCTGTGCGATGATTTTATCCAATTGCTCATCGATCTTCGGTTTTAATGTGAAAGGGACTCGCCTTGCCTTTAAACTGATTGGGGCTGTGTTTGGATTCAAATTAAATGAGATAGGGGGCCCTCGGTACTTGCCTAGTTTTCCATCGAACACGTCCTGGAAATCACTTATCAGGCTCTCCTCCCAGTCTGTTTCGGTGCCGCTGCTGATTCTGGTCACTCCTATTCCCAGGGGGACGAACCATTCGAGTCCCAGTAGGCTTGGGCAGTTCCAGTCTACGATTGTTAATGGAAGAATTGCCATGTGCTTTCTGAATTTTACTTGGAAGTGTCCTTGTCCGACTACGGGGATTCTGTTCCCTTGGTAATCCTTCAGGGTCAGTTTTTGGTTCTCTAATTCCATTCTTCGTATGCTTGGTATCAGTCTCTTAATTGTGTCCCATGATACCATAGACAAGTATGAACCGGAATCCACCTCCATCTCGCATTGTTGGCCTTCAATGTTGACTTTCACCTGTACCTTCTGGGCATCGGTTGTGCTAAAATGTCCAGTGGTTATAGTTTGGTATGTCTCTTCCTTCTGGTAAGTTTCGTTGAGCTGTTTGCTTCTGTTTTCTCAGTTCCAATGGCCCCCTGCCTATCTTTCTTTCATTCTGGGGGGAGTGTTGTCTCTTCGTCTGGGGCTGTAGCTCTTTCTGGCAGACCCTTGCTATATGTCCCTGTCTCTTGCAGTACCGGCAAATTGCATCTAGGAAACGGCACTCAGAATGGGGTGGTCTCCACACCCGGCGCACTGAAACCCCGACTTATGTTCTCTCTTCTCCCGTCTGTTTCATTCCAATTGGAGTCTGTGTATTTCTTCTTCCTCGTTGTCGGTCTCGGACAAAGACTCAACGTCCTCGTGGTGCGTGGTGGCTTTGTGGGTGTCTTCTGGTTTCTTCTCCTAGGGTTGGCTTGTCTCTGCCGGTGTTTTCTCATTTTCCGTATTAACTAGCTGCATTGTGGGTGCTGATTTTTTAGTGGCTTCGACTTCAGTGGCCTCAGCGATGGCCTCGGTGACTGTGATGTTTGGTCGGGTTAGTAGTCGGCTCTGCAAGGGGAGGTCTCTCAGTCCTAGGACCATGCGGTCCCTCATGGCTTCATCCATGTTGAGGAACTCGCATGCCCCTCCAATGTCCCTTAGTGCCGCTACAAAATTCCTGATGCTTTCACCTTCTCTCTGGTCCCGTTTATAGAATTCATGTCTCCGAATAAGGCTGGAGATGGTCGGTGCATAATGGGCCTTCAGTATTTTTTTCAAATCTGGCCAGGCCATCTGCTTTACGTCTTCAGGTTTGGCCAATGCCTTGGCCATCTGGAACACTGTGGGCCCACAATGTGTCAGGAACACGGCTCTCTTCCTACTGTCTGAGATCCTGTGTAACTCATTGCTTTCGAGGAACATGAGGAATCTGTCGATGTACGATTCCCAGTCCTCCGTCACTGGGTTGAACGGTGTGGGTGGTGAGTTGGTGCCAGCCATTTCATCTTTGCTCGGTTCTCGTTGCCACGTGCTCTCACTGGTCTCCTTGTCTCAGTATCCCACCTTCGTCGCCAGTGTTTGATCATGGGAAAGAGAGACTTGAGACCAGTGTGACTTTCAGCTCTTTATTAGATTCCTGGAATCAGTCTGACTGCGGAGCCATGGCAGCCTCTTTTATAGCGGCTGCTAGTGGCTCTCGGCCAATGACGGCTCCTTGAATCTCCCGCTGCTCAGACGGACCAATCATAGTGCAGCAATTGCTGACCAATCACTGTCGCTTGAAGAACCAATCATATTGGAGTATTAGTGGACCAATCAGAAAAGGGTATTTCAAGTATGCTAATATAGAACAGATACCTTAACTACATTTACTATGATGCATTCCCTTAAGGGAACAGCTCTCAATTCCTAATTAACTATCCCAAATCCCATTAACTCCAAAGTGTCTGGACAGCATAATCCTCCACTCAAGTAGGAGACCCTATACCATTTCTGACAGGTGGGCAATCTTCTTGAAAGCCTCCAGTGATGAAGCTTCCACAACTTCTGAAGGCAACTTCTGTTCCATGGGTTGACTGTTCTCATTGTCAGGAAATTTTTCCTTATTTCCAGGTTGAATTTCTCCTTGTTCAATTTCCTTCCATTATTCCTTGTCTGGCCTTCAGGTGCCTTGGAAAATAGCTTGACCCCTTCCTCTCTGTGGCAGCCCCTCAAATATTGGAACACTTGCTATCATGTCTCCCCTGGTTCTTCTCTTCACTAGATTGTTTAGCCATTGGGTAGCACTCCCCTTGAAGTGATATATTTCATGCAGGATGTTCCTACAGTCACAGTTAGGGTTATCAACCAATCCGCACTGAGGTGGAATGTAGACTAGCCACCCAGTGGTGTATCTGGGCAACGTGACTTTGTCTACACATTCTGGCTGTTGTACCTCACAAGGATCTCCCAGCAAGAAGAAGCAGATGAATATCCTTTGCTGATTGCCCCAAACAATTTGTGCAAGGGAATAAAAATAATAATGAGGGGCATGGCCTTCATGAAGCAGAAAGGGGCGGGAAGAAAAACATGGAGGCAAGTCTGCCATATCTTGCATCTCCAAAGAATATTCCCCCCCCCCCTCTCTCTCTCTTTCACACACACACACACACACACACACACAAATGCCAACTATCTTCATCTCCATGGGTACTGTAACAATACATAATTATTTTCATTTGTTAGTCATCAGTTGTAACTGAGAACTGTGTTCCTTAAAAACCTGGGTTTTTAAGGTTTTAGCAGAAAATTCCAAAATATTTGTGAAGAAAGCGGTATCCTTTCAAGCCTTGTTTTCATATGTACATGCAACACCAAACACATAAGGCACAAATTATTATATATTTTTTTAAAATGCTGGAATTCATACAATAATTACTGAATCTATTCTTGACAAAACTCTTAAGTGGCTTTTTCTCTCAAAGATCTTATAGTCCAACTTCTGGTCAAACAAAAGACCCTATATCCATGATGGCGAACCAATGGCACATGTGTCACAGGTGGCATGCAGAGATATTTTTGCTGGTATGCAAGCCACAGGCAAACTTACCTCACTGTGCAGGTGCATGCATCACTGCTGATTTTCAGCCTGTTTCAGGCCTTATTTGGCCTCGCAGAGGCTTGCAAGTCAAAAAATAGGCCAGTTTCATCACTTCCTGTATTTCCGGAAATACCAGAAGTGATGAAACGGGCCCATTTTTCAGCCTGCAAAGTCTGTAGAAGCTTTGCTCAAGCCTTTGGGAGGCCTCAAATGGGCCAAAAATCAGCTGGGAGGCGCAGTGCAGGGAAAGGGGCAGCAGGGGGGAGGGATTGCATGTGCACGTGCATGTGCAGGGGGCATAGGGAATACACACATTGCCTTCTGGGTGCTGGCACATGAGCGCAAGCACGCACATAATTTTTGAAATAGGAGTCCAAAAGGGTTAGCCACCACTGCCCTATATCATTTCAGACAAACGGTTGTCCAATCTTTCCTTAAAATCCTCCAGTGATGGAGCATGCACCACTTCTGAAGGCAAGCCGTTCCATCACTGATTTATCATTCTAACAGTCAGGACAGTTCTAGATTGGTTCTCTCCTTGATAAATTTCCATCCATTGCTTCTTGCCCTGCCTTCAGATGCTTTGAAAAATAGCTTGACTCCCTCTTCTTTGGGGCAGTCCATCGAATATTGGAAGACTGTTATCCTGTCATCCTTAGTCCTTCTTTTTTATTAAACTAAACATACCCATTTCTTGCAACCATTTTTCATATCTTTTAGCTTTGAGTCCCCTAATTCTCTTTGTTGCTCTTCTCTGCACTCTTTCCAGATACTCAACATCTTTTTATATTGTGGTGACCAAAACTGGATGCAGTGTTTCAAGTGTGAGCTTACCAAGACATTATAAAGTAGTACATCTTGTAGACCCAAACTCTAAGCACCACTCATGAAAAAACAACTGTTTTGACCTTCAGAGAGAAGCCAGGGATCGTTGGCTTGAGTGACATCTCAGTGGCAAAGGGGAAATTGGGGTGCCAAGTCCAGGAGCAGCTCCTCTATTTAGTCCTAGAGAAACCATGCACACCCAGGTTCCTTTAATCCAGGGATTTAATCAAAAAACATAAAATGCATTACCTTGAGAAGTCAAGAGAGGCATTGGATTAATATTCCTCATTTCTGCACCTCTGCAGCAAAACAGAGAACACAAAGCTATTTCTTCAGGGTGGAAAAACCTCCTCTTGTTCTTCGCCAGTCAGTTATGGAAGCAAAGGAGATGAGAAAAGGATTTGGGAGTATTGATTTCTCTTTCCAAAACAACAGATAGGGTACCAGGGGAAATCGTTGGAGGGGAGAGATGTGTTTATTTCATTTGCATCAAGAAAAAAAATATTTAAGATGAATTATGCTTTGCCAATACCTGTTATTGTTGTTTTTAAAGAAAGGAAGGCACAGGAAGGTTACAGAATCCTGCAACCAGGATCACAGTTACTTCTTCGCTTTGGTTTCCCAGAAAGAAATGGCTTCCTAAAGATTCTTCATCATTGACTAACAAGAATTATTTTTGTTTTATCTCCAAACTTCCACTTACTGTTCCACTAGAGAGTTAAATATAAATTAATGGACTGATATTATCACACTGGGGAAAACACTGAGGTCTTGGGTACAACCCTGTAATAATAGGTACTTTCCAACTTGAAAGATAACCATGCCTACCAAAAACAGCCTTTCAAAATAAGAAACCCAAAATATTTTTTTCAAGCTGGCCTCCTTTCCTCAAGATGAATTTTTATTGGGCTCAGAATTGGAAAATAAGGTCTAGCTATAAATGGTGACAGCCCCTTGGGATGACAGGGTAAAACTATGATCTATAAATAATCTAAATAATTATTCGGATTGGTCAGCAGAGAAGAGCGAGAGAGACTTGTTTTGCTCATTGGTTGTTCTCACTTTTACTATAAAATCTCGGGAGCGGCGGGTTCAAAACTTGAGGTGACCATTTATGAGATATTAGTGTAATGGTAAGCAATGTGAGGTTATGGGAAGCATAAGGATATTCAGGAACCCATAATGCCCAGAGTCTGCAAGGGACTTTATCTTCAGGGCACAGATCTTATCATGCCACACCATATAATTTTATGTACTGTTGTTGCCCTCTAGCCTGCATCTACTGGCTGGAGAGACAAATATGCCCCAAGTATATTGTTTTGAAGCTGACCCAACCAGTGGTGGGTTTCAAACAAAAATTCCTACCAATTCTATGCACGTGCACATTTCATGCACTGCGTGTGCATGCACAGACCTCAAAAACAAACCTCTATTGACACTGGAGAGGTGCCTGAACTGATTTTTATCTCAGCTGATGTGCAGCAATCAGCTCTGCCACGTGAATCATGTGAGCTTCACTTACAATATAGGAGAGGTAATAGAGGGGGAGAGTGGGCAGAGCCAGTCAGAGGTGGTATTTGCCAATTCTCCAAATTGATCAAAATTTTTGCTGCTAGTCCACCAGAACTGATCTGAACTGGCTGAATACCACCTCGGGAACCAACCTATTTTACCCATCAGGCCACACTCTCAAACCACGTGCACATTGGGAAGCCAGATTCCATTTCCTTTTGCATTTTGAGAAGGGGAAAAAGCACATTGTTTTCCAAGGACAAGCCCACATCCCACACACAGAGCATCACTGATGAGATTTAAATTGCTTGCGTTTTATTAATTGTTATATTTAGCAATAACTTAATACTGCCTATCATGTATTTGGTTCTCATTGTATGTATTCCTATTTCCCCAGTTTCACCATATCCTGTTCTTTCAATAAAGCATTCAGATCTATGCACAGAGTCTGTTTTATTGGAGGATAGGTAGGTTTAGCTGCATGTCAAGCTTCACACAGACTAACATATAGTGGAAACAGAACAGAGCCCATGCCTGAAAAGATGGTGGATCAACCGGATTTTTCTGATCTCCCTGATTAAGATCCTTCTTGAAAGCCACATATGTTGTGGTCTCAGCCTTGACTTGATAGATGAGAAGCAGGGTGATCACAGCCATCCTGTGAGATGCCAGAAGATTTCATGCTGTTGATGGGATGCTGCAGTTGCCACGACCAGAAACAAGAATCCAGAAAAGACCACAGTTCCAACAAGGAGTACATGATTTTCCCACCAAAGGCTGAGAAACAATCATTGTGAAGTCCCTTACATGAAGGCAAGAGAAAGGGACACCAGATTTAAATTCTGTGTCTATTCTATATGGGGATCTGCAGAAGAAGCTCTGCAAAGGCTGGTTTTCATTTTTAAAGATTCTTGGGTCTGCGATAAAGAAACCAATTTTTCTACCTCTGTCTTCACCCCAGGTCTCCTATTGCTAGCTCTAGAGTGAAGTTGAATTTCAAAAGAATTATTTACTGCCAGGTCCTGAGGGAGTGACGAACTCCAAATACTTTCTAAAACCTATATTAGACTTCTAAAGTTCTGAGACATTGCCCCACTTTATACATAATTTATAGAATTTTGTAAAAGTTCAGACGACATAGAGTTCCATTTCTGTCCTTGAATATTCTCCTATTCTCCTTCTACTACCCCTCTTCAACCTCCTCCTCCTGCTGCTCTTTCTCCTTTTCCTTCTCCTCATCCTTTCCTTCTCTTTCTTCTTTTCCTTCTCATTCTTTCTTCTTTTCCTTCTCTTTCTCCTCTTTCACCTTTCTCTCTACCTCTTCCTCCTCCTCTTTCTCCTTTTCCTTCTCCTCATCCTTTCCTTCTCTTTCTTCTTTTCCTTTTCCTTCTTTTTTTCTTTTCTTTCTCTTCCTCTTCTTCCTCCTCCTCCTTACCTTCTTCTTTCCTTTTCTTTCTCTTTCTCCTCTTTCACCTTTCTCTCTACCTCCTCCTCCTCTTTCTCCTTTTCCTCCTCCATCTCCTCTTCCTCTTCTTCCTCCTCCTTTCCATCTCCTTTCCTTTTCCTTTTAGTTGGAAGAAAAATCCATCTAGTTCAGTTCCAAGCTGGGCGAAAGACAGTGAAAACATGGAGGATGATTGGAAAGATGGTTTATTGATGAAGCAGAACTACATGAGATTTTGGGCAGCTGACAAAATGGAGCTGAGAGTGGGTGAGTTTTTATACCTCCTTTAGGCTTGTATTTGAGCTTCCTGTTCCTGTGCAAGAACATGTCCTTTAATATTCTGTTGGCTGTTGGATTCTATGGGGTCATGTAAGGCTTATTTTTAACCTGCCTTTTTAATATTTCCCAAAATATTTCATTCTTCTAAGAAGGGGGGGCTTCTCACATTTTCCTTCTTCTCCTTCTTCCTCTCCTCTTCATCCTCCTCCTCTTTCTCCTTTTTCTTCTCCTCCCTTTTCTCCTCTTCCTCTTCTTTTGACATCAGAAAAGCAAACCCTCAAGGTAGAGTAGATCCATAGCGCTTCAGACTAACAGTCCTGGAAGTCCATCCATCTAGGAGAACATTTGGAAATTGCCACTAATGTGAACCCTCTCCATCTCTAGTTCTCCCCCCTTTATTTTATCATGTCCCATAAGGGCAGTGAAAGGCCTGAATATGTTTTGGGACCTCTGATATTCTGTAAGGAGAGGATTTTTTTTTAAAAAAAAACTCTTCTCCATAGAAGATGGAAATATCAGTCATGGAAATTCCAGTTGAACTAGAAATGTACATGGTGGTTATTGTTGTTTTTCCCTAGTAGGATCATCTTCCCCCAAATCCCAGTTGAAACACCTTTCAGGGCCAAGAATTGTGTTCAGTTTTTTTATGGTATGTTGGGGACACCCTAAAAAGAATGGGAACTGCAAAAGTGAGTAATCAGGCAAGGCCAGAGCAAAGAGTGAATAAGGGGCCCCTGTAGTCATTTTCCATCTGTTAATTTTAATCAAGTTATAAAATCTGTGGGTAGACCATTTGGATAGGTACTGCTGTATTATTGAAATGTCTTAAAACATGTCCTAATGACAACAGCAACTGAAGTGTGGAAACTCACTGAGCTTCTGGGAGCACCTAACAGATGCACTAAGAAATCTCAATCAGCTTCCAATTTATTTCAAAGCACATGAATAAATTTGTAATGTATAAACCTCACACCCCACTAGGGTCCAAATTCACTTTATGAGCCATCCCAAAGCACTGCATCATGAATCTCTTTCAAATTAATTTAACTTTAAATTATCATCTTGAATAATAAACAAACTCACAGCATGTTCCATCTCAAAAAATGGTTTATTTCATTTTGTCATGAACAGCTGGACTTGGGGGGGGGGGAATTGAAGACTGGCAAGAAATGGTATGAAACAGGCTAGAATTCAGCTGGAACAATTTCCCCAAATATTTATTCACACATGTACTTTCAACCACCTATTACAGGGATAAGCGAAGGAATCATTTTAAGGTAATATATCTTTGTCGTGTATTTTCCTTTATGAGTCCAGTTTCATTCTAATTTATATGACTGCATCAAAATAAAATCACTTCAGTAATTAAAACAATTATGATTAAAACAGCCTATTTCTCATTATAACTATACAAATATCTTTGGATATTTTCAACTATAGATTGAAAGCAACAGTGGTGGGATTCAAAAAATTTTACTACCAATTCTGTGGGTGTGGCTTGGTGGGCGTGGTTTGGTGGCCGTGGCAGGGGAAGGATACCACAAAATCTCCATTCCCACCCACTCCAAGGGAAGGATACTGCAAAATCCCCTTCCCACCCCACTCCTGGGGGAAAGTTACTGCAAAATCCCATTCCCTCCCCACTCCACTAACCTGTTTTCCAGCTCTGTGCTCCCATGCAAGGCAACAAAAGAAGACCCAGCCAATCAGCTGGGACTCAATGGGAGGCAGAGAATAGATGGGGGCAGGGGCAGTCAGGTATTTGCTGCTTTTCCAAATTACTCAAAATTTCCATGACTGGTTCTCCAGAACTAGTCAGAACCTGCTGAATACTTCCTCTCGAAAGCAGATAAAGGAGATCAATTATGAATTTTAAAATATAGCAGACAATCACAATAGATGCTCTGAATAAAAATTACCCTGCAGAGGCTGTAATTTTTAGGTTGGGGGTTACAATCTTATAATCAGAAACTGGACAGAAAATCCCACGGAAATGTATAGGATTTTGCTTTGCAGAAGCCTGGCTAAAATTGCATGCAAGACAGATTGCATTGCTGGTAGATTTCAACTGCTGAGTCCAAGAATGGCACTCACTTTTGTTTTTTAACCTATGTGCAGGGGTGGGATTCTACCAGTTTGCACCTATTCGCTGGAACCAGTTGTTAACTTTCTAAGCAGTTGGGAGAACCGGTTTTTAGAAGAAATTACTGGCCTAATCCTGTAAGGAAGGCTGGAAGGAAACATTCTGGTGTTGCTTACAGAAACTGCCTCTCCGTTAATCCTTATTACATTCTTGGCAGGACTAGACTTCCTGTCTCAGGAACTTCTCTGAAGTTCTTTTTCCCTCCTTTGCTGGTACTTTGCTTGTGTGGAGTGACCATTCAAAGTTACAATGGCACTGAAAAAAGTGACTTATGACCACTTTTCACACTTACGACTGTTGCAGCATCCCCACAGTCATGAGAGGCCAGGTGAGGAGATGCGTGCTTAGATGTGAGTGACATTGAATTGGCCACACCCAGCCAATAACATGACCACCAAGCCACATCCACCCAGTCACATGACCACCAAGCCACACCCACAAACTAAGCCATACCCACAGAACCAGTTGTTAGAAAATTTGAATCCCACCCCTGCCTATGTGGTGTCCTGTTTGTGTAGTAACATGCAATGAAAAAAAAAATATTAAAGATAGCTTGTGTTTGGAGAAATAGAAATATCCATCTGGTTCAGTTCCAAGCTGGGAGAAAGACACTGGAAACATGGAGGGTGATTGGAAAAATGGTTTAACGATGAACAGAACCTCAAAGCACGTGTGATTCTGGGTAGCTGACTACATGGAGTTGAGAGTGAAGGGTATTTATACCTTCTCTTGGGCTTTGCACTTGAACTTCCTGTTCCTGTGCAAGAACATGTATTCTATTTGCTATTGTAGGGGTCATAACTGGCTCTGTAGGTTGTCTGAGCTCTCAGGTGTGGTTGAAGTTTGGACATTGATGCAATGTCCTTAGGAGATGTAGTGAGCTCTGCTGCTAGTGGGTTAATCTTATTATGTCCTGGAGGGTTATGTCTTAATCCCATCATCCTGGAGCTGAAGGTCTTTTGTTTTGTAGTGTTGGAAGAAATATCCTTCTGGTTTCAGTTCCAAGTGGGGGAAAAGACACTGGAAACATGGAGGCTGTTTGGAAAGATGGTTTAATGGTGTACAGGACCACATGGCTTGGAACTCCGAAGTGAAAGGAACGATCACATGCTTTAAGATGTTGGGTGAAGGAAAAGAAGGGCCAAAATGCTGAGAGACCCTTGGTTATAAAACCTCTGTCGGGCCGCACCTTAGTGTTTCCTGTTCCTGTCTAAGAAATGTATCCCGTTGGTTGTCAGACTCCCAGGGTCGGGGGTCTTAGTTAACTTTGTAGGCTTTGTCTGGACCACATGGCTTCACCTGGGTGCTGGCTGATGCAATCTTTCCAGGACAGGTGGTGAGATGGGTAGAGGCCTTTGTTATGTAGAACACTCTAGCCCAGGCCTTAATGGCCTACTCATTAACAAAGGGGGGGTGAGCTTCTGCTTGTGAGGTGCGTTTCTGCTTCTTAGTTTCTACTTCTCTCTTTATGGGGAATATTCTGTATTTTTAGTATATCCTAAAATATTTCATTTTCCTAGGAGACGGGTAGGTGCTAACTTCCTACAATAGATGAGCTGGCCCAATCTTTCTTAATGGGTAAAAAATATCTGCTGGGGGCTATTAAGAAAGGTGGGGGCTGTCTCTTTCTGTCTCCAAGAGCATGTTTCTTCACTCCTCCTTTAGGAAAATATAAAATTTTGCCTTTTTTAATATTTCTCAAAATATTTCATTCTTCTAGGAGAGAGGGATCTTCCTTCACTTGAAGCTGTAATTGTGTTGTAGTTGTTAAACTGTCACAGTTAAGAGAGCGATTTATGTGGGATTCTCTGTGTGTAGTAAAATGCAATGAAAGAAAGAAAGATAGCTTGAAAGCTGTAAATTGTGTTGGAATTGTAACAGTTCTTAAGCTATCAGGGTTAAGAGAGCCAAACCTCAGGGGCACGGTCGTCATGGTTTATTCAATATTATGGAGTCCTGAGCAGCTAGTATTTCTGAGCATTTGGAGCGGAACCCATTTTCAATAGGTCTGTTCTTTCTAAGTGTTGTAGGAATATAGGTTTTCTTTCAAAATTACTCAGCTTTTTTACTTTTTTGCCAAGGGAAGAATAGTGTTAGGCAACTTATCCCTGGCCATTAGATGGCCTCTGTATCCCTGGGATTTCTTGTGATGGTTCAGCCCTGTATGTTCTCTCACCCAACAAGTTGTCAACATATTTGGATGCAACTTTGTTTTATGTACTCATTCATTTCAACAGCTATGAATAGAAGATCCCATTTGTTCAGGACTCAGCATGCTTTGCAATGTCTATAATTAAAAACAATAAATATTTAGTTTACGACTCTCTTCATGGTAACATAAACGAAGTTCTGAGGGTTTGCAATGCCTGTAATAAAAATAATAAACATTTAGTTAGGAAGTTCTGTCTATTTTTCTTTCCAGACATTTTTTTTCCCCAGACATTCACTTGTCTGACACAGTATAGGGCACTGATGGCTAACCTTTTTGCGTTCCTGTGCCAAAAATTGTGTGCGTGCTTTCACGTTCGCACTTGCGTGCCAGCACCCAGAAGGCAACATGCGTTCCCCTATGCCCCTTACATATGCGCACGCAATCCCCACCCACCCACCACCCCACACTGCCCCCTTACTTGCACTGCACCTCACAGTTGATTTTCAGCTGGTTTGAGGCCTTTTTCAGCCTCCCAAAGGCTTGAGGAAGGCTTCTGCAGGCTTTGCAGAAACTAGCCCCGTTTTGTCACTTCTGGTGTTTAAAAAAAAAAAAAAAAAACAGGAAGTGACAAAACGGGGCTAGTTTTCGGCCTGCAGAAGCCTGCAGAAGCCTTCCTCAAGCCTTTGGGAGGCTGAAAAAGGCCTCAAACGCGCCGAAAATCAGCTGTGAGGCTCGCACATGTGCAGTGAGGTAAGTTTCCCTGCAGCTCACCTGCCAGCACAAATGGCTTTGCGTGCCCCCTTGGCATGTGTGCCATAGGTTCACCATCACAGGTATAGGGTCTCCTGCTTGAGCAGAGGGTGATTCTAGAATCTAGAAGACCTCCAAGATCCCTTCCAACTCTCTTATTCTGCTATTCTTCATATGAATAAAGCAAATCAATGGCTCAGAATAAAATCAAGGTTCAGAGAGCTATTATTATGTTCTTTCATGAACAGAAGCCTCACTATGCTATTTGGGCAATAGAAACGAAGCATAGGAAACAGCAGAGTAACACAAGAGTGAAACAGGATGTGGTAAAATAATTCAGAAACTGCAAGGGAACCAAGGGTTGGATTTTATTAAGCTCTAAAAGTCAACAGGGTCCTTTGACTGGGATGGTCTCCTAGCTGCCTCAGTCAAGTCTTCTACCAATAAGACTTTCTGCAAGGTCAAAATGGCGGCCACTGCCATACGATCAAAGCCCTGACCCCTCTTTTTTGCATGGAATCAGGATGAGGCAGTCTGAAGGCAGCATCTTCAGAGAGATTTTGGATGTCCACTGACTTCATCTCTACCTCCCTTCCTCCCCCTCCCCCTGCTCCTCCCCCTCCTCCTCCTCCTCCCCCTCCACTTGATCTCTATCTCCCCTACCCCTATTCTCCTCTCTTCCCCTCCTCCTCAACCTCTCCTCCCCTTTCCTTTTTTCCTCCCTCCCCCTTCTCCCTCTCCCCCTCCTTCCTCTCTCCTCTTCCTCCTCAAGCTATTCCTCCTCTTCCCCTCCTCCCCCTGCCTCTCCACCTCCTATTCCTCCTACCCCATCCTCCTCCTCCTCCCCCTCCTCTTCATCTCCATCTCCCCTACCCCTATTCCCCTCTTTCCTCCTCCTCAACCTCTCCTCCCCTTCCTTTTTTCCTCCCTCCTCCTCCCTTTCCCTTTTCCCTTTCTCCTCTTCCTCTTCTCCCCCTCCTCTCCTTTTTCCTCGCCCACTCCCCCTCCTCCCCCCTACCCCTCTTCCATCCACCCCTACCCCTCCTTCTCCTCTCCCTCTATGCCTCCCTTCCTCCCCCTACTCCTCTTTTCCCTCTCCCCCTTCTGCCTTTCTGTGCACTCTGCCTTCTTATTACAGAGCTATATTTATTCATCCTCCTGCTCTCAAACAGGTGGTCACATAAAGTCAATTTTTTTCTTGAAATACAGACTTCAGGGCAGATGTCTAATGAAATTCTGTGTCCCCCCCCCTCCCCCTTGCTCTTACACATGATTGGAAAAACAACTAGGGTCAAAAAAATCAAGATTACCAGCTGTGAGAGTACAACTGCAGCCCTCCTCTTCTTCTGCTGTTGCTGCCATTATATGATTATTGTTATCCTTTGGATGGTGACATTGTTCAGTGGGTGGAGTTCCTTCTTCTTGAGAGCAGGGCTTCAGAATTTCATTTTAATGTGTGTGTACAGGTAAATGACAGTGAATATGATCTGATCTGATAACTTGTCTTACCTCTTATCTTTTCTTGTATCCTATCCTACTCAGTGGTGGGATTCAATTTTTTTTATTACCGGTTCTGTGGGTGCGGCTTGGTGGGCATGGCAGGGGAAGGATACTGTAAAATCTCCAGTCAGAGGTGGTATTTGCCGGTTCTCCAAACTACTCAAAATTTCCACTACCGGTTCTCCAGAACTGATCAGAACCGGCTGACTACCACCGCTTATCCTACCCTACCCTACCCTACCCTACCCTAGCTTATCCTAAGCTTAGCTTAGTTTAGATTAGCTTGGATTTCATCTTGTTTCTTATCTTATGTCTTATCTTAAGGCCCTGTCACACTGCCCAACAGATGCAAAACGGACACAAAGGACGAGAAAAATGTTCCATCCGTTGTTATCCGCTCTCAGAAGGGGCAAAAATTTGTACAACCGGAGCGGATAACACGGACACGGGGAGGATGCAGGGCGGATGGAAAGTGGATGCGGAACGGAAGCCTAGCGGTTGGAAGCGGATGAGAGCGGATGGCACATCCGCTAGGCTTCCGGGGGGCCTCAGCAAAGCGGACGCGGAACGGATGAAGCGGATGCATAGTGGATGCACAGCGGATGAAGCAGATGCACAGTGGAAGCCTAGTGGATGCTTGGCGTTAATTGCACATGCGGGGGGATGCATTGCGCAAGCCCCGCGGATATACCGGAAGCAGCTCGGAAGCAGGTTGCCATTCAAACCTGCTTCCAGACATATCGACTGCCTTGCCTGTCCTGCCTGCATGTCTGCCTGCAAGCCTTGCTGCCAGCCTTGCTGCCAGCCTCCTTGCCAGCCTTGCTGCCAGCCTTGCTGTCTGCCTGCCTGCCAGCCTCGCTACCAGCCTTGCTGTCTGCCTGCCTGCCAGCCTGCCAGCCTTGCTGCCTGCCTGCCTGCCAGCCTTGCTGCCAGCCAGTCTGCCTGCCAGCCTTGGTGCCTGCCTGTCTGCCAGCCTTGGTTCATGCCTGCCTGCCAACCTTGGTGCCTGCATGCCTGCCAGCCTCCCTGCCAGCCTTGCTGTCTGCCTGCCTGCCAGCCTTGCTGCCAGCCTTGCTGTCTGCCTGCCAGCCTCGCTACCAGCCTTGCTGTCTGCCTTGGTGCCTGCCTGCCTGCCAGCCTTGGTGCCTGCCTGCCTGCCAGCCTTGCTGCCAGCCAGTCTGCCTGCCAGCCTTGGTGCCTGCCTGTGTGCCAGCCTTGGTTCATGCCTGCCTGCCAACCTTGGTGCCTGCATGCCTGCCAGCCTTCCTTCCAGCCTTGGTGACTGCCTCCCTGCCAGCCTTCCTGCCAGCCTTGGTGCCTGCCTGCCTGCCAGCCTTCCTGCCAGCCTTGCTGCCTGCCTTGGTGCCTGCCTGCCTGCAAGCCTTGGTGCCTGCCTGCCTGCCAGCCTTCCTGCCAGCCTTGCTGCCTGCCTTGGTACCTGCCTGCCTACCAGCCTTGCTGCCTGCCAGCCTTCCTACCAGCCAGCAACCCCACAACCATGCTGAAGCACAGCAAGCCTCAGCCATTTGCTGCCAGCCCTGGCAAGAGGGACAGGGCTACCATCCCGCCCCCTGGCCCTCACTCTGGTTCTGCTGGGGCTTCTGCAGCACGGGCTCGCTCTTCTGGGGCTGGGGCTTCTGCTGCTTCTGCTTCTGGAGGAGCTGATGACAAGCACTCCAGCACCAGCCACCTCCACAGCACCTGGACCCTTCACCCCTGAGACTGAGCGACCAAGAGGAGTGCCAGAGACTCATTTTTGTCTTATAGCTTGTTGTTAATAAAGTCTATTTTTGATTCATACCCTTGCTTCATTTCTTTTTTTTAATAAAGTCTTGGTGGAAACTTTTAGAAATGGTTTAAGCCTTTGCATGATTATGGGATGAGTTAAGATAGCAATGGGTTGGGCAGGGATACCTGTGGGATGGGCAGGGATACCTTTGGGATGGGTAATAGCTGTGGGATAGATAAACCTCCAGTGCAAGCATAGTGGGACTGTATGGTCCACCCTCCCAGGTGCCACACCTATGGCCCTTTATTATCAATAACAATGTAATCATTGATCCACACATTTCAACATAAACACAACTCTTTATTAAATGCCCTCTTCATTGTAATGTCATTCAACATACATGGCCCAATCTCATCAGTGTGATGAAACAGGCTGAAGGAAGCATCCATTAAGCATCTATCTTCCTGTCTTGCCACTCCACCGCTCCAGCTGGGGAGTTGCACCAGTGTTTCAGGAGGTTGCGCTGCTTCTTCCCTTCACGTGAGGCTCTGTTGGGGCCTTGCACATCCTCAGTGTCTATCAGGTTTCGCCCTTGCCTCCATTCCCCAGGCTCCATGTCCCCACTGCCTTGTTGGAGGTCCACAAGCCTGTTCTGCAAGACTGGGTAGCGGGTGCGCATGAGATTGTGCAGGATGCAGAAAGCTTCCATGATCCTCCTCATGGTCTCTGGGCGATGCTGCATGGTGGTGAGAAGTACCTGGAACCTGTTGGCCAGGATGCCAAAGGCATTCTCCACCACCCGCCTTGCCCTGGACAGCCTGTAGTTGAAGATCCTCTCTTCACGGGTGAGGCATCTGGAAGTGTAGGGCTTCATGAGGTAGGTTCTGAGGGAGAAGGCGTCATCCCCCACGACGAAGTAGGGCACATCTTGTGTGTCGTTGGGCAGGGGTTCTGGATCTGGGAAGTCCACGATGAGGTTGCGTTCCAGCTCCTCCTTGAGGTGACTGGCTTTGTATACCTGGGCATCTGAAGATGAGCCGTTGCCTGAAGCATCGATGTACATGAACTTGTAGTCAGCATCAACCATGGCGAAGAGGATGATGCTGAAGAAGCCCTTGTAATTGAAATAAATGGACCCTGACTTGGCTGGCGCTTTGCAGGCCACGTGCTTGCCATCTATGGCTCCAACGGTGTGGGGGAAGTTCCACTTCTGATACCACTGCTCTGCAACTTTCTTCCATCCTTCTTCAGTGGAGGGGCACTGGAGGAGCTCCTCCTTGTATTCTTCGATGATGGCCTGCACCACTTCTCTGACCACAATGCTGATGGTGTTGGATGGCACCCTCCAGCCGTACTGCATGCTCCTGTAGGAGGTCCCGGAGGCCAGGTGGTGCAGAGTGAGTGCCACCTTGAGCCCAGGTTCCAGGCTGGGCTGGAAGCTGGTGCTCTGCTTGGTCAACCTGGGTGTCAGCCGCTGCACAACTTCATCAAACATGGCTGGAGGCATCCTCATGAAGTTCTGGAATGCCCGAGTGTCTTCGTTCCTGAGCTCCACCATCAGCTTGTTGTACAGTCCGTCCTCTGCTCTTCTGGCGAACCATCTTCGTACCCAGAGGCTTCTTGGCCGCCTCTTTTTCTTCCCGTAGTAGAGTTCACAGAGCCTGTAGATGGCTTCGCACTGTTGCAGAAGGATGGTGGCTGCCAAAAGGACGGTGTTACGATCCATGGTGGACATGACTGGATGCTGTGGAAGAGCAAGAGGCAGATGAAGGCTGCAGAGGTCCGCACCGCAGGGCTGCTGTTCTGAAAGTGAGATCCAGATGTGTTGCTCCCCCTTTTTATAGGCAGTATAGGTGTCCCTTTGCATCCTCTAGGCATCCTCTAGGCATCCTGTAGACATCTGTAATATCCGAGATAGGTCCCCTCTGCGGACGTTTTTTCCATTTTAAACGCTTTGTTTCCGCTTGGCATCCGTTCTGCATCTATTCTGCATCCGTTCTGTGTCCGTTCCGCTTCCTCTCTGCGTCCGAGCGGATGCAAGTTGCGCGGATGCGGAACGGATGCCTAGCGGATATAGCGGATGCGGAACGGATGCAGAATGGATGCATAGCGGATACGCAGTGGATGCATAACAGACGAATTGGATACATTTTCCGCGCAAAAGTTTTGGGCAGCTCAAAACTTTCTGAGTGGATGAAACATCCATAAACGGATGCTGGATGGATAGAGAGGAAGCAAAACGGAGGCAGTGAGTACATCGCGTTAACCAACGGATGGCAAGCTTTTTTGTCCGTTTTACATCCTCTTTGCATCCGTTGGTGCAGTGTGACATGGGCTTTATCTTGTATCTTATCCCATTTCATCCTATCGGTGGTGGGGTTCAAATTTTTTTTACTACCGGTTCTGTGGGTGTGGCTTGGTGGGCGTGGCAGGGGAAGGATACTGTAAAATCTCCATTATCTCACCACCCAACTAACCTGCTTTCCAGCTCCATTCTCCTGTGCAGGGCAACCAAAGAAAACCCAGCCAATCAGCTGGGACTCGGGAGGCAGAGAATAGATGGGGGCGGGGCCAGTCAGAGGTGGGATTTGCCAGTTCTCTGAACTACTCAATTTTTCCGGTTCTCTGAATCGCTCAAAATTTCCACTACTGGTTCTCTGAACTCAAAATTTCTGCTACCGGTTCTCCAAACTACTCAAAATTTCCTCTACCAGTTCTCTGAACTACTCAAAATTTCCACTACTGGTTCTCTGAACTCAAAATTTCTGCTACCGGTTCTCCAAACTACTCAAAATTTCCGCTACCAGTTCTCTGAACTACTCAAAATTTCCACTACTGGTTCTCTGAACTACTCAAAATTTCCGCTACTGGTTCTCCAGAACTGGTCAGAACCTGCTGAATAACACCTCTGCATCCTATCCTATTCTAGCTTACCGTACCTTACCTTAGATTAATTTATATCTTATCTTGTTCCTTATCTTATGTCTTAGCTTATCTTGTATCCCATCCTATCCTATTCCAGCTTATACTAGCTTAGCTTAGTTTATATCTTATCTTATCTTATGTTGTATCTTATCTTGTCCTGCTCTGCCCTGCCTTACCTTACCTTACCTAACTTACCTTACTTTACCTAACTAAGGTTACCTTACCTTACTTTACCTTATCATCTTCTTTAAAGACAGTGCCATCTTTACTCTTGGGACTCTCTCCTGCAGGCTGGTTCAGAGAGAGAGGCCCTCTGGATTGGCCACCATTAAATGCTTAGAAGTGAGGGTGATGCTGGTTTGTGAGGTGGTTGCTTAGGAGTCTGTCCAGCTTTTGGAAGCAAACCCACATGAAATTTAAGAAAGGGGGTGGGAATGTGGTGTGCACCCTTGAAAAAGATGTTGAGACCCTGGACAGAGTGCAGAGAAGAGCAACAAAGATGATTAAGGGGCTGAAGGCTAAAACATAGGAAGAACGGTTGCAAAAATTGTGTATGTCTAGTCTAAAGAAAAGAAGGACTAGGGTTGACATGATAGCAGTATTGCAATGTTTAAGATGCTGCCACAAAGAAGAGGAGTCAAACTAAGGGGCCTCTGTGGCACAATGGTTAGAGTGCAGTACTGCAAGCTACTTCTGCAGCCAGCTGCCTACAATTTGGCAGTTCAAATCCCACCAGGCTCAAGGTTGGGTTAGGGTTCCTTCTGAGGACCCAAATTGTTGGGGGCAATATGCTGACTTTGTAAACTGCTTAGAGAGGGCTGTAAAAGCACTATAAAGCAGTATATAAATCTAAGTGCTATTGTTATTGGTATTCTCCAAAGCACCAGAAGGCAGAACAAAAAGCAATGGATGCAATAATTAATCAAGGAGAAAACCAGTCTAGAAATAGGATAAATTTACAGGACAATTAACCAGTGGAGCTACTTGCTTCCAGAAGTTATGACTACTCCATCACTGGAAGTTTTTAAGAAGAGATTGGACAACCATTCGTCTGACATGGGTTTCCTGCTTCAGCAGGGGGTTAGACTAGAAGACCTCCAAGGTTCCTTTCCAATCTCTTATTCTGAAGTATCCTGCTGTAATCTGTAGGAATAATGTCCTCTGAAAGTGGTCTCATTTCTGCAGTCCCATTTGACCAATTCAGAAGAGTTTCCACATTTTCCATCATGCTCTGTGAGACGAATTTGTTTTCTTCTCTGAATCTCAGAGCAGTTCTGATTGAATTGCCTCGCCACTGAATTGAACAATGCATCTTCTAAATCTAGTTCAATCAGAATCTGGGGTGATTTGCAGAGATATAATTTCGTAGACAGCTTTAAAGCAAATTGCCAGTAGGAACTTTTTTTATTACTTTTAGAAGGTTCTGGGAGGGGGGGGGAAATCCACATTATTTTTAGAGAGTGAAAGGAGATGTCCTATTCATTATATTGTGATGCCTCTAAAGAATGGTTAAGCAGCATGTAATTAAAATGCCTGGGAAGTCACCGACGGATGTTGCTTTTTTTTTTTTTTTTAAATGAGTGGATTAGCGAAGTCGTGACAGCCAAACATGGCACAATGTCATTTCTTCAAACAAAACTGCTGTAAGTAACAGACAGACTCTCTGTCTTTCAGACGAAGAAAGGACCAAGACTTGTCTAAAACTTATACTTCATCAGATATGAAAAGTGAGTCATGAACCCAGATGCCACTTTTGGATAAATGCCAGCCCACATGAATGGGCATTTTGTGCTTAAACCAGTTTTTTTTTTCTTCCAGAACTGCTGCATTGCTAGCAGAATGTTCTCCATGTTGTGGATTATATATAATCAGCCACTGCAAAGGATCTTGCAGCGGGTACATACAATCTGTTAAAAAATGCTGCATTCAGTTTTGGTCACCATGTTATAAAAAAGCTGTTGAGACTTTGTGGGGGGAAATTCAGAAAAGAAGAAGTAAGATGATGAAAGGCTTGGAGACTAAGTAGAAATAGCAATAGCACTTAGACTTATATATCACTTCACCACTTAGCCCTCTCTAAGTGGTTTACAGAGTCAGCATATTGCCCCCAACAATTCTGGGCTCTCATTTTACCCACCTCGGAAGGATGGGAGGCTGAATCAACCTTGGGCCTGATAGGATTTGAATTGCCAAATTGCATCCAGCAGAAGTAGCCTGCAGTACTGCACTCTAACCACTGTGCCACCGAGGCCCCAAAAAGATCTTGACAGACTTGAACCATGGGCCCTATCCAACAACATAAAATTTAATGTAGAGAAAATTTAATGTACTGTTCTTAGGCAGGAAAAACCAAAGATACTAGTACAGATTAGGGGAAACCGGTCTTAAAAACAGTAACTGTGAGAGGGACCTCGGAGTCCAAAGTGGACAATCTCTTAAATATAAGCCAGCAGTGTGAGGCAGCAGCCAAAAAGCTAATACAATCCTTGGTTGTATAAACAGGGGCATAGAATCAAAATCACATAAACTATTCGTACCGCTTTATAAATCCTTAGTAAGGCCACACATGGAATACTGAATCCAGTCTTGGTCACCACATTACAAAAAAGATGTTGAGCTTTTGTAAAAAGGGCAAAGAAGATCAACTTAGACGAGGAGGGCGAAAAGAGCCTCCCCCAGGCTATGGAAGCCCACTAGAAGCCGGAAACAGGCTTGTTTCGTGACTTCTGGTTTTTCCGGGAGGGCCATATTTTCCCTCCCAAGAACCCAAAGGACTCCCCTGGGAATCTGGGAGGGCGAAAACAGACTCCCCCAGGCTCTGGAGGCTGTCTGGAAGCTGGAAATAGGCCCGTTTCACAACTTCTGGTTTTTCTGGGAGGGCCATTTTTCACCCTTTCAAGGGTCCAGAGGCTTCTCCTGGGCCTCTGGGAAGGTAAAAATGGCCTCCCTAGGCTCTGGAGGCCCACCAGAAATCAGAAAAAGGCCTGTTTCGCAAAGCTTTTTGTTTTGTTCGGAAAACACACGAGGTAGACCGGGTTCCAACAACAAATACTTTTATTATAAACAGTCAGTAACGGAACGCTGGCTGAAGCCGGGGCCAGCCCTTTTATACAGGCTGGCTTGCCTGCTTGCAGCCAATGGCAGCTATTTGGATTTGCCGCCTTTTTGGCAGCTCTTTGGATTGGTTCCTAGTGAACCAATCCACTGTTCTTTTCCTTGGCCAATCAGAATGGTAGATTTGGAGTCATCCACTTTACATACAGAACACCCCTCCCTCCTTAGTTCAGTCCTACGTGGTGACGTAGTCTCGCAGGTAGGTGGGGCTTTTCCGGGCTCGACCTGACCTGCGCGGTTCATTTCCAGTGAAGACTTTGACCGGTTCGGATGGGGCTGCTGTGTCATCCGTCCTCCTCTCTGGAACCGTCTGGAAGGGTGAGTCGGCCATTTTACCGCCGCCTGAGTTTCTTAGGCCGGCGGTTCTGCCGCTCCCTCCCGTTTCCTCGGGGCAGGTCGAGCTGGCTTGGCTGGCCCCTTCCGAAGATCTCTTTTCGTGGGTCTCTTCAAACGGTGAGTCTTTTGTTGGCTCTTTTTGGTCATTTTGAATGTTAGTTTTATTTTTAAAAAGTTCTTTATTCGTTTCTCGCCTTTCCCCCCCCACCTCGGTTTGCATTTCGCCGTGTTCTTTTGTGAATGTTTTTAAGTCCGCGGTTCTTTCCATAATTCGAGATCGAAGCTGGTCTATATGCCGCTTCCATTCCCTCCCATCGTCTAATTTTACCCGGTAGGATTTGGGGCCTGTAGTCTGGATAATTTGCCCGGGTAGCCATACCGGGTCCCCGGAGAAATTTTTAGCGTAAACTAAATCGTCTGTCTCGAATTGTCTGAATCGTGTTGAGGAGTCAGGGGGGTTTTCTGGGGTGAAATTTGGGTGTAACCTATCCAGGTGAGATCTTAATTTTCGCCCCATGAGTAGTTCTGCTGGTGATTTATTTGTAATAGTACTAGGTGTTATGTGCTGGAGTGTGAGCAAACGGTTTACTTTCTGTTGGACATCTCCAGCGTCCATTCGTTCCAACCCTTCTTTGGTAAACCGGACCATTCTCTCAGCCCTGCCGTTCGCAGCCGGGTGAGCCGGCGCGGTTAGGGCATGTCTTATACCTAGGGAGGCTAGGTATTGCTCAAATGGTATGCTGGTTAGCTGTGGCCCATTATCTGAAACGAGAATGTCTGGTATGCCATGGGTGGCAAACAGGCTGTCTAGTTGCTTAATTACGGCTTCTGTTGTCGTTGATGGCATGATTTTTACTTCAAGCCAATTGGAATAGGCATCAACGACAATCAGAAAGGTATGCCCCTTGGTAGGCCCCGCGAAGTCAATGTGTATTCTTGACCACGGTCCTCGAGGGGTTTCCCAGTCCTTAACGGGTGCTTTTGGTGGGGATGGTCTAATTGTCTGGCATTTGTGGCATGAGCTTACCCAATACTCTATGTCCTTATC
Source organism: Laticauda colubrina (assembly GCA_015471245.1). Classification (NCBI taxonomy): domain Eukaryota; kingdom Metazoa; phylum Chordata; class Lepidosauria; order Squamata; family Elapidae; genus Laticauda; species Laticauda colubrina. The sequence continues at coordinate 15,771,684 of BLBF01000073.1, forward strand.
AATACCCGGCCACCACACGTAACTTCTGGCGAGGCTTTTCATCTTAACCATTCCGGGGTGCCCTTCATGTAAAAGCCTAAGAACCCTGGGCTGCAGTTTAGCAGGGATTACTACCCGATCACCCCACAATAAACACCCCTTTTGGATGGAAAGTTCAGTCTGTCTGGACCGGAAAGGTTTGGAATTTTCAGTTTTTAGATTCTCCGGCCAGCCTTTACCTACCCAGCTAAGAACGCGGGCAGTCAATGAGTCTTTCGCGGTGGCTCTTGCGACATCATACACTGATATGGGTAGATCGGGGCATGTCTCGATTTGTAGCGCTGTCATCGTTGGTGCCGGGTCTGCGTCGGTTGTTGGCAAAGGCGCTCTGCTCAAAGCGTCCGCATGGGAAATTTGTTTCCCTGGTCAGTGTGTCAGAGTGTAGGAATAGGCCGCCAGGAACTCTGACCATCTCGTCATTCTGGGTGAAAGTATGTTAGGTGTTGGCTTGTTTCCCGCCAAAATCCCCATTAACGGCTTGTGATCCGTTATAATTCGAAAAGTCCTCCCATATACATATTCGTGGAAACGTTTTACTCCAGCGACAATTGCTAGAGCTTCCCTGTCCAATTGGCTATAATTCCGCTCGGTTTTTGATAGAGTCCTAGAATAATATGCGACGGGTGCTTCTCTGCCATCCGGTAGTTGGTGGCTCAGGACGGCACCTACTCCATATGGTGAGGCGTCGCAGGTCACTGTTAATGGCAGAGTGTCGCTAAATTGGATGAGAACGTTTGTTGATGTTAGCAGTCTTTTAATATTTTGGAAGGCTTTTTTTTCTTTGTAACCCCAAGTCCAAGTAGCCTTTTTGTCTAGCAGGTGGTGTAGCGGTTCTGCTATAGTGGCTTTGTTTGGCAGGTATACATTATAGAAATTAATTAATCCTAAGAACGCTTGGAGTTCCGTTTTATTTTTAGGTTCAGGAGCGTCATTTATCGCCTTAACTTTTTTATCAGTGGGGTGGATGCCCTCTCCGTCTTTTGAGTAGCCCAGAAATTCGACGTTGTTTTTAACTAGACAGCACTTCTCTCTTTTAACCTTGAGGCCAGATTCTCTAAACTTAGTCAGAACCTTTTTTAGTCTGTTCCTTAATTGTGTTTCATCTCTGGCCGAGATTAGGACGTCGTCGAAATAGGGAACGACTCCTTGTATGCCATTTAGAAGGCGTTCCATTAGACTCTGGAAGACGCCAGGGGCTACGCTTACTCCAAATTGGAGTCGGTGGCATTTGAATGCGCCTTTATGGGTGACAATAGTCTGCGCTTCTGCTGTTTCTGGGTCTACTGGGAGTTGTTGATAGGCTTGTGCCAAGTCGAGTTTGGCGAAAACTTTGCCATTTCCCAGGGAATGAAGCAAATGCTGGACTACTGGCACCGGGTATGCGCTTGGTTGTAATGCGTGGTTCAGGGTAGCCTTATAGTCACCACAGATTCTGATGGACCCGTCTGGTTTAATGGGTGTGACGATAGGCGTTTCCCACTTGGCATGGTCCACAGGTTCTAAAACCCCTTGGGCTACTAATTTTTCCAGCTGTTCCTCTATTTTTGCCTTTAGTGCAAAAGGAACTCGCCTGGCTTTTATTCTTCTTGGGGCTATTTGGGGGTTTAAATTGAAAGAAATAGGGTTTCCCCGGTACTTGCCCAGTGATCCGTCAAACACGTCGTGGAATTCTCTGACGAGGTCGTCTTCCCAGCCGGTTGTAGTCACTCGATCGACCCCGGTCATCCCGATGCCCAATGGCGCGAACCACTCGATGCCCAGGAGGCTTGGTCTGTCTTGGTTGACTATGGTCAGCGGAAGCACTTTGATGTGGTTTTTGTAGGCAACTTGAAAATGTCCTTTGCCCATCACAGGGATTTGGTTTCCCTGATAGTCTTTGAGGGTTAGGTGCTGCTTCATCAAGTCTTTGGTCTTGATACCTAGGACTAACTGTTTAATTGTGTTCCACGATACCATGGAGAGGAAGGACCCCGAGTCCACTTCCATCTTGCAGTGTTTCCCTCGATTTCTACGACGATTTTAATTTTTCTTCCACTTTCCGTCTGGGAGCTTTGGATAATGACAGTTTGGTGTGTATTGGCTCGCTTTTCTTGTTGCCATTTTCTTTCGGCTCGATTTGGCTCGGCTCGTGTTGGGGAATTTCTGCGTCTCGTCGGGCTGTAAGATTTTTTATTTCTTCAGACCTTCTCGATGTGCCCTCTTTTTCTGCAATGTCGGCAGATGGCATCGAGGAATCTGCATTCGGCTCGTGGATGGTTTCCTCCGCAGCCAGCGCATTCCCGCCACTTTCTCCTTTCGCGCTCTTTCTTGTTTGTGAGCAAACGGTGGACTTCGTCGTCCTCCTCGCTCGATTCGTTTGTTTCGCCCGACTCTTCATAATGGGTCGTGGTGGCAGGATGCTTTTTCTCTTTGGCTGATGTTTCATCGCTGTGCGTGTTCATCTTCTTAAGGGCCACTGCAGATTTTTTCGTAGCTTCAGCGGCTGTGGCTTCAGCAATGGCTTCGGTAACGGTGATGTTGGGCTTGTTGAGCATTTTACTCTGTGCGGTTGAGTCTCTCAGGCCCAACACCACGCGATCTCTCATTGCCTCGTCTATGTTTGAGAATTCACACTCACCCCCTATTTGTCTGAGTGCAGCGACGAAGTCGGCAACGGTTTCTCCCTCTCTCTGGTCTCTTCGGTAGAATTCATGTCGCTTTATTAAATTAGACACCATCGGGGCGTAGTGTGCCTTGAGGAGTCTCTGTAATTCTGTCCACATTAATTGTTTAACGTCCCGAGGCTTGGCGAGGGCTTTTGCCATTTTAAAGACGGTTGTTCCGCAGTGCGTCAGGAACACGGCTCTCTTTCGTTGTTCGGAAATGCCTTCCATTTTGTTGCTCTCCAAGTACATTTGGAAGCGATCAGTATAGGAATCCCAATCCTCTTCGTTGGGATTGAAGGGTGCGGGCGGTGCGTTGTTTTCAGACATCTTAGTTGCAGTCTGGGCTTCTATCACCACGTGCAGGTTTTGTTCCGTTCAGGACGATCCCACCTTCGTCGCCAGTGTTTTGTTCGGAAAACACACGAGGTAGACCGGGTTCCAACAACAAATACTTTTATTATAAACAGTCAGTAACGGAACGCTGGCTGAAGCCGGGGCCAGCCCTTTTATACAGGCTGGCTTGCCTGCTTGCAGCCAATGGCAGCTATTTGGATTTGCCGCCTTTTTGGCAGCTCTTTGGATTGGTTCCTAGTGAACCAATCCACTGTTCTTTTCCTTGGCCAATCAGAATGGTAGATTTGGAGTCATCCACTTTACATACAGAACACTTTTCTCTTTCCCAAAGCTTTGTGCAGACCCTGCGCTTACCTCCATCAAAAATGGGCCATGTGGGAATTCCGGGGAGGGGAGGGGAGGGGAGGGAAGGGTGGACATAGCTAATTGGTTGATTGAAATTCCAGTTCAGCGAACCAGATGGTAACTTTAACATTAGACTGTCTACTATTAACCTCACCCAGGGGTGGGATTCTACCAGTTCATACCTATTCATAGAACCGGATGTTAACATTCTAAGCTTTTCGGAGAACCAGTTGTTAGAAGAAATTACTGGCCTAATCCTGTAAGGAAGGCAGGAAGGAAACATTCTGGTGTTGCTTACAGAAACTGCCTCTCCATTAACCCTTATTACATTCTTGGCAAGGATGAGACTTCCTGTCTCAGGAACTTCTCTGGAGTTTTTTTCCCCTCCTTTGCTGGTACTTTGCTTGTGTGGAGTGACCATTCAAAGTTACAATGGCACTGAAAAAAGTGACTTATGACCATTTTTCACACTTACGACTGTTGCAGCATCCCCACAGTCATGAGAGGAGATGCATGCCTCAATGTGTGTGATATTAAGTTGGCCACACCCAGCCAATAACATGACCAGCAAGCCACGTCCACCCAGTCACATGACCACCAAGCCACGCTCACCAACTAAGCCACGCCCACAGAACCGGTTGTTAAAAAATGTGAAACCCTACCCCTGACTTCACCCCTTTCCTAAGAGGTCTGTAGGGGGCATGCATAAGCGCACCAATCATGCCTACCATCCCTGTCCTATTGTTTCTTTTTATATTTCCCATCTATCTCATCTTATCCTGTCTTAAACCTGGCAGTAATTGGACTACTCTCAAGACTGGGGCATTCTCCAGAAAAATTGTGTCAAGAGATAAGAATTATCACATTTGGAAAACAGAACAGATTGAGAGCTGCTGCTTTCTCTTCAAGGACTTTGCAGAATGCAGCAGTTTTAAAGTGGAACACAAGCAAATGAATATGGAAATTACTCCTGTCCCAACCTTATTCTTTGCTGATTTGTTCTGATTCAGCCTACTTGCAAGGTCCCTTCCCAATCTTTTTCCCACTTAGTCGCCTTTCTGAAAACGGAACAGAGCTTACCTTATTTTGAAAACGAGAGACCAACCAAGCTGCAATTCCTTAAGGAGGGCGAAGGCAAAGCACAGAATCTCTTCAGAGATAGTTAGGTATTTAGAGCCGCTGATGTGACTGATTAAACAGCCATGTGACTTCTTTGAAGAATTTTAAGCATTTTTAAAAAAATAGAATTATGAACTCATAACATCCATGCATGTTTAAAATAATAATTTTTAAAAAATACTTCAAGACACACAGTTGTAAAACATTCCTTGGCAATTCACCTTCCCTTCTCCCTGTTCCTCTCTTAAACAAGGCAAAATCCGATTTTGCATTTTATCTCTGTCTTTCTCATAAGTCACTTTTTTCAGTGCCATTGTAACTTTGAATGGTCACTCCACACAAGCTGAACACACACACACACACCACAAGCACGAACCCAGATCCAGACAGACAGAGAGACAGAAGCATGCACACACACACACACACACACACACACACATCCCATTTTCTTGTCAGGATGTGTATGGTGAAGTGGTTAGAATGCTGTCTTGCAGGCTAACTCTGCTCACTGTCAGGAGTTCAATCTTGATGGGCTCAAGGTTGATTTCTATCCTTCCAAGGTCAGTAAAATGAGGATCCAGATTGTTGGGGGCAATATGCTGACATTTGTAAACCGTTTAAAGAGTGCTGGAAAAGCACTATGAAACAATATTTAATATTTTAATGAATGACAGATAACTTGTAGAAATAGCCATTTGCTACAGATGGAGAGAGAGAGTCCTTCCTTTGTGTGTTTTTTTCCTAAGATTTGAGGCACCCCATGCTTTCCTAATTTCTCCCTCCACACACACACACACTTCACTGCAGCTTTGAGAATTTGCTTTGGAGAAGATAGCTGCCATGGAAGAAGTAGGGCAGGACATTTAGTGTCCAATGTTAGAATGGCACTGGGGAAAACAAATGACGTAGGACTGTTTTTCACACTTACAACCACTGCAACATCTCCATGGTCATGTGGTCAAAATTCAGACGCTTGGCAACTGGCTCATATTTATGACCATTGCCGTTTCCAGGGTCATGTAATCACCTTTTTCGACCACCTGACAAGCAAAATCAATGGGGAAGTAAGAGTCCTTTAACAACCATGTTAGTAACTCTTGGGAGGAAAATCCATTTGGTTCAGTTCCAAACTGGGAGAAAGACACTGGAAACATGGAGGCTGATTGGAAAGATAGTTTAAATGGTGAACAGAACCAACAGCGTTTATGGTTCTGGTGCAGCTGACAAAATGGAGCTGAGAGTTGGTGGGTTTTTGTACCTTCTTTGGGCTTTGTATTTGAGCTTCCTGTTCCTATGCAAGAACACATCCTCTAGCATTCTATTGGCTGTTGTCAGATTCCTATGGGGTCATGTAGGGGTCATAGCTGGCTCTATTGGCAAAAGAAGAAATGCAGATCCTAGGTGTCAACCGTTTGTTTGTTGCTTATCTGAGTTTCTGTCTTGACCCAGTCTTTCTGAATGGATTACCAAATCTGCATTTCTAAAAACTTAGTTTCTTAGTCCTTAGTTTCTGCTTAAGGCAGGAAAATTGGAACTGGTTTCTGAATAAGCTGGCCCATTTTTTCTTAATGGGCACAAAATATCTGCTGGGGGGCTATTAAGAAAGGCTGAGACTGCTTTCTTTTTTTAAAAAAAAAAATACCCATGTTTCTCCATTAGGAAAATATAATATTCTACCTTTTTAATATTTCCAAAAATATGTCATTCTTCTGGAGGATGGGTGCTGACTTTCTACATATCATAATGTCTGCAGTGATTCAGTTACAACAAAATCATAAAATTGGGCAAAAGTTACTTAACACTATGTCACTTGGCAATAGAAATTTTGGGCTCAATTGTGGTCATAAGCCAAGGAGTAAGTGATCAATTTTCTCAAGAATTGAAAAGTTTGGGATTTCTAAGAAATTTGCTACGTGGATTAACATAGTGGAGATATTGCAAAAAGAAAAAAAAATCAGATTATAATCCAGGAACTTTAATGTATAAGAAGAAAGGTTGACCTTACAGATGGAGGCTAAATGATATTCTGCTATAAAAAAGAATAAGTAATTGAGGATTGTAAAAAGAAGCTGGGGGAATTCTTTGAGGTTAATTTAAACAAAGACACTGATATAAGGACAGTACACTTATGCCTTTATGAGAGAACAATCTCTACTCCAGAATGGTATACTGAAAGGATAAAAGGAGGAGAAGACACCAAAGATTTTTTAATGGAGATTAAAATAAAGGAGGATAAATTAAACATGTTTTCAGGAAGGTGAGGTGAAACTGAGGCAAATTAAACTTCTACAAAGCCATCTTGCAATGCCAGATAATCAAAGAGATGGAGACAAAGATGAATTTTGCAGGAGAGAAGAATTTTCAGTTAACAAATAAGCTGGGGAAATGGTTAATATATAAACTGAAGAAAGAAAGTGAGAGAAAAATAATATTACAAAACAAAAATGCTATGCCAATGAACGATGTTAATACACAGCCAATATTCCATCAGTATTAAACAAAGCATGATAAAAGAGAAGAAATTTCCCCAGCGAATATAGATGAATATGTAAAGAAAATTTGCAGAAAATAACAGATAAACAAAGGCAGATGGTGAATGGACCTATAACTATAAGGAAAGCCTGTGAGGCTGTAAAAAAGATTGAAATAGAGAAAGCCCCATTATTGAACGATGGTAATAAAATATTTAGTATGAGACTAGCCGAAAGGACCAATATGCAATGCAAAATCATTGTGGCTTTTTGCCTAAAAGATGTGAATATGTGAAGGATTTATTTCAACAAGTGCTAAAAAATGAAATGGTTTTGTATATAAATCCCCAGCTGAAGCTGGAATTTGTATTGCTTGATGAGGATGGTAGAGTTGTGGAGTTGGAAGTCAATTTACAATTGGGAATGTATGCCCCAATGAAGTAATGTTCTGTAAAGGACTTATGGTAAGACTAATGGGTTTCTCAGTGAAAGCTGATGTTTGATGGGGGATTGGAATAAAATTATTTCCCCACAAATGGATAATAGAATAACAGAGCTGGAAACGACCAATTGTATTCCAGCCCTCCTATTCAAACAGAAGACCATATAACATTCTGGAAATGTCCAATCTCTTCTTTAAAACCTCCAGTGATGGAGCCTCCACAACTTCGAAAGAAAAGCCGTTCAGGAAATTTCTCCTTAATTCTAGGTTGCTTCTCTCCTTGATTAGGTTTCCTTCATTGTTTCTTGGATAGAGCTTCTGCAAAAAATATGAAATCACCCCAGGGGAATTGCCAAAATTTTCTTGGAGCTGGAGAAAATGCCAATTCAAGAGAGAGGATCTGCTTTTCTGAAAGACATTTGAGGTCCAGGCTGGAATCTGTTAAGAATCCAGGGAGAGTAGAATGAATTTTGCTTTTATCTCTTATTCACGGGCTTTGCAACTTTGCTTGCTATTTCTTTAGGGAGGGGTGTATTATTATTTTTAAAGCCAGATGGCCTTTGCCAATGTAATAAAGAGCAGATTGTTCTCTTGATAAATTGTACTTCTGAGAATAATTATTTTAAAAACATTTTCCACAACAAAAGAAACCAAGAGGCAGCATAAAGGTTCTTCTACATTCGCCCTGAGATATCTTTGATAGCAGGGCCCATCTCTATCCTCATAATTCTGCCACTTTCTAGAAAGAGATAAGAGGCCAGGGATGCCCCAGAAAAACAATAATAGAACTTAATGATGATGTTATCCATACAGTCATGACCAACCCTTGGCGATTCTATGGACCAAAGTCTCTCCACATCTTCTGATCTTGCACTGCTTCTTTGAGTCTTTCTATGGGGACGTGGTGGCTCAGTGACTAAGATGCTGAGCTTGTCGATCAGAAAGGTCAGCAGGTCGGTGGTTCGAATCCCTAGTGCCATGTAACAGAGTGAGCTCCTGTTACTTGTCCCAACTCCTGTCAACCTAGCAGTTCAAAAGCATGTAAAAATGCAAATAGAAAAATAGGGATCCCTTTGGTGGGAAGGTAACAGCATTCGGTGTGCCTTTGGCATTTAATCATGCCAGCCACATGACCATGGAGACGTCTTCGGACAGCGCTGGCTCTTTGGCTTTGTAACGGAGATGAGTATCACCCCCTAGAGCCAGAAATGACTGTCATGTATGTGCATAGGGAACCTTTACCTTTACCTATGCTCTGGCTGGTGTCAGCTTTGATAGTGTCCATACACCATGTTCTGGCTTCCTTTTACCGCTAACTCTTCCAAACAGAATTGCTTTCTCCAGTGAATTTCTACACGTGACATGGCCAAAATAACTGAATTGCAGTTTTGTGATTGTTTAGTAGCTTTTAAAGTAAAGCTAAAGGTATCCCCTTTCTAATCATGTCCAATCTAGGGAGAGGTGCTCATCTCTGTTTCATGTGGCCAGCATGACTGTAAGCCGAGGAATACAGAAAGCTGTTACTTTGTCACCAAAGTGGTATTTATTCATCTACTTGCATTTGTATGCTTTTGAACTGCTAGATGGGCAGGAGTTGGGCAGGAACAGAGACTCCCCCACTGCATAGAGCTCAGGTCTCAAAGCTGGGGTATCAGTTGTACAAGCTCAGTGTCTTTAACCACTGAGCCACTGCACTCCCCCCCCCCCTTTAGTAGAGATGAGGGCATTGCAAATTGGACAGCACTTATAGCAATAGCACTTAGACTTATGTACCTCTTCAAAGTCATTTACAGCCCTCTCTAAGCAATTTTACAAAGTCAGCATATCGCCCCCCAAAATCTAGGTCCTCATTTTACCATCCTCAGAAGGATAGAAGGTTGAGTCAACCTTAAGCATGGTGAGAACAGCTCAAGGATGGCTTCCTCCTTCACCAAGATTGGTTATCTTAAATAACCAAAAGTAGATTCTATAATAAGGGACACGGTGGCTCAGTGGCTAAGCTTGTTGATCAGAAAGGTCGGCAGTTCGGCAGTTTGAGTCCCTAGAGCCACATAATGGAATAAGCTCCCATTACTTGTCCCAGCTCATGCCAACCTAGCTGTTCAAAAGCATGTAAAAATGCAAGTAGAAAAATGGGGACCAACTTTGGTGGGAAGGTAACAGCGTTCTGTGCGCCTTTGGTGTTTAATCATGCCAGCCACATGACCACGGAGACGTCTTCAGACAGCGCTAGCTCTTCAGCTTAGAAAAAGAGATGAGCACACACCCACCATAGCCGGAAACTAGCACATATGTGCAAGAGGAACCTTTACTTTTACCTTTTTAGATTCTATAATAAATCAGAGGGAAGACAATATTGTACTTAACAGTTAAACAGGTCAAAATAAGAGTTACAATGCAAAAAAAATAATGGGCAAGCATGCCAAATAAGAACCACAAGGCCAGGGAGACACAGATTTAACCTCTGTTCTGGCCTCAGGTCAACAATCACATTGGATAAGAGGCTTTTTTTTTTTTAAGGAAGAAGGTCTATAGAAGTCTTAGAACAGAAGGGTTTTTTTGAAAAAAAAATCCATTGTAGTCAAGGTTTAGTATAGAAATGCTGTTTTATTTCAGAATTTTTCTCTATTGAAGTTTCTTGAACAATTCAGTCCTGGACAATAATCTCACCGGGGTTATCGCTGATGAAAAGCCAGCTCACTTCTGATTTAAGGGGTTTTCGGCAGTACATTTTCTTGTTCTTGAACTTAAAGTGTTTGCTATTTTGTTTATGAGCATTGCAGGGTAGCTTGAATGATAGGAGAGGGTTACAGGTTGTCCTTGACTTACAACAGTTCATTTAGTGAATGTTCCAAGTTATAATGGCACTGGGAAAAAAAGGGACTTATGACCAGGGGCGGGCTTCAAAAATTTTAGCAAAGGGTTCTCTGCCTGGTTGCTGGATGGGCATGGCCGTGGTAGGCATGGCCTAGTTGGCCTCCCTGGACTCCGGTGGCTTTTCTCGAGCCTCTGGGAAGGCAAAAACGGCCACCCCAGGCTCTGGAGGCTCTCTGGAATCCAGAAATGGGCTCATTTCTGGCCTTTCCAAACTTCTGGGAGGTGATCCTCCATGTGCACACTGCACTTACCTGGATCCAAAATGGGCCACGTGGGGACTCCTGGGAGGGGAGAGGCAGGGCCAGCCAGGAGTGGGATTTGGAGGTTCTCTGAACTGCACAGAATCTTATCTAGGGGCTTTCCCGAACCCCTGCAAACCCCCAGCAGTCCACTCCTGCTTATGACCATTTTCCACACTTAGGACGGTTGCAGCTTCCCCATGGTCACATGATCAAATTTGGGGTGTTTGGCACACAGTACATTTACAATAGTTGCAGTACTTCTGGGTCATGCAATCATCTTTTGTGACTGTCTGACAAGCAAATTCAATGGAGAAGCCAGATTCACTTAACAACTATGTTACTAACTTAACAACTGAAGTGATTCACTTAACAATTGTGGCAAGAAAGCTCACAAAATGGGGCACAATTCAATTGACAACTATCTCGCTTAGCAACAGAAATTTTGTGGTTATAAGTTAAGGACTACCAGTACAGAAAGCAGTGAAGAGGAATATCAGTCTCACCTTCTTAATAAGGAATGTGCCAGGTTAACAAAGATTGTGCTGCCCTGCTGACCTTTCTTAACACATCTGGGACTCACATCAGCAATTATTCCAACCAAGCACTCACATCAGTTCCAATCACAATGGCAGGAACTAAAATAAGGATTGATTTCTCTGCAATACCTTCAGATATATTTTCAGAGCTGACTCAGATCAGTTGCACTTTTCAGTTGAGTCCAGTATCCTGTGTATTCTTTTTGCTCTCAGCCCTGAATATGATTTTTGTTGGACTTCATTGTTGGAATATATTTCTATGCAACAGCTGCAGCAGTGTTTAACCAGTAGATGGCAGTATTTCCAAGACTAGATCTATGCTCTTTTGTTCTGACTAGAGTTTTCTGTTTCCTGTAACAGTTCTATAGTTGAGCAGTAAAGCACATGGTGACTATGTTTGTCTGCTTTATATCTAGAGAGTTTCTAACAATTTTTATCTGACTCAAATTCTGCATAAAAGCTGCATTTTTCATTCCTATGGCTATATTCAGCCAGGTGTTATTCTTTGGGTTCAAGCCCTTATTGGGGATTGAATTTGCAGTCTTCAACAGTTAGACTACAGATAGTGCATTCCCTTTAGTAATAGCACTTAGCAATAGCACATAGACTTATATACTGCTTCATAGTGTTTTTACAGCCCTCTCTAAGCAGTTTACAGAATCAGCATATTGCCCCCAATGATCTGGGTATTTATTTTATGGATCTTGGAAGAACGTAAGGCTGAGTCAATCTCGAGCGGATCAGGATTGAATTGCTGGCAGTTGTCAGAGATAGCCTGCAATACTGCATTCTAACCACTGTGCTATCACAGCTTTTTAGGAGTTGTCCAGGTTCTGGAACTTGGTGGTATTGCAGTCAGTCTATACAGTCTTCCAGAATGGTACAAACAGATTAGCTTCCTTGTGGAAAGGAAATAGAATAAAATAACAGAATTGGAAAGGGACCTTGGAGGTCTTCTAGTCCAACCCCCTGCTCAGGCAGGAAACCCTATATCATTTCAGACAAAAGTTTGTCTAATCTCTTCTTAAAAGCCTCCAGTGTTGGAGCATTCACAAATTCTGGCAGCAAGTTATTCCACTGATCAATTGTTCTGACAGGAAATTTCTCCTTAGTTCCAGTTTGTTTCTCTCCTTGGTTAGTTCCCTACAGAGATGGTATTTAGTAGGTTCTGACCAGTTCTGGAGAACTGGTAGTGGAAATTTTGAGCAGTTTGGAGAACTGGCAAATACCTCTGACTGGCCCCACTCCATCTGTTCTCTGCCACCCAAGTCCCAGCTGATCGTCGGGGTCTTCTTTTATTGCCCTGCACAGGAGAACAGAGCTGGAAAGCAGGTTAGTGGGGTGGGGAGGGAATGGAGATTTTGCAGTATCCTTCCCCTGCCACACTCACAAAGCCACACCCACCAAGGCACACCATGCCCACCAAGCCATGCCCACAGAACTGGTAGAAAAAGAAAATTGAATCCCACTACTGGTTCTCATCCACTGTTTCTTGTTCTGCCTGCAATTGCTTTGGAAAATAGCTTGACTTCCTCTTCTTTGTGATAGCCAAGATATTGGAAGATATCTTCTTCCAAGATATTGGAAGACTATCCCCTAGTCCTCCTTTTCATTAAACTAGAAATAACCAATTCCAGCAACTGTTCTTTATGTGTTTTAGCCTCCAGTCCCCTAATCAATGGCCAACTTCTCTCTTCTTGGAACCCCTGTCTCCAATCAAGGTTTTCCTTTCCACCTCTGGGCTTCAGTCTTCTGCCATCCCTTGAAACAGAGTCATAACATTTTCCCATTCTGTCTCCCCTGGAACACTGGATCAACATTAGATATGTCAGTTTTTAAGAATAGGGAGGAATACATAAATTACAATTTCCACTTATTTTGCAGTTGTTATTGCCAGGCAACCTATTTTACGTAGCTTGCATCACTGAGAAAGCTTCTGACAATTACTTAGTTGTCAAATCACAATGGGTAAGTTTTTTTCAAATTCCATATATTTATTTCTTTGTTTTACACTAGCATTTAATACCCCAGTTTTTACAACAGCCTCTACATTTATCAAAACATTCGCAGCATTTTTAGTGCTCCTGTTTATTTTCATCCAAATAAATGTTTTTCTCTAGGACCTCATGTACCTTAAGGTTTTTTTCCTTTATTTGGGTTTTGTTTTCTTTCTTTTTTTAAAAGAATGGTTTACCACTTTGATTATTACTCCTTTCTTCAAAAGAACATTTTGCAACTTGAATATGTTGCAAGTTACTTTGAACATTTATTTAAAAAGAACCAGGAATAATGGTGGAGATGAAAACTGTTGACAAAAACTAAAACCGTGTTACTGTATGAACTCTTAATCGCATGTGTGAGATTTTTAGTAAGTAAAAATGTTAGGGCTCGAAATAAAATGAAGATTTAAGCAAACACTGCCAGTTACTGATCAAAGGAAATAGATTTTTGTAAGCTCTTTTTTTTAGATATATCTGATATCCAAAGTTGTAGGTCTTTTAAACAAGATGTTTGGCTAATCATGAAGTAAATTAGCTTACACTCTGGATAAAACCAGGACTATAAATTGATATTCTCAATATGGTAGAATTGGGAGCAGAGCAATCTAGCTGCACAAAATTTAAAAAAATGGAAGCAACTTCTAAGATCCACAGTAGGACAATCATTCTTCATATCCCACACATTTTTTTTAATGCCTAAACATAATTAAACTGAAGAGGAATGATATTTTTAAGTGTCTCATGGTGACAGAATGGCTGCCATGGTAAAAATAACTTATGTTGTTGTTTTGATTTTGATTCTAAAATATTTCTTCACCCAACATTTTAGAGTCCAATCAATCTATTCAGTATCTTTCTTAAAACCGGCATGAAAAATTTGCGAGATAAATAGCACATTTCCTGGTGTGGAAGGAGAGGTATTATTAAAAGCCACTGGATGTCTTTCAGTCAACTCAGAATTTGCCACAATATGTTGTTCTAAAATAACTGTACTTTATGTAAGACCAAAGAAAAAAAGGGGAACATGATCCCTGACTGTGCTTATGTTTAATTGGGTATGCTTCAAGGAGCTTGGTTGTACCTGTGCAATCATTAAAGTTAGCTTCGATGGAAAATACAGAGAACAATTCAAAAACAGCCTTCTGGCAAAACACTACTTACACACACACACACACACACACACATACACATTGATCTGCTAGAATTTCTGCACAAGAGAAGATTAAACATAGATAACAGCCCCAAACATTCTTTCATCTCTTGACCAAATGTGCCTCAGCATACAGCCTGCATGATAGCTGGTGATTTGATGGTCTCTCAGACCCAATTTCCTTTCTCTCCTGCCTTTTCCAGCCTGGGGAGAAATGCATGAAATCTACTGTTTGTCACAGAGATCTGCTTTTGTGACTGCAAAGACCAAGAAGGATCGAAATCAAAGCCAGGGTAGATAGGTCTCCAGTTAGAGGTTTTGGAGATTTTGTGTTCTTCAAATTTCTGATGAATAGTTTCAAGTAGAATGGTAGATAAAATTGTTCTGTTTGCTTTTTCATCTCAGAAACATATTTATTTCAATCACTAGTCCAACAGGTGAAATCCCCACAGAAGGTGACATCTTCTAAGCCTTCAGGTCCTCCCATTATTTTTCCTTGTTTCTCGAGGTGGAGTGCTATATTCAGATTCAAGAGGGTCTGGCTCTCCTAGCAATAGACTTATATACCGCTTTACAGCACTCTCTAAGCAGTTTACAGAGTCAGCATATTGCCCCCAACAATTTGGGTCCTCATTTTACCTGCCTCAGAAGGATGGAAGGCTAAGTCAACCTTGAGCCTGGTGAGATTTGAACTGCCAAATTACAGGCAAGCAGAGGGCAGCAGAATTAGCCTGCAGTACTGCATTCTGACCACTGCGCCACTGAGGCTCATAGCATCATTCTACAGGCGAGATGGCAGATTGTGTGACATCCACAGGGTCTTCTATGCACATTAAATCTAGACTTGAATGAGAGCAGCTTTCTGTGCCACTTCATGGGAATTAGGACTACCTTCTAACCAAAGCTCTTCAGGATCTCAAAGAAGGGTTTTTCCACCCAGCCAGGCAACTGAGTCCCAGACTTGAAGGTCTGGTCACCAGAGAACTGCTTTGGTGAAGGAAGGGCATATTGCTGCAGAGAAAATTTGGTGAAGGTTTAAGCAGATAATATATCTTGATACATATAAAGCCCCATAGCAGGATGATGAAGATAGCTATTAACTTTTGATATTATAGCAGAAGCATTTAGGGGAATTTGTGGGCCACCCTTTGCAGAAGAAGAACCGCTCTCAGGAGCAGGTTTTTTTTTTTGCTGTCGTTAGCAGAACAGAAATGCAGTAGGTTAATAGCATGTGGCAGAAACATCTACTTTCAACATCTACTTGAGAAGTGTTGGTTATATGCATTGGGAGAGGATTTCCTGTTTCATTTGGTAGCAATCTGAAGAAAAGGAAGAGGAGGAGGAGGAAGAGAGGAGGAGGAGGGGAGTGGAAGGAGGAAGAGGGTAACAGGAAGGGTATGGGGAGGAGGAGGAAGGAGGAGAAGGAGGAGGAAGAAGAGGAGGAGGAGGAAAGGGAATCATCCTCATTGCATTTGAACAGGTATTGATGAGGTATGGAGACCAGTTTCAGAAGATCCCAGTTGCATATTAAAAAGATGTACAAAATGAAGGTGGTAGGAACTAGGAAACCCTTCCCACTGATAGAATATGGGCCTGATTTGGAATGCCACAAGGCCGCATTCTATGTAACACCTTCAGTGAACTCATGGTGCAGTTCAGGAGTAGGATTCTCCTGGTGTAACAACTGGTTCGCTAATCGCATGCTTTGCACATGCACTTGCCTAACACGCACTGCGCGTGCATCCACAGCTATCGCAATTACTTACCTTCAATGTTACTTCAGGGAAGTAACACAGCTGAGGCACGGCAATCTGCTCTGCTGCGCAAATCAGCTGAGCAAATATAGGTGAGTACTGCACAGGGGTGGGCAGAGGGCCCTACACGATTGTCGGATCGAACTGGTTCAGAGCCAGATGATCATTGCAGCTAGGGGTTCACCCGAACCAGTCCGAACCAGGAGAATCCTACCCCTGGTGAAATTGCTTCATTCTTTTTGACGAAGCTTGCCTTGGAGAACTTCCTTGTAGTGTGTAGTTTGAGTCTACTAGCTGGTCTGGAACACCCACGAGATCATGATATTTTAGTACAGCGAGCCAGTCTTCCATCACTGGTTGGAACTTCAAATCAATAGAATAGAATAGAATAGAATAGAATAGAATAGAATAGAATAGAATAGAATAGAATAGAATAGAATAAGAAAGGAATAGAACAGAACAGAACAGAACAGAACAGAACAGAACAGAACAGAACAGAATAGAATAGAATAGAATAGAATAGAATAGAATTCTTTATTGGCCAAGTGTGGTTGGGCACACAAGGAATTTGTCTTGATGCAAATGCTCTCAGTATACATAAAAGAAAAGATACACTCGTCAAGAGTCAAGAATCATCAGGTACAACACTTAATGATAGTCATAGGGTACAATAAGCAATCAAATCATACTAGGAAACAGTCAATAAAAATCCTAAGGAAGCAGCGACAAAGTTACAGTCATACAGTCACAAGTGGGAGGGGACGGGTGATAAGGAGTGAGGAGAAGATTAACAGTAATAATAGTGCAGACTTTATACATAGTTGGACAGTGTTGAGGGAATTATTTGTTTAGCAGAGTGATGGCATTCGGGGAAAAATTGTCCTTGTGCCTAGTTGTTCTGGTGTGCAGTGTTCTATTGCATCATTTTGAGGGTAGAAGTTGAAACAGTTTATATCTGGGATGTGTGGGGTCTGTAATGTGAGGTGCTTTGCAAGTGTTATATCATTTCTGAAGCCAAAGAGATCTAGTGGATTTCAGTTCCTGCTACCTTTGAGGCTTCTACTCATCATAAATCCTGTTGATAATAAAGAAAGAAGTAAGCATAATATGAGTAGTTTTTAAGGGAAAAGTGGGAAGGCCCAAAATTTAGCAACTCTGATTGTCTGGGACATTGCTTATATTTTTCCCTACAAACACACAAACAAACAGACAGAAAAATAAATAAATAAATAAACAAACAAACAAACAAATAAATAAATAAATAAATAAATAAACCACCCCTTCACATTTCAAATAAATGCTTTTTAAAATGAATGGTCTCCTTCTTATGATATCAACCATTTCTCAGCCTGGTCAGCTATTTTATTTGGTTCGTGTCCATATTTAGGAAAATTGGCCAGAATTCATTGATATCAAATAAATTGTAGATGAAAGAAAGATATAACTTTTCTGAGGTATAGGCAGACTGTTGGGTGTCTCAGGCCAAGCATTTCTGGGTGACACAAGAATGAAGGAAGACTGACACCCTTTATCTGAGAACAGGAAAACAGTGATTATTGTTGTGTGAACCCCAATAGAATCATTGGTATACTGTATGCCACAGAGGTTGTTTTTTTTTTAAGTGATACTTTATTAGTGAAAAGTAAGTCAAAAATAAGTTGACAGCTCTTGTGATGTACATTAGATAGCTTTGCCAATTTTGCTTGTTGCTAGACATGAATTGAAACAAGCCAGCTTCTCTCCTCATTTATTTATTTAGTGTATGGCTTACAATGTGAGGGAAATATATGCATGCTAGCTGGACACACAAGGCAGTCCTGACAACCTGGATTGCTAATTCATTCCGTTCAGCACTTGCATGTTGATCCTTGGTGTGCTGCCGGGCGGGGGGGGGGCGAACTAGCTTTACACCAATTAGCAGTTGGGTTGCTGCTTCTTTCAGGCTCCACCCCCCACCCCCACCCCGGTATCTCCTCACCTTGCTTTGTGTCATCATTCCTCTTATCAGGTCAAGTGACGGCTTCTGGTTTCCACGCACACAAACACAGCTAGGCTTTTCCCACCAAAGTGGTACCCATTTATCTACTCACAATATTGCATGTTTTTGAACTCCTGTGTGAGCCGGAGCGAGGGACTGAGTGACAGGAGCTCACTCCCTCTTACAGAGTGGGGCTCAACCTGCTGGAATGCAGACTATTTCTAGCCGACAGTTCCAGCATCATTAAGCCATGTCCCCATTTTCCCTTTTGAAACATGCGGGCTCTCTTTGAGGAGACAGACATTGGGGAAAGATTCCCTTGTTGCAGATCTTCAGATGGAAACTTTGAACAACATGTCCAGATTGCAAATGAGGTTCCAGCCAGATCTCTGTCCATCACTGCATTGGAAGCAGCTTCTAATTAACATCTCACTATCTTAATGAAAAGTAACCATTGAGCAAGAATAGCTACTTATCCACCCAGGAGATGAGTTCTTTTGTAAGGTACAAAATGATAATTTTAATAATTAACCAGCTCTGAAATATTTAGTAAAAATTAGAATCATAATCATAATAATTCATTGCTTCTAAATCCAACAAGTTACTAAGAGCCCAGCTGTCTGACATTAGAGTTGCACTACACTAAAGAGTTTAAATTTAAGTCCATTCAAACCTATCTTTAATTAATAGAGCAATTAAATGAACTATTTGCTGAAAGGTTGTTCATTCAACAACTGAGAAGAAAGAATATAAGAAACCTTACAATGTCTTGTGGGTGTCGAGAGTGATGAGAATAATGGAAAGGAACAATTTGTGTCAAAGTAACGCTATTACGCTGTCTGAGTCAAAAATGATCTTCCGCAAACAGAAATAGAAGCTGAGAAACCAAACAGATGTCATTCACTTTTACTGAATAGCACTGCTTTATATTACATTATATTGGTCTCTCTTCCCAAAGCAGCAAAATATTCAGGGTAGTAATGATAACTTTGTTCATTACGATCAAAGTATTAGCTTTGGAAGCCATATTGAGATCAGATGCTCCCATGCTGCCACACTTGAGCCTGGGAAAGTGGAATTTCTTGGAGTATATCTAGTTAGACAAATTAACATTTTTCCGATTCAAGGTCAGGTTTTTTTGGTATAAGTGAGAGGAAGTCTTAACTTGGGACAGATGGTGATGATGAGTTTAGGGGATGGATTTGTAGTTTTTACTTATTGTAAGGAAGCCCAGAACTTTCAGATTCGGGATTCCCCAGTTGTGCCAGTTATTATCCAAATAAAAAGAACCTTTGACAAGATGTCTGTCTCGGAGTTATTGGACCGACTGGAGGTTGCTGGAACGCTGGACAAAAGTGCCAAAGCTGTTTGCTTCCTAAAAATGCCTATAGCTTCCAAGTGTTTGCATTACACAGAGAACTTCTGGAGTGTTCAGCATAGATAAGAAAAATAACGTATAAAAATAAGAGCAAAGACCACAAACATGGCCTTTTGAAGCTATCTCAGAGAAATCTTTCCTTTTTTAATCGAGAATTTGCTTGGATCAAGGATGAGCAGCTAACTTTTACCATTCTGGCTTCCAATGAAGGTTATTGAAATCTACCTTAATACCGAAAGGAGTCTTATTTTCTCTTGAATGACAAGGCTTTATATGTGTAAACTGTTTCCAAAATCTTTCAGTAAAAGTCCAAATTTTATATAATGTGCTTGGGTTAATGTCCTCTTTAACTTTTTGACTTTTGCTTTAATTCCTTGCATTCTTAAATCTACTTTTGTTATTGTTATTTCAGTCAGGTCTGACTCTTGGAGACTTTATGGGCAGGTGCTGTCCATGTTACCCTGTCAAGCACAGCTTCTTTCAATTGTTGGATGTCCAGCATTGCATGAGATTTGATGTTGTCAAGCCAGCATGTTCTTTGCTTGGCTCCTTCTTCTTGTCCTGCTAAGCATTCTTAGCATCATTGACTTCTCCAATGAATTTGCATGCATGACATGACCAAAGTAAATCAGATGTAGTTATGATGTTGGCTTCTAGTAATTTGTCTGGTTTTATGGGATATATTCTTTATTTTTATTTACTAACTTTTAAGAGAAGTTTTAAAAATTGCTGTCCTTGTGAAAAGCAGCCATCCAGCAGATGTAGGTAACCTTCCATTTCTCTCCTTAACCAGAGTGATTCCATGTAACGTTAGTTCTTTGGGCTTTTTGCTATGGTCACTCATTGGGAGATTTTGGGCTTGGACAACCCTGAACTACGCCGCCTTTGGTTGGACTTAAGCGTAGTACACAAAATTATCTACTACATTATCCTACCAGTCAGTGACTACTTCAGTTTCAGCCACAACAATACAAGAGCACACAACAGATACAAACTCAATATAAACCTCTCCAAACTTGATTGCAGAAATTATGACTTCAGCAACAGAGTGGTCAATGCCTGGAATGCACTACTTGACTCTGTTGTTACACCCTCTAACTCTCACTCCTTTCACCTCAAAGTATCCATTACTGACCTCACCTTATTCCTAAGAGGTCTGTAAGTGGCATGCATAAGTGCACAATCATGCCTACTGTCCCGATCCTATTGACTCCTTTTATTCATATCTATTTCCTGTACTCTTACTCATGGTTATGGTTATACCTATTATCTTGTAAGCAATTGACAAAATAAATAAAATAAAATAAATGTGCTATCTTGCACATCTCCTAGTTTATATACTTAAAGAACTGCTGTAAAGCATCAATGCTTCTGTTTGTTTTCTCTTGTGGACCTACTCCAGGGATGGGCTTCTGGGGGTTCACAGGGGTTCTGGAGAGACCCTAACTAAGATTCTGTGCAGTTCAGAGAACCCCCAAATCCAACTCCTGGCTGGCCCCACCCACCCCTCTCCTCCCCTCCCAGGAGTCCCCACGTGGCCTGTTTTGGATGCAAATAAGTGCAGGGCGTGTATGGAGGCCCATGGAGGGTAAAAAAATGGGTGTCCTGGAAGTTTGGGGAAGCCAGAAATGGGTTTCTGCTTCCAAAGAATCCCCGGAGCCCAGGAAGGCCATTTTTGCCCTTCTGTAAGCTTGAGGAAAGACTCTGGAGCCTGGGGAGGGCAAAAGCACCCCCCTACACCATGGTGCAGGAGGCCAACTTGGCCATGCCCACCATGGTCACACCCACCCAGCAACCAGGCAGAGAACCCTTTGCTAAAAGTTTGAAGCCCACCCCTGACTTACACTAATGAACCTCTGGGTCTGAGCTGCTCTCAGAACTCCTCAGCATGAATACAAGCTACTTCATCTGCCATATCATGGTACCATTCCTTGACAAGTTCATACAACACATGTAACCCAAAACATCAAGTCTTATAACTAGCACTCTGTTGACCCACAATGATGCCAACAAGACCAGAAATCATCCTTGTGATGTAAGAATTCCCTACCAACTTTCTCCAGGACATCCCCCATTTCCCAGGCTTTTGTGCTAGGTGATGATTGGCAATGCTTCCCAACCTCACTAGCTGCCTTCCTATTGGACAAGAGGCTGAAGTACGAATGGCTGGTTTGGATTGAGGAAGGCTTCCGGCAATGAGGTCTAGATGGTAGCTTATTCAGGTACTCTTTCTTACTATTTTCTTGAAGTTCCAAGCATTTGAAATGAATGAGTTAATGGAGTTTGGATACGTGAAGCCTCTTCGTGACTGGATTTGTTGGGGTAAATTATCCCCCTTGGGCTTGGCTGACTAAGCTGCTTACCTTCTTTTGACGTTGCCATTAGAAAGCAACATCTCCACTGACCTAATTAAGGAGTTGGAGCAACAGAGTTCATGTTTTGATTCTTTCATTCAACCGGTAGACTTCAAGTCTTTGCTTTAGCTGCACACAGGTATGAATCCATCTTTTTTCTCCCTCCTCTGGTGCCTCTCTTCCAAAAATATTAAGCTTGGAATTCAAGTCAAACTTTATAAAAGAACAACTCTTGCCTTGTTAGTCCCATTTTGCTTCAATAGTTGGTTAAGCATGAAGGAGTCCACATGATGCCCTCCAGCTGATCCTGTGCTTTGGGAGGTCTTCTCTTGCTCTCCCTAGGGCCAAAATGAAATCCAGGATATATTGAAAAGGGACACGGTGGCTCAGTGGGTAAGATGCTGAGCTTGTTGATTAGAAAGGTCAGCAATTTGGCAGCTCGAATCCCTAGCATCACGTAATGGAATGAGCTCCCATTAATTGTCCCAGCTTCTGCCAATCTAGCAGTTCAAAAGCATGTAAAAATGCAAGTAGAAAAATAGGGACCACTTTGGTGGGAAGGTAACAGTGTTCCATGCACCTTCGGTGTTTAGTCATGCCGGCCACATGACCACAGAGATGCCTACGGACAGTGCTGGCTCTTCAGCTTTGTAACAGAGATGCGCACCCACCCCTAGAGATGGAAACAACTAGCACGTATGTGCAAGGGGAACCTTTATCTATATATTGAGAGTGAGGGAGAAATGAGAATTGTTGCTTCCACCAGAAGCCTAACCCAACATTCAGAGTCACAAGAGGTCCCAGTGCTTACATCCATGTTGCAACTTCCAAAAGGAAGCAGGATAGCCTCAAGAAATGATTTTAACATGGTCTAAGGAAGAAATCTGTAGCCTTTGTGGTAAAAACAGATTTTATCTTTTGTTATTATAAATTTCTCTGTTGTCTGATTTGCAAATGATGCATGAAATATTATATATATAGTCCATTTCTTCATTGGAAAAAAGTTTAAGTAGAACTAGGTATTTATACATGAGTGCCTTCATCATCAACTTCATCATCATCATCATCATCATCATCATCATCATCATCATCATCATCGTGGTAGGCTTTTCCTTTTCCTTCTCAATGTTGGATTGTTTTTCCTTTTTTCATTATATTATGAAACCATGCGGTAACACACCCATAGCAAACAGAACTCTAAGGCAGAGTGATTCCTCAAAGAATAGTTTTATTTGGTATATCATATTGGCACATGCTGGTGAAAACTGACTCTGAATGTTCCTGCAGTTTTCACCTAATTAAAAGTAAAAGGTTTTCCCCTTCCCCAATCAATAAAGTCACATGGTCCAATCAAAGCACCATCCGGTTGCCTGGTAACTCCACTCCTCCTCTCTCTGACCACCTGTAGGAATGTCCTTGGTTCCCAGGAGAAAGTATTTTGTTTTGGCGACAAACCCCAGCTATCCGTTCCTCCCTCCCTATCTCTCTGCTCCCTTCAATGTGGCAACACTGAAGCTTCAAAATGGCCTCGCTCAGGTCAGCTTCAGGGTTGACAGCAGTTTTCATTCACCCGCATTATTGAAACAGATCTAAAAACAAACATGTGGATGACATCATGGCAGCATTAAATGATCCGGAACTATTTGGGGGGATTGCGAGGTTGGGGGATCAATATCATTTCCTATGGCAAAGTCATCTTCATTGCGGCAATGTTGTGATGAATAGCATCTCAGTGTTGCATAGGCACGCAATTCCGTAGTAAGAAAAAGTAGGAGGAAAAAAAATAGAGAAGAAAAAAAAAAGAATCCAAGTCAGTGCTTTGTTACCCTACAAAGTGGTGCATTTAAGGACAAGAATATTTGCAATTTAATAAGCACTGAAGTTTTGAAGCATTTAAACAAAGGGACTATCAACTGTCTATAATCAATCTGTGTTTGATTATTTAGCATACACTCATTTCTAAATTTATCTGCTTAATGTAAAAAGGATATCAATTTATCTTGATTAAACAAACAGTGTCACATAATGATCCTAACTTTAAAATGAAAACTGGCTGTAGGCATTAATCAGCCTGACTAGTCTTCCTGGCCTCTTGCCTTCACCTTAAACAGAAGACATAGAAGTAAATTCCCCATTATCTCTGGCATTTCCCTGAAGTCAACTGTATAAGGTCAGGTTGCCGAAAAGATCAATTTCTCTAAAGTGAAGACTCAGAACCAACAATTCCATAATTTGCTACACGGCAGTTTAGCAAAATGAAATCACAGCATGAAGGAAAGCTTCAAAATATGGACAATTTGTGCTTCATTGTGCTTCATTCAGCAGGTTCTGACAGTTCTGAAGAACTGGTAGCATAAATTTTGAGCAGTTCAGAGAACCGGCAAATCCCACCTCTGACTGGGGATTTTACAGTATCCTTCCCCTGCCACACCCACCAAGCCATGCCCACGGAATCAGTAGGAAAAAAAATTGAATCCCACCACTGGACTGGTGCCTCTGCCTGACTTCCCAGTTTTGGATAAGGGGTTCCTGCCAGGATCTTCATTACTCAGCTTGGGAAAATCAACTCTACAAAGACAAGTGAGGCTTAGCTGCCCTTCCCAAGACAAATTCAGTATTTGTCTTCTTCTTCAGACCCTGGAAGAGAAGGAGCAGAGGACTAGGAAATGGACACTACTAATTTTAGAGGCTTTGATTCAACTGTTTAGATTTCAACAAATCATTATTTAAGAGTCACTAGGAATACGAATGTCATAGATAAATAAATTCAGGATAGCAATTATTTCTGAGCTCAGTGAAACATATGTTCTGCAGAAATAAACTTATCACATTTTAAGAAAGGCTCAGAGTTGACAGATGAAAAAAAAAGTTTGTCCCTAAGTTGAATGAAATTGCTATTTTAAGTTTAAGGGAGGGAGCAGTCTCCAGATTCTGTCCTAGTGATTCCTTTGAGTGGCAATTTTTGAGGATAAATAACTAGCATGTGATTCCCTTGCCACAAATGATAACAAGCAGGGATGAAACGGAAGGACAGAAATTTGCTACAAGTCAAGGCAACCATCCCCTCAAAAGAGACTAAGGCCTGATGCTCATCTCCATTTCCTCGTCAAGGAAGCCAGTGCTGTACAAAGTCTCTTCCATAGGTCATGTGGTGGCATGACTATATGCCTCTTCTGACCCATGCCCTGTTCCAACAAATCAAACACAATCCAAAGGGAACAGAAACCTTTTAACACTTCTGCAAAATAATTAACTGTGATAAGCACAAGCCTTGCCAAACTGGGAGACTTGCAAAAAGATAACACACAAGAAATAATTTGCAATACAAGAATCTTCAAATACAAACTCAGGATACCGGAATGTCCACGAGGCTGGAGTTTTAAAACATCTTTGCCTTCTGCAAAGAACGTTCATTTCACAGCTGGCTTTTATCTTCTTGAAGGAGGGGACATTACCTTTCAGCCTTACTCCCGAGTCACCCGTGCTGTTGTAGCTGCTCTTTCCTGAGGGCAATCCTGCATGCACTGCGCACTTGGCACAGGCTCCTCAGGAACCTCCTCATTGCTGCTGCCAGCCCCCACAATCTCGGAGTGGCTGCAGTCCACTCCGTAATGGTCCTGGTCCCTCATCTGAGTCCTCGCTCTCCTCAGCCACCCGCACCTGCTGCTGGCTAACCACAACAATGCCAAGATGCACGTTCTGTTACCTTCCCATCGTGGTACATATAAATAAATAGGTGGTACCTATTTATCGACTTGCATTTGCATGCTTTTGAACAACAAGGTTGGCAGGAACTGGGCCAAGAACAGGAGCTTACCCCATCACTCAGTACATGGGTCTCGAACTGTCAACTTTGACAAGTCCAGCATCTTAACTGCTAGACCACTGTGCCCCGAACCATCTCCTACATCATCTTAATAAGAAGGTTACAATTAGGAAAACTGATTACAAAACTGGTTACAATTAGGAAAACTCTTCAGTATCTGCTCTGGACCTAAGAAGGTTCTTCCTTCAGGTTCCATAATGAGTTGAATTTCAAGTGCCTTGTCCTGCCTGGAATCTGCAGAAGAGGAAGAAATAGTTTTGCATTGTCTCCTGCAGAGAAAACTAATTTAAACCACTTTTAGTAATGCCTCTGTGTTACAACACCAGAATATACAGTACTTTCATCCAAATAAAAAAATGTAATGAAAGTACCCTCTTTTATGAATATAGAAGGTACAGTCTCACCATGGAGCTGTGAGTAAAAATATTTATTTTTTTGAGAAGGCAGATGGGTGAGCAGGAACCAAATGGTTCTACAGAACCATACATATACACAGTTGCTGTTTTTCTTGAAGGGCAATTCTAAAAGTATCTCCCAGAGACCACAATAGTTTTTTTTTTTCCTGAGGGAAAAATAAAGGCTTAAGTATGTTCTTTATCCTTATCCTTTCATTATAGCAAGGGCTTCTCAAGAACTTGAGAACTCCAAATACTGGAAGACCAACTGGAAGACATTCTGAGCTTCTCCATGGCTATGACATGACTAGCAATAATGTCAATCCAGTCTGGAGATGGTTCTTTCAGGAGATCCTTGGAGATTAACAGATTAACAGAGTTGGAAGGGACCTTGTAGATCATCTATTCCAGATAACCTTGTAGGTCATCTTGTCCAGAGAAGAAGCTTCCATTACAGCATCACACAATCTGTTCTCCAAAAAGCCAGATGGAAAAGCACAGGAATGACCTCTAAGAGATACAGATTAGTTAGGGAATTAGTTTGCAAAGTTTGGACTGTTAACATTCTCTATTTATAATGTTCTTACATTTCTATGTGCAGTTCAATGCAATGGATTATACATTGGATTTGAGCAGCATGGTGGCCTAATGGTGAGAATGCTCACCTCCCACTGGAAAGGTTGAGAGTTCAATCCTAGATAGCAGCAGATGTTTCCCTTTCCTAGAATGCAAAGAAAAAATATCTGCTGTGAACTCCACATGATGTCAGGAAGGGCATTCGGCCAGCAAATGCTTGGCTCCATCCAGTTGTCCCAACACCATTCCAAATTTTAAGGGGTTATAGGATTGTAAAAGGGGAGTTTTTACTGTATATTGGACTTATTTTTTCTGCACAGAGGGAACCTCATGTAACTGCAGCCCCAGCACTAACTGAATTTGAAAAACGTTCCTTGGGGTTCCTTCTTAAAGTTTATTCCAACTGGAGTAAAGAACCCCAGTGCAGAAAATATCTTTGTGTTGTTGTGTTGTTGTGTTGTTGAGTGTTGGGAAGTGGATTGAAATGAGCCAGCCCCAAATTGAAGTCCTCAAGATGTTTTGGGGTGATAACTATTTACCTTTCTACCCAAACTTGGTATTATTAGTTGCTGAGTGTTGTTCCTATCAACAGATCGAGGTGACATTAAGCAGGTTCTGTAGAACCGGTAGTGGAAATTTTGAGTAGTTTGGAAGACTGGCAAATACCACCTCTCACTGGCCCTGGCCCCAGTGGTGGGATTCAACCAGTTCGCACCAGTTCGGGAGAACCGGTTGTTAATTTCCTGAGCAGTTTGGTGAACAGGTTGTTGGAAGAAATCATGAGGACAGAGAACTGGTTGTTAAATTATTTGAATCCTATCACTGCCCGGCCCCATCTATTCTCTGCCTCCCAAGTCCCAGCTGATCAGCTGGGTCTTCTTTTGTTGCTCTGCACAGGAGAACGGAGCTGGAAAGCAGGTTAGTGGGTGGGGAGGGAATGGAGATTTTACAGTATCCTTTCTCTGACACAACCACCAAGCCATGCCCACAGAACCGGTCGTCGAAATTTTTGAATCCCACCACTAATGTTCATCAGAATTGGTCCTGGTAGGTTTAGTCAAGTTAATTTTGTTGTAGGCATACTTACAGTCATCTTCTTTGTTACGTCAGAGACAGATTGATTAGAACTATGCTTTTATTGAATGCCTCCCAGCATATTTTTTTCTTACTTTTACATCTCAAACTAACTTTCCATTGGGCAGAGGCCCTTGGCAACTGCACAATCTAATCTAAAAGTGTCCACAATGAAAGGAATATGATTGGTTTCAGAGTTCACAAACCACAGCGCTAATCTCCGCTGCTGATGTCACAGGGGTTAAAGATCCGGGCTGCCAAGCCCCTGAGGATGGCAACCAAGAAGTCTATCAGCATGAAGATTTTGCATTCTTGGCAAACAAAAAAGGGAAGAAAGTCACTGAGAGTCTGCACAATTTATAATTATCATTTCACTGTAAGTCAGATACAAAAACAGAAGCTGTGGCTCAACTTCCTGTTGGTGCTGCCATCACTGGTTGCAAAATCCTGGTGAGGACTATCTTTGGCTCAAAACAATAATCATGAGCAATTCTTTAAGTGATAAGAGACACAGTAGAGGCTGTCTCTTTGAATTTTTTTCAGAAATGAATCTATGAGAGAAATTTACCAGATTACCCCATTATTACCAGATCAGGACTGTAGAAAGACAGCAGGTGGCAGCAGAGAGACAATGAAACCATTGACTCATTACTGCTCTCCAGCCTCCATCTCTGGTTTTGCAACCCCAATCAGAGCAGTACCTGTTGGAAAGGACTAAATTGGGGGTTTTCAACCTTAAGCACATTTGGACCACAGAAAAGAAAACACCGGGAGCCACAAAACCTAGATGGATGTGGTCAACTCAATATCTCTCCCACCCAGTCACATGATTCCCCCCTGCGACACCTACTCAGGTTGTGTGGCTCCTGGTGTTTTCTGTGGGAAATGGGTCTGTCTGTCTCTCTCTCTCTCTCTCCCTCTCTCTCCTTCCTCCTTCCCTCCCTCCCTCCCTCTCCCTCTGTTTTTTGCATTTTTACTTTCTCAGGTCAGGCAAGAAGTGACTGGGAGGGGAGGGCAAGGGGCCAACCAGTGGGATCACCCAACAGGGAGCCACAGCAGAGGGTCCAAAGAGCCGCAGGTTGCTGACACCTGGATGGAATGAGCCAAGGAGTAGCTCAGGGAGAGTGGGCCCTTTTGGACCCAAAGAACTCAGGGCTAGAACAATCACCTCACGGTCCTTACCTCTGATTTCTCCACTGTTTTTTTGTGCATTGAGATCAACAATCAGATTGCTGAGTTTTGTTGCTGGGAAGGAAAATGTTACTGATCCATAAATGTTACTGATGAAAATGTGTTACTGATCTATCTGATCATGTCAAATAATAAATTACGTTTTGAATAAGTCCTCCTCTATATGGGAGATTCAGATCATTCACGCTATTGTCTCCTTGGTGCTCTGAATGGCAATGAGCAAAGACATATGCGTGTGCATCTGGACCCATTTCTTCTGGCTTACTGGCTGTGGATTATAAAAACTTAAGCCAACTTAAGCCAATAATGATTGGACAACCACTTGTCTGAAATGGTATAGGGTCATGATGGCGAACCTATGGCATGTGTGCTGGAAGTGACACGCAGAGCCATCTCTCCAGGCACACCAGTCATCGCCTGTTGCTCTTTCGGGTTCCGGAAGGTGTATGCACACTGGCCAGCTGATCTTTGCATGCACATATGTACCAGAAACAGGAAGACCAGGTGGCTGGCGGGCATGCGTGCACCAGAAACTGGAAGCTCAGTTTCCTGATGTGTACATGTGCACCAGGGAGCTGCTTTTCTGGTTGCTGGTGCTCCCTCGTGTGTACACACATGCTCCCGTTTTGGCACTTGGTGCCAAAAAGGTTCACCAGTAGGGTATCCCGCCTGAACAGAAGGTTGGACGAGAAGACCTTCAAGGTCTCTTCCAACTCTGTTATTGTGATGACCCCTTTGGATTGGTTATCTTAAAAGTGTTTGGAAAGTCTGGGTTTATATCTGAACATTAAATTTGTTAGAATGTGGAAGTGAGCATGTAAAGGTCTTTCAGAGCACAGCTAATAGGTTCATTTGATTCCACCAGACCAACAACGAACACCTGGAGGAAACGGGCCTGAGAAAACTTCTAGTTTTTCTTTAAAGTTTGGCAGTGTCTTTGGCTCTGTTCTTTTGTCAAATATAGTTCTTAAGAGCTTTAGAAAACTACAAAATCTGTCTGGCTTAAAAGAAAGATTCAGCCTCCAGAGAAAAGGAATATGGCTCTCTCTTTAAACTTTGAGCTCTGTTTTTCTTTTGTTTTGTCTTTTAAATTTCGGTTGAAAGCATTGCTGTTGCTATTATGAGGCAAACCTGGGAAAAGAAAGAAAATTCAGTGTGGCACGGAAGGCTGATGCTTGGAAAATCTGACAGTTGCAGGGAGCACTCTGCAAGTATAAAAGGAAAAGCAACAACAACAAAAAAAAAACCCAACAACCCATGAGAAGCAAAAGGCAAAGACTGCAGACTCAGTAAAATGTATTCAACAATAATTGTGGAGGAAGAAGGAGTAATTAATTAAACTTCTCTTTGACATTTTTTCAGTAGGTGGTGAAGATCATTAGAGCAGGATTTTTTTGGCAAGTTGCCTCAACCCATTCAGAAGGAAAAGAGCTAACTAAAATTTTGGAAAAGGTCCTTGGGTTCTCCTGCTTGCAAACATGCTTTGAAGCATCACCTCCTCAAGACAAGGTGGGTGAAGAAACTGCCCAAATTGGAGGAGGAGGGAACAAGACCAGTGAATAAGTTGTTGTCCGCTCCAAGAAGTCTCCCTACAAACACTCTTGGTGCTCAATGCACAACCACAACTTAGGCAACTGTGGTCAGAGGGATTTCAGCACAGTTCCTGCCTTACAGAAATCAATCTACATCTGGACAGACAGGGGGATCTGCGGCCAATGGTTAGCTGAGATCTCTTGTGTGCCTCTGTGGTTGATGAGGAGGGAGGATGGGATGGGAGAGCTCAGAAGGCTTCTTTTGAATGCACAAGGAAATGCTAGTTTCTTAAAAAAAACCTCTAGCTTGGCCAAATGCTAAGTATGAAGGTCAAGGAATAAAAACCTCCATGACAAAAGGGCCATTTCTGGACTTTAATTGAAGCTGGTTAGTCTTGCAAATGGTGTTCCTGATGCTAAAGGAAAGGGTAGATGAGCAACCAACTCTGTTGCTGAGGCTTTGTGCTCTTCTTTAGACACAAACACAGACTTCAGAGAGTAATTAGGACTGCAGAAGAAAAAATTACTACCAACCTGCCTTCAGTTGAGGACCTGTATCCTGCACGAGTCAAAAAGAGGGCTGTGAAAACATTTACAGACCCCTCACATCCTGGACATAAACTGTTTCAGCTCCTTCCCTCAAAACGATGCTATAGAGCACTAAACACCAGAACAACTAGACACAAGGACAGTTTTTTCCCGAAAGCCATCACTCTGCTAAACTAATAATTCCCTCAATGCTGTCCAACTATTTACAAAGTCTGCATTACTATTAA
Source organism: Laticauda colubrina (assembly GCA_015471245.1). Taxonomy (NCBI): domain Eukaryota; kingdom Metazoa; phylum Chordata; class Lepidosauria; order Squamata; family Elapidae; genus Laticauda; species Laticauda colubrina. Next base: position 15,802,738 of record BLBF01000073.1, read on the forward strand.
TCTTCTCATCACTCCTTATCACCCATCCCCTCCCACTTGTGGCTGTATGACTGTAACTTTGTCGCTTGTATCCTTACAACTTATGTTGACTGTTTCCTAGTAAGATTTGATTGCTTATTGTACCCTTTGACTATTATGATTCTTGACTCCTGATGAATGTATCTTTTAGGTACACTGAGAGTATATCCACCAAGACAAACTCCTTGTGTGTCCAATCACACTTGGCCAATAGAGAATTCTATTCTATTTAGGTTGAAGAGATCAAGGCATGGACCATCATAAGTGTGTGTGAGATACTGTAGCTGATGAGACAGGGCATGGCACAGAGGTAACACAGGCAGCTGACAGTTCAAACCACCCTTTTATTGCTGCAAATTTCCCCAAACGCTCCCATGTTTCGGGCAAGTCCCAGAGCAAAGTGATGACACCAGGGGTGGGATTCAAATTTTTAGTAACCAGTTCTGTGGGCGTGGCTTAGACGGTGGATGTGGCTTGGTGGACATGTGACTGGGTGGACATGGCTTGGTGGTCATGTTATTGGCTGGGCAACTCAATATCACTTACATCGAGGTACGCATCTCCTCGCCTGGCTTCTGATGACTGTGGGGAAGCTGCAACAGTCGTAAGTGTGAAAAATGGTCATAAGTCACTTTTTTCAGTGCCATTGTAACTTTGAATGGTCTCTCCATACAAGCAAAGGAAGGGGAAAAAACTCCAGAGATGTTCCTGAGACAGGAAGTCTAATCCTGCAAGAATGTAATAAGGTTTAATGGAGAGGCAGTTTCTGTAAGCAACTCCAGAATGTTTCCTTCCTGCCTTCCTTACAGGATTAGGCCAATAATTTCTTTTAACAATCGGTTCTCCGAACTGCTTAGAATGTTAGCAACCAGTCCTAGCCAATAGGTAGAATCTGGTAGAACTGGTAGAATCCCACCCCTGGATGTCACACGCACACATACTCCTCAAGCAGCCTCTGGCTGCAAATAGTCCAGCCCAATGCTGTGAGTATCACAGCTACAAAGCAAAAAATCCAGCAGGGCAAGTTGAGGAGTCCAGGAAACCAAGGAGCAAGGCAAGTAATCCAGAAATCTAGAAAGAATACAAGGAATCCAGGAAAGTTCATTGCCTGATGTCTCTCATGTTCACTGCTCAGCCTCTCTTGGTCATCCTGTCCCCTCTTCCTCCCTGCCTACAAGCCATCCCTGAAAGGCCCTGGCCTAACTGAGCCTGCTCTTCCCCTTTTTCCTCCAAAGCCAATGAAGCCGCCTCCTCGATCTCTGTTGGCTCCAGTTTCAGCTCATCTTCCCCCGCAGATTCAGATTCCAGTGGAGGCAAGACACTGTCAAAGATGACCAAGCTGAGCCTGAGGATAAAGTCAAATGCCTCAACAGTTTGCAGTCTCTACACCCCCATAAGAGAGCTAAGTCCAGCCACCCTGAAGTCCATTGACTATCATCTGGTGCCAATTTGCCTTGACCATTCATAGTTGAGATTCTTGTGTCTAGGTTAAATGAAATAAACTTTAATACTTTTGAGCTCTATCCTGGTTTACTTCTTGGACCTGTCAGAGACACTGTTGGGTTTTGGAGTATCTGGTTGCCTGATCTATTGGTCTATTTGTCCAGTCTATTTTTTGTGGCTTGTGCATCTTGGCAAAATCCTAAAGGAACATTCCTGGCCTTTTCTTTTGGAATCACAAACTTTCTTTTAGTTGTATGGGCAGGAAAATTTGCGGGCCAATCCTGATCAGGATCCCGGGATAGATATTACTGGTTTCAATTATGGTTTTGCCATTCTCCACCCCTCCCACCCCAATGTTTGCACAAGTAAAGGGGGAGGGATGTTCCTTCCTGTTTCAGGATTGAAAAACAGGATCGAAACTGTTCTCCATTTATTTTTATCTAAAGTAAAAAAGGCCCTTTTCTTCTAATCCTCAAAAGATAGGATAGGTAAGATAATCTTTATGGTCATTTTTTGCTGTGAGCACACATTAAAAATGAAATTCTGTTGTCTGCTCTCAAAAGAAAGTATATATCTATGCATACTCGTACATAACACATATATACACATGATACACACACTGTCAACCCTGAAGGAAGCCTGGCTGAGGCCATCTTTGAGACTTCATGGTTGCCAAAAAACAAAGGGGGAAAAAGACAGGGATGGGATCTGACCGGTATAACTACCAGTTCGGTGATTTACGTTTTGCACAGGTGAGTAATGTTTGAAAAAAAAATTTTTCCAGCTTTTTCAACCGCAGCTGTGCTACGGCAAGCAGCTGAGGTTGAAATAGCAGAAAATAAAGGTCAGGTAAGGGCCCAGGTGGGTGGGTGAGCCTAAACAGCAGCAGCCATAGAACCGGTTCCATGTCTGCTGCTGTTCTACAGAGCCGGACAGAACCGGTAGAATCCAGGGGTGGAGATCTACCAGTTCACACCTATTCACTAGAACCAGTTGTTAACGTTCTAAGCTGTTCGGATAACCGGTTGTTAGAAGAAATTACTGGCCTAATCCTGTAAGGAAGGCAGGAAGGAAACATTCTGGTGTTGCTTACAGAAAGTGCCTCTCCGTTAACCCTTATTACCTTCTTGGCAGGACTAGGCTTCCTCTCTCTGGAACTTTTCTCTGGAGATTTTTTCCCCTCCTTTGCTGGTACTTTGCTTATGTGGAGTGACCATTCAAAGTTACAACGGAAATGAAAAAAGTGACTTATGACCATTTTCCACACTTATGACTGTTGCAGCATCCCCACAGTCATGAGTCATCCCCACAGTCAGATGCATGCCTCGATGTGACTGATATTGAGTTGGCCACACCCAGCCAATAACATGACCACCAAGCCATGTCTACCCAGTCACATGACCACCAAGCCACACCCACCATCTAAGCCACGCCCACAGAACTGGTTGTTAAAAAATTCAAATCCCACCCCTGGTAGAATCCCACCCCTGAAGAAAGGGTGGGGGGATTTTAGATAGCTCAGCTTGGCCATCAAAATAAAGTGGTTTCCTGTGGGAACCAAGGTCATTCCAACAACTGGCTGAGAAAAGGAGGAGTGGAGTAACCAGCCAACTGGCTAGCTGCCACTATTGGACAAAGTGACCAGTTACCTTAGGGGGAGGGAAAAATTTTACTTTTTAATTAGGTGAAAACTGTGGGAACCTTCAGAATGTGCAGGCAGATCTCAGAGGGAGGTTTTTCACTGTGAGCAAAAGCTGAACCGCCCCTAATTATCCATGCTTTGTGGTTTAGTGCTTCCTCAATGTGCTCTTCGCAACACACTTCCTGTTCTCCATGGCAGCTCTGGAGCTGGGCACATAGGTTTTTCCCCCACACAAGCCCCTGCACACTTTCAAGGCTCTTTAAGGGTGAGGCTTCCTTTTTTTGTGTGTGGCATTTTGAAACTCTTCAGTTCCTTTTGAGGAACCGGTTGAGTGCAAAGAAAATGGACCATACTTGTGAGTTCGACAAGAAAAAGTAGCCAGCTTGCTTTTTAAATCAGTGTGAAGTGTGCCCTTGTATTTTTTTTCTCCCTTTACTTTTCTAGTCAAGTCCAGTACTAACCTGGGAACTTGTAGTCAGTTTCACTTGAACTCGATAGAATTCAGAAATAGAACAGAACAGAATAAACAGAGTTTGAAGGGACCTTGGAGGTCTTCTAGTCCAACCCCCTGCTTAGGCAGGAAGTCCCTATACCATTTCAGACAAATGGTTATCCAATCTCTTTTTAAAAACTGCCAGTGTTGGAGAATTCACAACTTCTGGAGATAAATTGTTCCACTGATTCATTGTTCTAACTGTGAATAATTTTTATTTATAGCTCTAGGTTGTTTTTCTCCTTGATTAGTTTCCACCCATTGCTTCTTGTCCTGCCCTCAGGTGCTTTGAAAAATAGGTTGACTCCCTCTTCTTTGGGGCAGCCCCTGAGATATAGGGAGACTGCTATCATGTCAACTCAAGTCCTTCTTTTCATCAGACTAGACATACCAGTTCCAACAACTATTCTTTATGTAGGGGCTTCATCCCTGAAGGTTTAAAGAAAAGACTTGTTAACCTCCTATCTCAAATGGTGTAGGGTCTCCTGCTTGAGCAGGGGATTGGACTAGAAGATCTCCAAGGTCTCTTCCAGCTCTATTCTGATTGATGGATTGAGGGAGTGTGAAGAACACTGCTTTCTTGACTAATGTCCCACCTTTGGCATCCTTTCTTTATTCCTATTCCTATTCTATTCTACTATTTGTCATGCCCCTGTTGGAATCTGATTCCAAGGGAGAGGTGGAACAGCTGACAGTGAGTGGGAGTGTGGCTCTGGTGGCTGTAGAACAAACTGGGGAAGGGCACAGGCCGGCTGGGCATTCAGAGGAAGATCCAGGCCCACCCCTCTTCATCCTAGGGCACTCAGGGAGGAATGGATAAGGGAGCAACGTGGTTTATGTGGGAAGAAAGGGCCCTGATCCCCTTCATGTACTGCAGCTGGGAAGACTATTTAAAAGGGCAAACTGCGCATGGCAAAGTTGCTGGAAGCAAAGCGTACATTATCTTTGTCGAGATTTATTTGGGTTCTGGCGTCCTCCCAACTGTGTGTGCTTCATTATCTTTTGGAAGTCTGCAAGTTGTTATCCTGGTCTGTCATGTTAATTGCTTCAGCGTGGTTTGTGTTGGTTTTTTTATTTCGACTTTATCTGTATTTTGGATTTGGACTGCATTTCTTCCCTTTATAGACTGTTTTTGGAAGAGTTTAATCTCCTGCTGAGGATAATTGGACATTGTGGACCAAATTGGACGCATTAAAGGGAATTTATCTACTTTGGCGACTTTGGTATTTTTGTGCCATGCCCCAGGTCATCACACTATTTCTTTGATATTTGTGTAACTCTTGTCCCATGGCAAGTTGTCCTGTGATAAGTTGGCCATTGTGAATTGTTCTCTGTTTGAAGGACAGACACCCAGATCATGTCTTGAAAAATTCCAATTGGACACACAAGCTACATCAAGCCCAAGACCCTTTTTCTCAGGAAAGTATTTTGCCAAACTACAAAAACTTTAACCTACAAAACTCTACATGACTGTGGCCGAAATTATCTCAGGGGCCATCTCCAATCAGAAGAAAAAGTCTGCCATCAGCTAGAAATATTTCAAGCATACTGTTTTCAGTAGTAACTTTATGCAAGCTCAGCCTTTTATTTAAATGTCTGCTTCCTCTTGGGGATTTTAGCAAGGAAGAAAAAAAAAAATCAAGATCTAGGCTGGTCATTTGCTTAAAAATGTCTAAGCCACTAAAAATAATGTGGTTTATTTGGCTTCCCTTGAATATAGACATGAGACTTAACTAAATTCATTTCTGTCTTTAAAAAAAAATGTAGTTAATTAAGGTTGAGCTAATTCTGCGGTCTCATTTATACTTCTCTGTGTATGCAAACCTCAGAAAGATTTAGAAGCATACTCCGAAGAACTGTCTCAAGTGCCCTCTGGCAGAGAACCTGCAGATATCTGAGCTGAGCTGGCGTGATCAATCAATAAATTAGAGTTGCACACCACTATCATTTCTGAAACAATTCCTGGTACATCTGTCTTCAGAAAATAAAACTCACTAGCAAATATTTAGGAAGTTCTGTGAACTATCACAGAAGTGGGCTCTTTTTCCTAATTTTCAAGCAAGACAGACTGCCTTTTATTATTATTATTTTTATGTTAGTTTTATATTTTATATTATGACGACAATGTTGATGATGCCTCAATTTATTTATTAAGGCTATATCACTATTCTTCTTCTCATCCTTCCTAGTACCTCTCTTTTCTCACTTACAGCTATAATTGTGTTGCTTGTGTCTTCACAATTTATATTGTTTTATTTGTTCCCTATACGATACAATTGCTTATTAGTAAAAGAATAGAATAATAGAATAGAATAGAATAATAGAATAGAGTAGAATAGAAGAATAGAATAGAATAATAGAATAGAATAAGAATAAGAATAGAATAGAACAGAACAGAACAGAATAGAATAATGGAATGGAATGGAATAGAATAATAGAATAGAGTAGAATGGAATGGAATAATAGAAGAATAGAATAGAATAGAATAGAACAGAACAGAACAGAATAGAATAACAGAGTTGGGAGGGACCTTGGAGGTCTTTTAGTCCAACCCCTACTTAGGTAGGAAATCGTATACCATTTCAGACAAATGGTTGTCCAATCTCTTCTTAAAAACTTCCATTGTTGGAGCATTCAGAACTTCTGGAGGCAAGCTGTTTCACTGATAAATTGTTCTCACTGTCAGGAAATCTCTCCTTTGTTCTAGGTTGGTTCTCTCCTTGAGTAGTTTCCACCCATTGCTTCTTGAGGTTGACTCCCTCTTCTTTGTGGGTTAGGGTCTGATTAGCAGGCAGGCTCATGCACATATGTTCCGCTTGTGTGAGTGGCAAGCTTGTGCAAATGGAGCTGCATGCCAGTGCATGCATTTGCTGGCCAATTTGTGCAGAACCATCCCCTCTCCTGCCCCATCCTGCCAGTCTGTAGAGAGAAACGTTGAGGAACTGTTGCTTTAGCATACCCCATCTCATTTCTGCTGCCTTCAGCCATCAACTTTCCATTCCTTACACAAAACCCTCTGCAGTTCCATTATTTACTTTACACCCTCCCTCAACACACATCTTCCTCCCACGCTTCCCAACGATCTGAGGAACAGCAGAAATGTCTTCTGCGCACATCCTGTGCGAGACTGTGAAACCATCGAGGTGTTCCCAGAGTGTGGGACTTTCTCACTGCCCCTTCCTTTTCAGGTAGGATTCTGCAAAACAGAATGACTGGAACAAAAAGATCACACTAGCTACATCTTTCAAGGAAAATATGATGTTTTATAGGTAGCACCTCCCAACAGCCAGGTTAGCAAAAATGTATGTTTTTCAATCGCCCGCATGTTGGAAATGTTCAAAAGAATGGGTACCTTCTACCATATGTGGTAGGACTGCAAAACAACAACAACAACAACAACCAGGACTTCTGGCATAAAATTTGGTCATGGCTGGAAGAAATGTTGGGTCTAAAAATTAGCTTTGTACCAGAGATGTTTCTCCCAGGAATAATAAAAGAGAACTTTAGCAAAACAGGTATCTACGTATTTATTCATGTAATTTCAGCAGTAAGTATATTATTTGCCAAAACTTGGAAATCAAACGATATTCCTAATGATGAAGCCATAATATGTTTTTTCAATGCGCTGAATTAGATAGCTTGACACAAGGATTGAAAGAACGAGACGAATCAGAATATCGTAAAGTATGGAGCAATTTCTACAATGGAGGGACATGAAAAGAAGTTTATAAAATGAAAACGTAGAATTTCAGATGTAATTGAAATGTGGTACAAGAATAAAATCTAAAATGATATAAAAACTAAATGTATATATGTATATATACGTATATATATGCCTATATTTTCTTTTGACTTTTTGCTAGTGTAAAATGTAAAGACTGAAATGTATGACAAAGAAAGTTCACCACGTTCAATACTTTTAAATGTTTATTTTCAATTAATTTTTTTAAAAAAAGATTGTTGTGGATGTCAATCGAAGAATACATGGGTGATGATCTTTGCATATTACCTTTTTGCTGGTGATGATAGGGTTAAAGTCAGAGGGGGGAAATTATGCAATATTCTGAATGAGGAATAAGACACCCAAAAATGGAATGATCAAGTGAAAAGGATTGTGGTGAGGGACAAAAAAAAAGCAAGCCAAATATAAACTTGATAAATAATACATTTAGAAATACCTTAAAAGTTAAAAGAGCAAACGGACATTACCCAACAGAAGGAAGGTGTGGTTTTTCAGAAGGATTATAGGGCAAGGCTGGCTGTACTCATGGCCAAGGAGGAATGGAGCCAACTTCCCAGGTACTCCAAAGCCAAGCTGCCTTAGGGCAGAAGCTTCCTCCATCTTCTCAATCACGTCTCCTTCCCAATTTGAAGTAGGCCTGACTGAAGATCTACCTTGACAGGTCGACACCTGGAAAAGGGGTTTAATTTTTAGCCTTAAGAGATTGTGTCTTGAAACCCTCCCAGGAGTATGCAGGCAACTAGGGCTATTCCCTTCCAACAGGTGTGTTTGGATCCCTAGAACATACTTATATTTAGGGAGAATCCTGCAAATTCTGCATCAAGAGAGGCCTAAGGAGAGACCCAAAAGAAACTGTTCAAAAGATGCTACAGCTATCAATTCTTCACTGCTGAAAATCAGGAAGTAGCTCCAGAAGTCACTCAAGATGCCCAGGGTAGGGACATTGGCAGCAGCTGCTCTCAGAGGAATCTCCAAATGCTTCAATAACTCTCTAAAATGGGGGGTTCCCGACCTTTTATATACCCTATCTGCACCCCTAGAATGCTCACAATATATTCTTGCACCTCTTACAAAAGTAAATAATTATATGCATATAATTATACATATACACTATAATTTTGAAACTTCTAAATCCAAGTGTTTGCACCTCCTGGAATATTGCCTCGCATCCCCCAGTTGGGAACCCCTGCTCTAAAAGGATGCAAATGACCAGCTGCCTGTAAGTAATATAAATCCTTCCATTTCCCCCACTATCCTGTCAGAGCTGAAGAAGCTTCTTGGATGAAGAAGCAAAACGTCTTCAAAAGAAACAAGAAAGTCCAGTTGCCTCCTGAAAAAGCACTTTTGGGCAAGCATGACCTGGAATTGAGAAACTATATGGACTCTCAGAGGAAGTAGTTGGGGCAATAGATGGGTAACATGTTGGTTGAATAGGCTGCTTTAATGAGAAGCGGAGAGGTGGTGATTTTTCACATTGTCCAAATTGCTTCTTTTGAAGTCTTTTCATAGCCTCTATGTTCTCCAGATGGACTGAGGGACCTCAAACGCTGTTGCTAAGTATTTAGCTCATGCATTGTTCATTACCCAGAGCACAACCATTAGAAATCTCCAGTTATTTTATTATATCTGTTTTATTTAAAAAATAATAGGAGCTTTAGAATAGCCTGCTAGCAAACACACATTCATTGATTGAAATACAAGTGTCTTCCTGTATGCATTTTGCAAAATGAGGGGTGCATTTTAGCTTCACAAGGAATTTAGCTGTTGATTCAACTTCAAGCAAGTAATTGCAGAGACGTATTTTCATAATTCCATTTATATTCATACCGAAGTCTTCCCCATATAAATCGATACAGGAACACAGTTTCATATTAAAGCATTTTTGTCCAGGTACAGTTTACAGCATATGAAAAATTTTTATAGCACTAATAAATGAATAAAAAACTAAATGATTCGTGTAAAATGTTTATACACTTTATGTACACACACCAAGTCACAAGATTCAATTCAAAACACCTCCATCCATGACAGACTTAATAAGCTACAATACAAGATTTATTTAAAAAAAAAACACAGGAAAAAAGAAGAGCTTAGAACTAATTTGAGCACTTACTGAAATCTGGATTGTTTACAAAAATTTAGAAAACATAGTTCAGAGAGAAATACTCCACATGTATTAGAAAAGTCTTGCAACCGCTTTTTGGGAATGACGTCTTAACGTTGACTTTTAACCAATATCTTCTCAATAGCAATAGAGCTGAAATATGCACAAATGGGATCATTTTAGAGTAAGGCTTAGAGTAAGAGGGATATATATCTCTTTTCTGGAAGCTCTCCACAATGCAGTAGCTTATTGCTTATCCTTTAAAAAAAAAATCATCTCCTCTATCTCACACTCAATCACTCTCCTTTGCTGCTTTCCAAAAAATAACCCCAATTCCCAAGCAGTTCCCACTGAATGAAGCTATCAGACTCAAATGTTTCAGCCTTTGGGTAAATGTGACTGGTTTTTATAAAACTTCAGCTAAGAATTTGTCTACAGAGATTTGCAATTCTTCAGGTCATGGTTGCTCCAAAAGTGCTTTTTTTCAAAAGGCAACTGGATTGGCTTGGATTTTTTTTTCCTTGAAAACATTTTGCTGCTCATCCAAGAAGCTTCCTCAGTTCAGAATTTCTTGGATGAGAAGTGACATATTTTCAAGGGGAAAAAAATTAAGAAAGTCCAGTTTTCTTTCGTAAAGCACCTTTGGTCCAGCCGGACTCCTAAAAGTTTTATTTTTTTAAGTCACTAAGCAGATTCCCACTATTGAAGGGAGATTCATTCTAAAGGATTATCTGGTCCAGCAAATAAGAATCCTCCAATCTTTTCCTGAAGTAGAAGAAGAAAAAGGGGAGGGAGGAATTCTGATTAACCCAAGGCTTGCTGTTGCAAACAAACTAGGAATCCAGGTTTTACAAAGATTCTGGTTTAATAAGCAAGCCAGTTAAGCGAGCATTTCTGGTTCCCAAGAAACAAAAATATCAGGAATGAATGAGAGCAACCTGAATCTCGGTTATTTTCCCCTTTATGCATCTAGACTGAAACCCGAGGATTCTTTTTTGAAAAAAATCTCTGAATTGAAAGGAAAGCTCTGAATTAAAATCATCTCTCTTAAAAAATAAAAAGCACTAATCTCAAGCAGCCGTCAAAGGGAGGAGGGGCGGGGTATGAAATTAAAACACAGGAGAATTCTTTGGTTAGAATAATTCATCCAAGTCTGCCGCTCCAATGCAAGAATCAAAACACTTGTTATGTATTAGCCTAATTTTTGAAGGCCTAGGAGACTAAATTCCAGCATACCCTATTTGGGGAATCAGGCAAGAAATATCTGATTTAGTCTGGCAGATGGGTGGCCTTGGTGCTTCCCAAAATGCCAAAAAGATGAAATCAAAGGAGGTGGGAGAGGGAGGGAGGGGGTCCTGCTGTTGTGCTTGCCTTTATTTAGTTAAAATTCTGCATCCCGATATTTTTTTTTTTTGGGGGGGGGGGAGAGAATACTTTTTTAGAGGGGTTCTTTAGCTGTAGCACCGTCAGATAAAAATGCCAGCCAGCTCCTCAAGCACGCACAGAGTCCTATTTCTACACTGAGGAAGAGGATGGGGGGGGGGGGGGGGGTTGGTTTTGTGTCCGGGCTGCCTGGGGGGGGGGGGGCAACTCCCCCAGCCTTGCTCTGAAAGCACCCCATTTTCGGCAACCTGCCCACCCCCCAACAACCCACCCACAAGTTGATGCTTGATAGTCTCACTGACGATGTTCTTTTAACCCCCAGGCCTGGGGGTTCAAACCCCAGAATCCTGAGGGGGGACACGATAGCTCTGTTTTTTTCAGGGACACCCCCCCTCCCCAGTCTGCCGATCCAGTGAGTAAAGCTCGCCTTCTGGTTACATAGAGGAAGCGCAAAGAGCTGGGCCACTCTCCGCGTCCCAAATGGCGTCCCTGGAGAGAAGCTGCTTCAAGCTTGTTGAAGGTGCCTAAGAGGTGGAGCTCCCTCTCGCCTCACAATCAGGAGGCTGTGTGAACTCGACCCTACAGAGAGGCTAATGTTTGGAACAGACTCTCCTCCTAGAGCACAGGGTTGGACTAGATGACCTCCAAGGTCCCTTCCAACTCTTGTTTGGAGATGCCAAGGGCCTGAGGAACGGAGTTTTATCCCCTCCGCTCGTTCGTTATTCCTGGCAGCTTTGGCCCAAAGCTAAGAAGCAACCGGGAGTAGCCAAAAGAAGCGTAGGAGGAGAGAGAGAGGGAGAGAGAGAGAGCGGGCTGCAGCCACAGCAAAGCCCGAGTCGCCTCAGAGTCAAGAGTAACCGAGGTCGGGCAACCTTGAGCTGAGGCGGCCAGCACAGAGTCTCCCAGCTCCGCCACACTAGGCCTCCCGTCGCCCTATGGGAAGGCTGGAGAATCTCGTTCGGAGGGGCCTGCTTTAAAAGTGGGGCAAGGGGCCCACCATTTGGACCCAAGAACCCGCGAGGTGGCTGGGCTGATGGGGGTCCGTAGTTCGGGTCCATAAGGGCCGTCGAAAGAGCCGCTTTGTTGGACGGGGGAGACAGAGGCGACCGCCGGCGGGCCCGCGGGGGGCTACCCGGGGAGGCTCGTCTCAAGTTAAAGCGGCGGGTTCTCCGGCGAGGAAAGCAACAGTCTCCCGCCACAGCCCCGCAAACGGCCCCCTTCTCTCCCCCACCCCGCTCCCGGGGAACGAGCGTCGGGCGCGCTCACTCGCGGCAGAAGACGTACTCGGTGTAGCTGGTCCAAATCTTGTCCTCGGCGGGGCCGCCTTGCTCGGGCCCGAAGGCGCAGGTGCCCGTGGAGGAGCAGGCCGCCATGCGGAAGCCGGCCTCGCTCAGCCGGTCGAAGGCCTGCTCCAGGAAGTTGAACTTGAGGTAGTAGCGGGCCGTGTAACGCTCGGGAGGCCGATCCGGGTCGCGGCTCTCGTTCAGCGTCTCGCCGAAGACCTCTTTGGCCAGCGCCGTCTTGCCGCACACTGTGATGCGGGCCACCCGCCGGAACTTGGCGTCGGCTTGGGCGTCCCGGCCGATGGTGTACGAGCCCCGGTAACCGATGGTGATGTAGCCCGAGCGACGGCCGCCGGTCCCTCCGCCGGCGTCCAGAGAGAGGGAGGCCGCCAGCATCGGCGGCGCGGGCCCCGACGGGCTGCGGCCCGATGTCGGCGAGGTAGCCGACGCCGCCGGGGTCTCGCTGAAGTCCGCTTCTAAGTAACCCAGCCCCGCCGCCGCCGGGTCGTCGGCGCACACCGAGGAGTCGCGCAGCAGCCCCGCGAAGCGCGGTGGCGGCAGGGCCGGGGAGGAACCCGAGGCCGACAGACGGCGCACCAGCTCGGGCAGCTGGAAGTATTCGGCTTCGCGGCGTAGGCGGTTGCGCTCCGGGAAACCCTCGGGCAGCACCAGCTCCTGATCGCGCAGGTAGTCCAGGACGTAACGGAAGAGGAAGCCGTCGCGGTCCAGAAAGAAACGGCCCTTGGCGTCGCGGGGCAGGTCGGTGGCCTCTTGCTGCGAGAAGAGGCGCCACAGCAGCGAGCCGCGCACCGACAGCACCGTCCCTCGCCGGGTCACGTACACCTGCCCGCCCACGTTCAGCTCCACGATCTCCGGGATGGGCCCCGACGACGGGGACGAGGCCAGCTCAGAGGCCGTTGGAGCGCGAGAGACGCCGCTCCGGGCGCCGCCGCCGTTAGGGAGCCCCCGGGCACTGTCGGCTAAGGCCATGCCGGTGGTCCCGGCCGAGGAGGCCCGCCGCCGCCGCCGCCGCCTGCGCTTCCCGGGACCGCGACCGTCGCAACCCTGCTCCGCTTTTTAGCCGGCCTGTTCCGCGACCCCGACGGTTCTGCCTTCCTTGCGCGCGCGTGCGGCTCCGCTGGGCTGCGGCCTCCCGGGCACTTGCCGGCGTGCCAAAAAGAACGGGCGGCGGGACTGGCTTTTTATGTCGCTCCGCCGCGCTGCTGCCACCGGCGGGAGGAGCGAGCGGAGGCGGCGGCCGGGAGGCTGACGTCGCTCGGGCGCTTCCCCTGCGCGCTGCCTGCCTGCCTCCCGTTTTGCGCGGAGCCGCGGCCGCCACGCCCGAGCGCCCCGCTCCGGACGCGCGCGCGCCGGGCCGAACCGGGCCTCTGCTTTTGGAGCCGGGCCGGGCCGGGCAGGCGGCGCTTTTTGGAAGGACGCTGCGGCCGCTTTGCGGGCTCCCCGGGGACTCCCGCGCGAGACCCGGGAGAAGCTGGCGCCACCCGCCTGGGGAGAGGAACCTGGTTTGGTTTTGGGTTGCCAGAGGCGGGTGGCGGCCGTCGCCTTCGCGCGGGAACGTGGAGCGAAGAAGTGTGGGAAAGTTCCGCTCCCCGCGGGGTGACGGCAGCGGAGAAAGTCGGGGGGTCTCCGTTCCTTGTTTCTAGGAGCGCTTCCTCCGACCCCCCTCCCGGTTTCCCTTCCTCTCCATTCCTAGAACAAGGAGTAGGGTCGGCGCTTCGCTTTGACTTTCTGAGCCAGGGGTCTCCAACTTGGGCAACTTTCAGCCTGGCGGACTTCAACTCCCAGAATTCCCCAGCCAGCACGAGACGAGGAATTCTGGGAGTTGAGGTCCGCCGGGCTTAAACTTTGCTGGCTGGGGAATTCTGGGAGTTGAAGTCCGCCAGGCTGAAAGTTGCCAAGGCTGGAGACCCCTGTTCTAAACCGATTCAGACAACAACACGTCCGTGTTCGGTCTTTGGGGAAGCTTTCTCCACGGATGCTCAGGCCAGTGGAACGGCTTGCCTCCAGAAAGATGTGGAGACTCTCAGTGGCGGATTAAGGCTCACTGGTGCCCGAAGCACTAACAAATCTTGGTAGGGCCCCCTTCTTTGTACATACTGTACAAATGAAGCCAAGCTTAGGCTATGTAAGTTTTGTGGTGCTCCCTTTGAGCCTGGTGTCCTAAGCACATGCTTCGTCTGCTTAATGGTTAATACGCCACTGGAGATTCTAGGAAAAGTGCAGAGAAGAGCAACCAGGATAATTAGGGGACTGGAGCCGAGGTGGCATTCAGCAGGTTCTGCCCAGTTCTGGAGAACCGGTAGCAGAAATTTTGAGTAGTTTGGAGAACCAGCAAATACCACCTCTGACTGGTCCCGCCCCCATCAATTCTCTGCCTCCCATCGAGTCCCAGTTGATTAGCTGGGTCTTCTTTGGTTGCCCTGCACAGGAAAACAGAGCTGGAAAGCAGGTTAGAGGGGTGGGGAGAGAATAGGATTCTCTCCTATTGGGAATGGAGATTTTATAGTATCTTTCCCCTGCCATTTCCACCAACTCATGCCCACCAAGCCACACCACGCCCACAGAACTGATAGTAAAAAACTTTTAACCCCACCACTGCTGTGAGGGGAGTTGGGCTGAGGGAGAGTTTCTGGCCCAAAGTCACTCAGCTGTCTTTCATGGCTAAGACAGGATTTGAACTCACGGTCACATAGTCCCCATTTATTCTCCGCCTCCGGAGTTCCAGTTGATCTGTGCCCTGCCCAGGAGAACAAGATTGAAAGCAGGTTAGTGGGGTGGAGAGCGAATGGGGATTTTGCAGTATCCTTCCACACCCACCAAGCTATGCCCACAGAACTGGTAGTAAAAAAATTTGAATCCCACCACTGGACTGGAGACAAACATATAAAGAATAGTTTTCAGGAACTGGGCCTGGCTAGTCTAGTGAAGAGAAGGAGTAGGGTTGACAGGATAGCAGTCTTCCAATATTTGAGGGGCTGCAACAGAGAGGAGGAGGGGGTCAAGCTATTTCCCAAAGCGCCTGAAGGCCAGATAAGGAATAACGGATGGAAACTGAACATGGAGAGATTCAACCTGGAAATAAGGAAAAGCTTTTTGAGAGTGAGAACAATCAACCAATGGAACAGAAGTTGCCTTTTGAAGATGGAAGCTTCATCACAGCTTTCAAGAAGAGACTGGACTGTCATTTGCCAGAAATGGTGTGTAGAATCTCTTGCTTGGGCGAGGGTGGGAGGTTAGACTAGATGGTCTCCAAGGTCCCTTCCAGCTCTGTTAATCTGTTAAATTGTGGGCACTGCAACACTGGAAGCTTTTAAGAAGAGATTGGACAATGATTTTTCAGAACTGTTATAGGGCAGAGATCTCTAAACTTGGCAACTTTAAGACTTGTGGACTTTAACTTCAGAATTCTCCAGCCAGCAGAGCGTTGAAGTCCACAAGTCTTAAAATTGCCAAATTTGAGGAGCCCTGTAATAGGTTTCATGCTTGAGCAAGGGGGGTTGGAGCAAAGTCCCTTCCAACTCGGTTATTCTGCTTTGTTTACCTCCTTCACCGGCCTAGTAGCAATAACGATAGCACTTAGACATATACCGCTTCATGATGTTTCTACAGCTCTCTCTAAGCAGTTTACAGAGTCAGCCTATTGCCCCGAACAATGAGGGCCCTCATTTTAGACACTTTGGAAGGATGGAAAACTGAGTCAACCTTGAGCCTGGTGAGATTCATACTGCCCAATTACAGGCAGCCGGCAGGCTGCAGAAACAGCCTGCAGTATTGCGCCACCATGGCTCGTTTACTACCCAAAGTAGGTAACATCTCCAGTAGCAATCCTGCCAAGTGCTATGTAACATCATCATTACCACTGACGATGCTACTTTGTTTAGCTAATAAAACATCTGCAAGAAAACAGTCGAGCTCAGAGAGCAGCAAGGGCTCCTTCATGTCAACCCTGAGTTAATAAATATTTTTTTATCAGCTTCCTGGGTCTGCTGGAGTTGTGGGGAGAGGGTTGCCATTTTCTGGGTGAAGCTGCAAAACCCCACAACTTTCTCTACTACAGACACTGTTCAGACCCAGGCTTCGTCAAACGTAATTAAAGACAAACTGGTTTTAAAAGCAAAACCTATTTTAATGTAACTCTGGGAATTACTTCCATTCACAGCCAGAACTAAACTTAAAACAGTTCCCCAAGATAAGCACACGCCTGTCAGTGCTGTGGAATGCTGCCAAAAACAGAAGTATCCAAATTAATTATAACAGTATCAGAAAAAAAATGACCAGAATACACAGGGCTTCAAAAAGGGCTTGGAATCTATTGAATTGCTTTGCTTCCTGCAAAGAGTTTGTCATTGAGGTCTGACTTTTATCCCTTATGGGAGGGGCAATCACCTTACTCCCTTGTTCTTCTGCCTCACTGCTGCCAGACTCTGAAGGCAGCACCCCACTACCAGATGGTCCTGGCCCCATCCCTGCATCGGATGCAGGACCCTCGTCCAAGTCCTCTCCAGACTCCCTGACTGGTCCCCTTTCATCCTCACTGTCCAATTCCGCTGTTGTTTGTACGGCTGCTGGTGAATCACAATAGACACAGGTGCCTTGCTGTATTATAGCCTGAAGATAGGTAAAATAAAGGAGAACTGCAGTTGTGTCTGCAAGAAGGATGTGAAGGAGTCAGGGAGAGTTTAAAGCTACACCCTCCTCTGTCTGTAACTGCTATAAATGGGGGGGGGGGGCGGTTTGCCTGCTTAGATAAGAGTTCAGCTTTTCCATATTTGGACTGGGTGAGTGAAATTGCTAATACCTCAGAGGCCCATACAACCCATGAAAGGTTAATATCTGTTTAAAACAATTAAAATGGCAACAGTTGAAAATAGCAAGCAAACAGCACTGGAATCAACTACCAAGAAAGGAATTTCCCTATGTGCTTCTTCAGACTGGTGGAGATGAACTGTCAGTCAGGAAGAAAATCGGCAGCGAAAGTGGTTCAAACTATTACAAGTTTAATGCATGCAAACACCTACAAAGGATTTGGAATGATTGATGTTCAAAGCAAATTGGTGATAGATAAGAGTCAACGGAACTCGAGGTGGGCTCTGGTGGGTGTGAAGGGGCTTGAGACTGATGACATGTTTCACCCTTCCTTCAGGTTCAGACTGGCCATCTATATGGATTTAGATTACTTGAGCTTCTCATCTTCAATCTCTGCAGCCAGACCTTTCAGGCTGGTTGACTAAAGCAAGGGTCCCCAACCACCGGGCCCCGGACTGGTACCGGTCCCTGGATCATTTTGTACCGGGCCACAAAGAATGAATAATCGTGATTAAAATACATATAAAAATATGTTTTTAGTAAAGAAATAGTAAAGAAGCCCTTTACTATTGGGGAAGAATTAATTTTGCTGGTCCTTGAAAAAGTGTTTCTGCGTGAAACTGGTCCCTGGTACAGAAAAGGTTGGGGACCACTGGACTAAAGGATTCATGTAAGGAAATATCAGAAAAGAAGAAAAAGAAAGAAAAGGGAGGAAGGAAGGAAAAAGGAAGGAAAAAAAGAAAAGGAAGAGAAGAGAGAAGAAAGAAAGGAAAGGAAGGAAAAAAAAAGGGAAGGAAGGAAGAAAAGGAAAAAGGAAGAGAAGAAAAAGAAGGAAAGGAAGAAAAGAAAAAGAAAGACAGAAAAACGCACTGCAGGAAAAGGCCGTAAGAGCAGAAGTTCGATGACCAGAGAGCCTCAGGCTAGAATGATGCAGCTCCAGGGCAGGCAGGAACTGGGGGCTCCCCAGATCCTGCTGAACACGGGGAGGCCAAGGCGCCTGGCTAAAGGGACCCCAGCACCCAGGGAGCCACCACTGAGCAGAACGCTCCCAAAGTGAATTGCCAGGGGGACCCAGGGAGATGAGGAACATCCTTCTCCTTCCTGAGAGCATGACAAGCATCTCTTGCTGTCTTTCAATGGAGGAAGGCGTCAAGGGGATTTGGCAGACCCCATGTTGGGAACGGCATTCCATCAGGTCCCCTCTTCCCCGGGAGAAATCTCTTCAGGGTCCAAGCAGGCAAGCTGGGGTCTCAGGAGGAAGAGGTGGTCTCGCTCCCCTGTCCCCCACACACAACCAAAGTTGGCCTTTTGGAATAAATAACTAGCAACCTCAGAAAAGCTAAGAGACCTTTGAGTTGACCTCAGTTGCTGGAGATCACAGCAAGCTGCCCTTCATGGTAAAAACAAGGAAGGGTTGACTGTCAGCTATTGCTCTCTTCCAGGACACAGATATCCTGTCTGGCCAAGAGTCCTGGGGTTCCCAGGCCATCCCCCATAGGACAATTAACCAGGATCTGGTCTGGTTTTGATGCCGAATTAGGTTAATGTTGGTTAACTGCGGTTAGCTGCTGCCCTCTGCTGACGCAAAGGAAGAAACGGAGCTGGATGGCCGAGCGTTTCTACAGACTTGAAGACATGTTTCTTTCCCTTGACTGCAAGCGCAACAAGCAGAGCACCCACATCATCCTTTGCACAGGAATCTAGGTTTCACGATCAGGCTGGCAATCGCTTGTTATTTGTGTATTTGACAAGTACAACCCCAGATGAAGAATGATTATGGTCAGTTCAGATGATAACAGTCAGAGCAATCAGAAAGTAACAGCACGTGAAAAAAGTCACACAATGTTTTCTTCGGATGACATGAATGAAAGGGTGGATTATAGAAACAGATTTGGGGCCCATTTGAAGACCCAAAGCACAACTAAGGAGGATTGTTTAATGTATAAATGAGCAGTTCTGCCTTCTCTGTTAATTGGAAGTGACAACGTGCATCTATCTCTTTCTCTCTCTCTCTGTTTATTTTCTCTATCTCTTTCATCCTCTCTCTCATTCATTTGCTTATTCTTTATCTCATCTCATTCTATCTCTTTCATTCTCATTCGCTTTCAGACTCTCATTCTCTTTCATTCTCTTTCATTCTCTCTGTTTCATTCTATCTCTATCACATTGGCTCTCTGTCTCATTCTCTTTCAGATTCTCCTCATTCTCTCTCATTCTCTCCATTTTCTCTATCCTTCATTCTCTCTTTCTCTCTTCATTCTTTCTCATTCTCCTTCATTCTTTCTCTAGCTCATTCTCTCTCATTCTCTTTCTCATTCTTTCATTCTCTCATTCTCTCCATTCTCTCTATCCTTCTTTCCCTTTCTTTCTCTTTCTGTCTTCATTCTTTCTCTCGTTCTCCTTCATTCTTTCTCTAGCTCATTCTCTCTCATTCTCTTTCTCATTCTTTCATTCTCCTCATTCTCTGCCCATTCGGTATCCCTTTCTTTCTCTTTCTCCATTCTTTCTCTGTCATTCTTCATTCTTTTTCTAGCTCATTCTCTCTCATTCTTTGAATCTGAATTTCAGATTCTCTTCAATCTCTCCATTCTCCCTATCCTTCATTCTGTCCCATTCTTTCTCTTTCTCCATTCTTTTATTCTCATTCATTCTCTCTCTTTCAGATTCTCCTCATTCTCTCTTTCATTCTCTCCATTCTCCCTATCCTTCATACTGTCTCCCGTTCTTTCTTTCTCTCTTCTATCTTCCTCTTTCTGTCTTTCTTTCTATCCTTCATTTTCTGTCCCACTTTCTTTCTCGCTTTCCCTCTCATTCTCCTTCATTCTTTCTTTCTTGCATTCTCTCTCTTGTTCTTTCTCATTCCGTGTGTGTGCAGGTGTGTGTGTATGTGTCATGCCATCACAGGCTCTCCCTTTCCTTGAAGGCTTCCCTGAGGGATTGTGAGTGGAGGGGAGAATCCCTGAGGCAAATAATTGTGATCAGCGGCTGACATCTGTGATGATTGGGAAGCCAAATATTTGCCATTCCTTTTTGAGGGTAAAGATTCCCTCAGGAGTTCCTCCTGCTACCTCCAGAAAGGACCACCAAGAGCCACAGCAGAGTTAGGAAATAATGCCCCTCTCCTCCCCCCCCCCCAACCCACTTGGCTTTTTTTGTGTGTGTGTCCTGAGGCCACATGTTGGTGCACAGATCCTTCCTCGCCCTTCCCAAGAGACCCTCAAACCCACTGGGGGATTCAAATTTCTTCTGTGGGCATGGCTTGGTGGGTATGGCAGGGGAAGAATACTGCAAATTTCCCATTCCCTCCCCACTCCACTAACCTGCTTTTCAGCAACGTTCTCCTATGCAGGGCAACAAAAGAAGAGCCAGCCAATCAGCTGGGACTCAGGAGGCAGAGAATAGATGGGGATGAGGCCAGTCAGACGTGGGATTTGCTGGTTCTCCAAACTACTCAAAATTTCCGCTACCGGTTCTCCATAACTGGTCAGAACCTGCTGAAGACCATCACGGCTCAAGCCTACTGGGAAACGAGCTGGGGAGGAGACCTTGCCAGCACTGGCACCTGGCTGGACCCCACTAGGAAAATATAGAATAGAATAAGAGAGTTGGAAGGGACCTTGGAGGTCTTCTAGTCCAACCCCCTGCTTAGACAGGAAACTCTACACCACTTCAGACAAATGGTTATCCAAGATCTTTTTTAAAACTTCCGCTGTTGGAGCATTGACAACATCTGGAAGGAAGTTGTTCCACTGGTTAATTGTTCTAACTATCAGGAAATTTCTCCTTAGTTCTAAGTTGCTTCTCTCCTTGATTCATTTCCACCTGTTGCTCCTTGTCCTGCCCTTTGGAAGGTTGACTCCCTCTTCTTTGTAGCAGCCCCTGAGATGATATGAGAGGAGGACTTTCCAGGGACAGGCAGAAGAGGCAGATAAGGACACGTTCAAGGGACGCAGCGAAGAATTTGTTATGGATTTTAATTCAAACAAACCAGGATCTGTTTAGGGAAGGGACCTTGTAGGTCATCTAGTCCAACCTCACGCCCAAGCAGGAGACCCTACACCATGCTTACTGTGTGTGCCAGTACGGTGTGGAAGGCTGCAGCCCGGGAGCACAAGTGACAATCCCAAAAAGGGGCTCTTGGCCCGGCCTCCCCGTCTCCCACCTCTGAAGGGTGAGGGGGCAGAGATGACTCAGCCTTGGATCAGTTGCTTTCAATGGATGAAAGAAGTTGTCAGTCTTCTTGGATGTTCTGAAGGAAACAATGGAGGTGGCAGGGTGTTTCTTTCAATTCTCACATTTCAACAGTCAAGAGTTTCCACGCCAGCATCAGACTTCAAATTTTTCTTTTAAAAAACTTATTTTCTCTCTCCAGCTTTCTCTTCATTTTATCTTTATTCAGTAGTGGTAAATCTTCTTTTGGTACCAATTTTTAAAAGACCTTGGGACCTTGGACCTTCAGTTGCCTGGCTGGGTGGAAAAACCCTTAAGATCCTGAAGAGCTTTAGTTAGTAGGTAATCCTAATTTGCAAGAAATGGCACAGAAAGCTGCTTGTTCAAGTCTAGATTTAATGTGCACAGAAGACTCTGTGGGTGTCACAAAAATGCCATCCTGCCTATAGAATGATCCTATGAGCCATGGTGGTGCAGTGGTTAGAGTGCAGTACTGCAGGCTACTTCTGTTGATTGCCAGATGCCTGTACTTTGGCAGTTTGAGTCTCACCAGGCTCAAGGTTGACTCAGCCTTCCATCCCTTCGAGGTAGGTAAAATGAGGAGCCAGATTGTTGGGGCCAATATGCTGACTCTGTAAACTGCTTAGAGAGAGCTGTAAAGCACTATGAAGTAGTATATAAGTCTAAGTGCTATTGCCCATCCATCCAACCATCCATGATGTGCTATGGTTAGAATGCAGTATTGCAGGCTGACTCCACCCACTGCCAGGAGTTTGATTCTGAGCAGCTCAAGGTTGATTCAGTCTTCCATCCATCCGAGGTGGGTAAAATGAGGACCCAAATTGTGGGGGGCAACATGCTGACTCTGTAAACCGTTTAGAGAGGGCTGTAAAGCACTGTAAAGCAGTATATAAGTCTATTGCTTATCAGTATATTGCTTAGAAGATGATGGATGGAATAGATGAGGTTTATCAAGTCTTCACAAGATATGCAATGAGAAATAGCTTACCAAGAGAAGTTCACATCAGATTTACAAAGAAAGCCATTAAAACGCAAATATTGCAAGTGGCAAGAGAGAAAACATTGAAATATACAGATAAGAAGATTGTGGTCCTGAAAGAAGTACCCAGAAGAGTGAGAAAGATGAGAAGACCAATTCCTGACTAAAATTCTACTTAAAAAAGAGGTGAATTATAGATGGCTGATTCCATAAAGTTTAATGTTCACATGGCAAGAACAGAGACACAGAATTGATTCAACTGAGAAAGCTGAATTATTTTATACAGAATATTTTGGAGGGAAAGAGGAGGAGACAGAAAAAGAAATGTCACGAACTGAATTCTAAGAGGACTGCCAAAGAGCGACTGAAAAAGAAGAAGGCGCAGTTGGCGGAAAGATGGAAGTTAAAGAACAACGTGAACCAAGATCTATGAGAGCTGCCAAACATACCTATAAAGTATAATCATGGAAGAGAAAAAACTGATTACAATTAACATAAATGGACTTAACTCAGCTGTTAAAAGGAAGAAAACTTTCCATAAATTAGAAAAATTAACATTTGATGTAATCTGCCTTCAAGAAGTACATATTAAAAAGCAACATGAACAACTGTTGATACAGCCAAAGTTAGGGAAAATATTTACTTCTTTGACACAATGCAAGAAAAGAGGAGTGGTTTTATACATTAAAGATATTATCCCAGTGAAATTGATGTATACCGATGATGATGGAAGATTATTAATGGTGGAAATAATGTACAATAATATGAAAATACTCCTGATAGCAATCTATCCCCTGAGTGACAATCAAGAATTTTATAGAAAACCACATATGAAAATAATCGAACTGGACTATGCTATCATAGTTATGATGGGAGACTTTAACGGAATTGTAGACAACAAATTGGACTGTACAACACAGAAAACAACAAAGCAAAACAGAAAGACTCTCCCTAAAACCTTTTTTATAATGATAGATGAAATAAATTTAAAAGATACATGGAGAGAAAGAAATGCTAAGACTAAACAATACACCTTCTATTCAAACAGATATTTATCATGGTCCAGAATAGATATGATATGGATGTCAACAGAATTGTTAGCTAATATCCAAAAAATAAATATTGAAACAAGTACTTGGGCAGATCACAATCCAATGATAATTAAATGGAAAGGACAAAGAACAAAATCTAGATGGATGTTAAATAATACTATACTAAAAGAAAAAGACTTCATACAGAGGATGGGGGAAGAACTGGCTTTTTTCTTTAAAGAAAATAAAAAAAGAAGATACATCAATTCAGAACATATGGGATACAATGAAGGCATATTCCAGAGGCTTGATAATAGACTATACAAGGAAAAGAAATACCACGAAAAGACTAGCCTCTAAGACATGAGAGGATGAGTATAAAGGACTTGAAAAAGAGTTACAGAAAATGCCACAGAAAAAGGACATTAAGTTAAAAATGGATATAATTAAACATAAAATGGGACGAATGGAAAAAGAAGAACTAGCACAGAAAATCAGAGGTGCGAAACAGAACTATTTTGAAGATGCAAACAAACCAGGTAGATGGTTAGCATATAAACTGAGTAAGGAGAAAGAATCAAGGAAAATATTGCAATTAATAGATGATCAAGGCCAAGTTTGCTATAGTAGCAAAGAGAAGAGGAAGTTATACGAGACTATTATGGGAAACTATACACACAAGAGAATATGTAGAAGAAAGAGTTAAACAGTACTTACAGAATGCTAATCTACCCCAGATACCTAAAGAGATTGAAACAATGTTAGAAAGCAATATAACAATGATGGAGTTAAGTGGAGCACTTAAGAAGCAAAACAATGAAAAGGCACCAGGTCCAGATGGACTTCCGGCAGAATTTTACAAAACATTACAAGAATCGTTGAATCTTCCATTGCTAGAAGTTACGAATGAAGTTATGTTAAAGAAGAAGATACCTAAATCATGGTCAGAAGCTTATATTACACTTATCCCAAAAGAGGAGGCCGATCCATTACAATTCAAGAACTATAGGACTATCTCCCTACTGAACACAGATTACAAAATTTTTGCTTCAATGTGGGTATTAAAATACCATTTTAAAAAGATATTTAAGTATTAGGTATTTAGGTATTAAAAAATACCTAAATAATTTTATTCATCCTGATCAAAATTGATTTCTGCCAAAGACACAAATTAAAGACAATATGAGAGTAATCCTGGACACTTTGGAATACTATGAGGCACACCCTGGAAAACAAATGGCTTTGATATTTTTAAATGCACAGAAGGGATTTGATAATGTGAATTGGTGATTCATGTTATTACAGCTGGAACAGATGGGCTTTGGTAAAAAATTCAAACAATAGAAGCTATATATCATAACCAAACGGCAAAGGTAATGATAGAGGGAGAACTGACAGACCCTACTGATATAAGAAAAGGAACAAGACAAGTGTGCCCATTGTCACCTTTGTTGTTTGTGCTAAACTTGGATGTGCTAAACAGAAATATTAGAGAAGAAAAGGATATAAAAGGTATGAAAATTAAAAAGGAAGAATTTAAGTTGCAAGCATTCACAGATGATCTGGTTTTCATTTTAAAAGACCCACTAGAAACAGCATTAAAATTGATAGAAAAGATAGAGGTATATGGGAAGGTGGCTGGTTTGAAAATAAAGACAAAACAAAGATTTTGACAAAGAATATGTTATCAAGACAAAAGGAAGAATTGGCGGATGTATTGGAAATTCAGGTCACAAATAAGATACACTAAGAGAGAATAACTATATTAAACTGAAGCAGGAGATAGCGCTAGACATGGCGAAATGGGAAAATTTACAACTGTCATTAATAAGGAAAATATCAACAGTCAAGATGAATATATTACCCAGAATTCTATATTTGTTTCAAACAATTCCAATAAGGCTTGGAAAAGACTATTTTGAAGATTTAAATAAAATTGTGTTGAAATATATATGGCAAGGTAAAAAAGCAAGAATAAAATTAAAAGTTTTGCAACATGCTAGAATAAGAGGAGGATTTGGTTTGCCTAATTGGGAGTTGTACTACCAAGCTACAAATTTGATGTGGGTCAAGGAATGGATAACATTAAGAAATGCTTGATTGTTGACACTAGAAGGACATGATTTGTTGTTGGGGTGGCATGCTTTTTTATGGTATAAAGGAACTAAAACACAGGGGTACTTTAGAAGACATTATATATGGGAGTCTCTATGGTTAAATTGGGAGAAGACTAAAAGACAATGTTATTGGAAAATTCCAGTCTGATTATTGACTATTGAAGCATTTTCTTATCCTATAATATACAAAAAGAAACAAACAGTTAGATATGGTGAAATATTGAATGAAAAGGGTGAACTTAGATCTATGCAAAAACTAGAGGAACAAGGTATAAAGATGAATTGGTTTTCATATGTGCAAATACATTCAAGGTATGATAAAGATTTTAAAACAAGGTTTTTATGATAAATTGATTTAGATAAGATTTTGACAGGTACTGATGAAAAGGTGATTAAAAAACTATATGAATATTTATTAGAAATTAAACTAGAAGAAGAACAAGTTAAAGAAACTGATTGCTTGGGGGAAGAGTTTTGGATATGGGATTGATCTAGAGAAATGGCAAAAATTGTGGTCTCAAAACTATAAAATGACAACGTCAACAGCATATAAAGAAAATTTGTATCAGATGTTTTACAGGTGGCATTTCCCCCCCACAAGAATAGCAAGAATGTTCAAGAACAAATCTGAAAAATGTTGGAAAGGTCATCAGATACCTGGCTCATATTACCACATGTGGTGGACATGAGTGGATGCCAAAAATATTGGATTAAAATCCACACATGGTTGGAAAAAATGAAAAAAAGCATATAGACTTGAAACCAGAGATATTTTTATTGGGAATTTTACGTGAAATATATAATAAAGAATTGAAATATTTGATTGTAAATGTATTAACAGCAGCTAGGATTGTATTTGCTAAAAACTGGAAAAATGAGAAAATACCAACACAAGAGGAAGCTATTAAGAAAATAATGGAATGTGCTGAAATGAGTAGATTGACATTTGAAATCAGAGAACAAGGAGATCAACAATTTTATAAAATTTGGGATCTATTCTATCAATGGTTAGACAATAAAACATGGTAATGAAATGTGTAGATTTTTAGAACATAATGAATATATAAAGATGTATTTTTTTAATTAAATCTACAAAATGATTATAGAATAGATTTGAGATGGAAATATGAACTGTCATAAAATAAATTAAGTAAAATATGGATTACTTTGTAAAACATGAATAATAGTATAGTCAAATGATTGATTAAGAATATTAATGCATTTAGGAATATTTCATTGACATTATGAGAACATATACAATGTAATTCTAATTGAAGACTACGAAGTGGATGCACAAAACAATTTGTAAACCAACCGACACGCTGTATGTATATATATATATATATATATGGAAGATGGTTTGATGTTTTTATGTTGTGTTTGTTTATGTTTGTCTTAAAAAAACAATAAAACTTTTTTTAAAAAAGTCTATTGCTATTGCTATGAGAGCCAGACCCTCTTGAATCTGAATATAGCACTCAACCTTGAGAAACAAGGAAAACTAATGGGAGGACCTGAAGGCTTAGAAGATGTCACCTTCTGTGGGGATTTCACCTGTTGGACCAGTGGTTGAAATAATGAAAGGAAATGAAAAAGCAAACAACAATTTGATCTACCATTCTACTTGAAACTATTCATCAGAAATCTGAAGAACACCAAATCTCCGAAATCTCTAGCTGGAGACTTATCTATCCTAGCTTTGATTTTGATCCTTCTTGGTCTTTGCAGTCACAAAAGCAGATCTCCGCGATAAACAGTAGACTTCATGCATTTCTCCCAAGGCTGGAGAAGACAGGAGATGAAGGAAATTGGGTCTGAGAGACCATCTAATCACCAGCAGTCATGTAGACTGTATGCTAAGGCTTATTTGGCCAAGAGATGAAAGAATGTTTGGGGCTGTATCTATGTTTAATCTTCTTTTCTGCAGAAGGTCTAGCAGATGTATGTATTTATGTATGTGTCTGTGTGTCTGTGTAGTGTTTTGCCACAAGGCTATTTTTGAGTTGTTCTCTGTATTTTCCACCCAAGCTATCTTTAATGACTGCACAGCTACAACCGAGCTCTTTGAAGCGTTTGTCTCTCTCCCCTTCTTCCTTGACCTTTCCAAATAATCAGAGTTGGAAGGGACCTTGTAGGTCATCTAGTCCAACCCCCCACCCAAGCAGGAGACCCGATACCATTTCTGACAAATGGCAGTCCAATCTCTTCTTGAAAGCTTCAATGATGGCGTTCCCACAACTTCCGCGGGCAAGCTGTTCCATGGGTTGATTGTTCTTACTGTCAGAAAGTTTCTCCTTATTTCCTGGTTGAATCTCTCCATGTTCAGTTTACATCCATTATTCCTTGTCTGGCCTTCAGGTGCCTTGGAAAATAGCTTGACCCCCTCCTCTCTGTGGCAGCCCCTCAAATATTGGAAGACAGCCAGTTCCTGCAACTGTTCATCATATGTTTTAGTTTCCAGTCCCCTTCTCCTCCCCCTCCTTCCCTTTTTCCTCTTCCTCCACCCTCCTCCTCCTCCATGCTGGCTAGAGGGATAACATTTTTAGGGAATGGTAACATGCAAAGTGAGGCCAGGTTGTCATCTGACCTTACATTTTTGACTCCAGTAGATTTGCAAGCCAACCTGTGAGGAGACTTTGTAGCCACCTCCCCTTCTGATTAATTTGTATGTGAAAATAAGAGATATTCACAAAATGTTTATCCTTGAACTGTGAAAGTCTCACTGCTCAGAAAATCGACATGTCCCTTCTACAATGAGTGAATCCAGAATTTCTTTATGCTTAGAAAGAAAAATTCTTATCTCTCAGGAGTTATGCTTAAAATGTGGGTTAATCTGGATCCTAGATGTCTAATTCCTGGCAAATAGATGGGGAAGAAATGAAGGCAGTGACAGACTTAATTTTCCTGTGCTCCAAGATGCCTGCAGGGTAGTTTTCAGGTTTTGCTTCTGTAGATGAAATGATATTCCTACTTTGCAATGACCTTTCTCTCTGGCATGTGAACCATTTATTTTGGAGGGCATAAAAGGAGAAGTTGGGATGACAGAACATTATGCAACCTGAAAGTGAAACGGACACACTGGAGTGAAGAAAGTCATCCTCTCGTGTTCAATGGAGTTTCACAAATTCAGACTTACAGGAAACCTTGTGTTTGCAGGAGAAATGCAGCCTTGCTGAGAAGGCAGTCTGGAAGGAAAGAGAAGAAATAGAATGGGTTGTGGGAAATGAGAGGAACCAAGGAGTTTAAGGTGGGACCTGTATCGTTCTTAGTGGAGATCGTGAGGAGAAGGAGATATTCTCTGAACTTGAATTGTACAAATGGTGAACTCTGTTTTCCACACTGAAGAAAAAATTGTGCTGGTTCATGACCATAATAAGGTTTGGTTTGGTTTGATTTGGTTTGGTTTGGTTTGGCTTGGTTTGGTTTGGTTTGGTTTGGTTTGGTTTGGTTTGGTTTGGTTTGGTCTGGCTTGGCTTAGTTTGATTAATGAGCTGGGAGCAAGGGAGATTTTGGATCTCCTGCTTGAGACAACAATGCTTCCACTACCATAATTGACAGAAAGTAAATTTCTGAATTCACCTGCTTCCTGGATTTGCACAAAACCTAACCAAGATGTAACACTTGTCAAATGGAAGAAGTCGGCAAACAGGACAGAGTTCAAAAGTACTGCAAGTTTATTTCATGGTGCCAATACCCAAGAATCAGAGTGTTGCACCTGCCCTGATTTGAATCCTAGGCAAGAATAATCCATGACTGCATTTTTGGAGTGAGGTATAGTTTTACAAGAGTCAAGTCAAGTACAGCAGAACAAAGCCAGATCTGAGGTTCCCACACCAATTCCCTAATTAAACCTCCCTGTTTCCCAGGCCTGCACTCCCAAGGATCCCCATAAGTCCAACCATATTCAAACCAGATGTTTTTGGAACTGCTGTCCTTGGAATGCAGCTGCTGCCAGAGTTCAAACGGATGCTCGAATTAAACTATAAGCCTTGAGCCCATTTTCAAAAGAAATACAGTTATTTATTAGGAGCAACATTCCAGCACATACCCAGGTGAAGTCAGTTCTGCCCCACATAATTTAAGGCTGAACTCTGACCCTGTTTCCCCCCTCACCCCAGGGTGTGTCATAAATCACATTCTCCAACAGAGCACCTTCACAGGCTTTAGAGCAGGGGTGGGATCCTACCGGTTGGTCCAGTTCTATAGAACTGGTAGCTCCGAAGAGCAGCTGACACCGAACCGATTCGCTGGGATGAGTTTTTGGTCTGCTGTTTGGCCTGCCTGCCAACTTTAGGCTCTAGGCTGTTCTTTAGTGGCTGTGTTTTCCTCCTCAGCTGCTTTGCGTGGCACAGCTGAATGCCACTCGTCAGCTGGAGATGGTAAATGGTTGCTGGAGCCGGTAGTGTGCACGCACATGCAGCATGCATTTGACGCACATGTGCGTGCTCCCTGAACCAGTTGTTATGCCAGTCAGATCCCACCCCTGCTTTAGAGATCATGCCTCTGGGATCCAGTCTTGAGAAAGGTATGCGTGGAATGTGCCTCTGGCTGTGGCTCATGTGCTGCTGCCCACACTCTCTCCCCTCCTTCCCATGACAACTCGATAGCAGGCCAGGGATGCTTTACGAGGTGACAGCTTCATTCATCTCTCTGGCTGGGTGTCCTTGAAATTTTGTCTCCGGATGATACAAAGTACTTTTGAGGTACACCTTTACCCCCTCCCAAACTGCTTCCCTCCCCCTCCCCTCTCCATCACTCATGGCAGGCTGGCTCTGAAGCATGAAGAAAGCGGGATCAAGGTGGCAGATCTGATCCAGAGTATTAATGATCAAGGCAAATTGGTGCCACATAATAGTCAACAGACTTCAAGGGGAGGCTGAATTAGGTCTTATTATGAGATGTAGGGATTCCAGGCTGATGATGCATTTGACGTCACCTTTGGGCTCAGCTACCTTGTCTCCTACAATACTACAATGAAGGACAGAGAGAGAAAACCAAGGTTTAATGAATAAACTTCACTTTTTTTTCATTGGTGCAGTTGCTGGTCTTGTTCAGAACATCTTGGGAACCCCCAGTCAGATTCTTTAGCAGCCGGGACCATCCCCAACTGAACTGGATGGAACAATTCCAGTCTTCCTGATCAGAGTGGTGAAGGGTTTCAATAGGCAATATTGTCCTCTTCCTTCTTCAAGGTCAGGGGTGTTAAACTCAAGGCCCGTGGGCCAGATTTGGCCAGTGAAGTGCTTAGATCTGGTCCATGGGGCCACCCTGGAATTAGTGAAGGACCGGCCTGGGGTGCCTCTGCCAGTGAAAATGGAACTCGCAGCCATCCTGAGCTCCATTTTCTCTTGGAGAAGGTTGCAGGAAGTCATCACAGCCGAAAACGGAGCTGGGGTGCCTGTTTTTGTAGGCAGAGTGCTCAAACCGCCACAGGTGCTCCTGACACGAATGATGCCGAGCTGACCATGCCCCCTGGCCAAGGTCCCCAGAGCCTCCCAAGGTCAAATACAACCCTGATGTGGCCCTCAATGAAATTGAGTTTGACACCCTTGTTCTAGGCTAAACATCTCACAATCCTTTGGATTGGTTTCTCTGTAAAACTGTCTTTCAGACATTGGACTCCCTGCCCAAATCATGGTCGCCTGCCAGATGTGACAGGAATAAAAATGAGATTTGCATGAAGGTTTAAAACAAATGAGCAGAAGGCCCAATCAGATGTCTTAAGTTGGGCTGCATCATTTGTGGATGGACCGAGAAAAGTTCCTTCTATCATTTACTAAGGTCAGGCAGACAAACATAAACAAGTAGTCCTCGACTTACAACAGTTCTTTGAAGTTACAAGAGACTTAGGACCATTTTTCACTCTTACGACCACTGCAGCCTCCCCACAGTCACGTGATCAAAATTCAGATGCTTGGCCACTGACTCATATTTATGACGGTTGCAGTTTTCTGGCATCACGTGATCCCACTTTTGTGACCTTCTGACCAGCAAAGCCGATGGCGAAGCCAGATTCGTTTAACAACTGTGATGACCCAAAGGGGCATGGCACAAAGGCAACACAGTCAGATAATCATTAAGAGTCCCTTTATTAACTCCAACTTTGCCCCCAATATCCTGGTTACTTTCTGGGCTGGAGAAAAACTCTCCCAGGAACAGCCTTTGGATGCCAGGAACACAGTCAACATAAGATAAACTCAACTTTTGTTCCCAGCAGATGCTACACTCAGCTTGCATCTCTTTTAAACTCTCTTCCCAGCTGTGGCTAATGAAAGGAATCAGGGCCCTTTCCTTCCCCATAAGCCATGCAACCCACATTGCTCTCTTCTCCATTCCCTGCGTGCCCTAGAATGAAGAGGGAGTGGGCCTGGGTCTTCCTCTGAACTCCATTTCCCTTGTTCTACCTCTCACCTGCTCTGCCCAGCCGGACTTTGCCCTTCTCCAGTTTCCTCCACAGCCAACATACTCCCACTCCAGAGGTGGTATTCAGCAGGTTCTGACCAGTTCTGGAGAACCAGAAATTTCGAGTAGTTCAGAGAAGCAGCAAATACCACCATTGTAGATTTTACAGTATCTTTCTCCTGCCATGCCCACCAAGACACACCTGCAGAACCGGTAGTAAAAAAAAAATTGAATCCCACCACTGTCCCACTCCCTGTCAGCTGTTCGTCTTCCTCCTTGGATTCAGACTCCAACAGGGGCCTGACAACAACCGTGTTACTAACTGAACCACCGTAGAGATTCACTTTACGGCGGTGGCAAGCAAGGGGACAAAATGTCACTTCACAACTGTCTCGCTTAGCAACAGAAACATTTGGGATGAATTGTGGTCATATGTCGAGGACTGTCTACAGACTGCTGGCTTTCTACCAGCATCAGGCTGACAAATCATAGAGTAGCAGTGTGTCTTCTGCTGTGAGAATCCCTGTAAATATCCGTTGTGTCCTTAGCCAGGAAACCTCAGTTGTGAAAGAGGCTTGGGGACTCCCCTCCAGCTGCGTACTTTCACAACACACAAACACCCAGGGATAGGGGGTGCCAACCTCTGAGTCACTCACAAGACTTTTTGTGGAAACCCGAATCATCTTGTTTGACTCAGCACATAACACAGAGCCTGTTGCAATCCGGGGCAGCAGTGGCCAATGGTGCTCTGTAGGGTAGGGAAAATTGGAGATGTTGAAAGGCCATTGGGACTCACCGCCCATCACTCCTCCTTGAACGTGTATAAAAGAAAGAAGCTCAGCCGTCTCCAGGCTGGGCTTCAAAGACGCAGAACATCACTCCCTGGCATCATGTGGGCCAAGGTAGGTTCTCCCCATGTCTTT
Source organism: Laticauda colubrina (assembly GCA_015471245.1). Lineage (NCBI taxonomy): Eukaryota > Metazoa > Chordata > Lepidosauria > Squamata > Elapidae > Laticauda > Laticauda colubrina. Next base: position 15,835,316 of record BLBF01000073.1, read on the forward strand.
CTCTCAGGAGGAGGCATGGATGCTCCAGCTGGAGAGGAGAAGACAGAGGGCTTGGAGCAGGGAGGGACATGTGGCTGTGTCTACTGGAGGTTGCAGACCTGATCCCTGTTGATTTTTGAGAAGAGTCAAGTAGCAGAGGTGGGGGAAATTGTCCTGGAGGTCTGACAGGCCCATGAGAGACCAGCACAGACTGGTTGAGCGGAGCCAGAAATTGGAAGCAGCTTCCTCTGTTCAGGACAGCACCTGTAAGGCCAAGGTTAACATTATGGGCTGCTCACAGGTTTGTGCATGTGTTATTGCTGTGACCATTGTTGGCAAGGCTCCAGGCCCTTGAAGCTAGGTGAGGTAGAGACTATCCATCCTCAGCCTTCAAAGCCTGGGCAAGAGTGGAGTGTGGGTCAAAATCCTGCTGCTTTAAGAAAGTTCAAAACATTCTGAAAGATCCATCTCATCCTGAGCATCCTTTTTTTTTTTTGAACTATTTACTACCTGGCAGAAAAACAAGGACAAATAGGCTCAAAAACAGCTTCCCTCCCAGGGTAGTAACTCTATTGAATTCTACTGTATAGCGTGATATTAATGCAATATCAGGGGTTTTCCATTCAGTGTATAGAATGGGAAGGATGTGGATTTGTATTTATTTTCATAGGTAGTCTATAATGTACACTGAAGATGGTATTTAATTTTGTTGTAGGAGGTGCAACGACAATAAACTAAGCTAAACTAAACCAAAAAATTTGGCATTTCCTTCAGTCCCACTGCTCTGTGTTGTCAGACAGAGCCAGGGGGCTGCGGAAATGAAGTTAATGGAACTAAAAAATAAAATAAAAAATCATTTTCTGATAAAATTGTGTTTCTGCTCCATGGGGATGGCTGGCCAGCAAGGAGGAAATGCACAGGGTATATTACAGGTAGTTCTTGATTTACGACCACAACTGAGCCCAACATTGCTGTTGCTAAATGAGACAGTTGTTAAGCGGGTATTCCCCCCCCCCCATTTTACAAACTTTTTTTGCCGCACCTGTTAAGCAGATCATTGCAGTTATTAAATTAGTTACATGGTTGTTAAGCAAATCTGGCTTCCCCATTGACTTTGTTTGTCAGAAAGTCCCAAAAGGGGATCCCAAAAGGGTCACCACAACAGTCATAATTACATGCCAGTTGCCAAAGGTCTGAAGTTTGATCACATAGTCACGGAGAGGCTGCAATGCTCATAAGTGTGAAAAACTACAATAAGTCCCCTTTTTTCCAGTGCCGCTGTAACTTTGGGCGGTCCCTAAATGAACTGTTGTAGATCAAGGAGGCATAGATTTGTTTCTGAGAACATAAATCCAAGCAAGTTAGGATCTGAAGAAAATGGCCAGGTTGGGGAAAATGTGGCTATCACGGTTTGGTTTCTCTTTGCCAGAATATAACGGGGAACTTTGCTAATGTGATTCACGGGTTGAAGCCTAGCCACTTGACCGACCGAGTCGTTCAGAGGAGCAAACGGATGATTTTGGACACTTTGGGAGTCGGGCTGGTGGGCACCAAAACGGACGTCTTTCAGAAGCTCATCCAGTACAGCAAGGTAGGAGGAACTTGTCTAATTCTCACCTAGAATTAGATTAACGGAGTTGGAAGGGACTTTGTAGGTCATCTAGTCCAATCCTCCACCCAAGCAGGAGACCCTACATACCATTTCTGACAAATGGTAATCCAATCTCCTCCAGGGATGAAGCTCCCACAACTTCTGAAGGCAACTTCTGTTCCATTGGTTGATTGTTCTCATTGTCAGAAGATTTCTTCTCATTTCTAGATTGAATCTCTTCTTGTTCAGGTTCCATCCATTATTCCTTGTCTGGCCTTCGGATGCTTTGAAAAATACCTTAACCCCCCCCCCCCTCTCTGTGGCAGCCCCTCAAAAATTGGAAGACTGCTATCATGTTTCCCCTCATTCTTTTCTTCACTAAACTAGCCATGCCCAGTTCCTGTAACTGTTCTTCGTGTGTTTTAGTCTCCAGTCCCCTAATCATCTTGATTGGTCTCCTCTGCACTTTTTCTAGACTCTCAATATCTTTTTTATAGTATGGTGACCAAAACTGGATGCAGTATTCTAGGTGTGATCTTACTAAGGTTTTATAGAGTGGTCTTTTGGGCTAGACAGTTATTTGGATGATCTTTTAAGGCAGGGAGTGGGGAACTTTGGCCCTTTGATGGTAGGCTCAACAATTCTGGGAGTTGAAGTCCACAGGTCATCAAAGGGCCACAGTTCCACACCCCTGTTTTAAGGGTACAGCCTTGTATTTTGCCACAGATTATCTTTAATTACTATTTCTTTCCGCTATGGTGATAAGCACAAGTTTGGCCTCTTCCTGAAGCCCTCCCACTTCTGTTCACCTAAAGGGGTATAACAATTCTCCACCTGAGGATTCTTCCTGGTTCAGCTGGCATGGAATAGATGCTCCAGCCCCTCCCTCCAGCAAGGGGGGGGGTTCTTCCCGAGATCTCCGTTCCAGATAACCTGAGGGCTACCTATCCCCAAAATGATAGCAACCATGGAGTCCATTATCAAGCTACTGCCTTTGGCCGGCATCTACTTGCCCATGATGAAGATCCATGCAGGTGACTTCTGCATCCTTACTGTTGCCCTCTTTGTAGAAGATAACAAAGCTAAGCCAGAAAGCAAGGTCACGTGCACCATCAGTTTGGAATCACTACGCTGCTGTAAGATACCTAAGTCTAGCTTCTCTTGAAGTCCATTGACTGTTATCTGGTCAATGTTATCTGGTCTACCTTGACCGTTAGTTGTGCAGATTCTTGTATATAGATTGCATGGAATAAACTTGGAGTACTTTTGAACTTTATCCTGGTTTACTTTATCCTGGTCTCGGACCTGACAGATACGCTGTTGGGTTTTGGAGCATCTGCTCATTGCTTGTGCACCACTGGTGGGATTCAAATTTTTTTACTATCAGTTCTGTGGGCATGGCTTAGTGGGCATGGCATGGCTTGGGGGTATGTGGCAGGGGAAAGATATTGCAAAATCTCCATTCCCTCCCCACCCCACTAACCTGCTTTCCAGTTCCATTCTCCTGTGCGGGGCAACCAAAGAAGACCCAGCTGATCAGTTGGGACTTGGGAGGCAGAGAATAGATGGGGGCGGGGCCAGTCAGAAGTGGGATTTGCCGGTTTTCCGAACTACTCAAAATTTCTGCTACTGGTTCTCCAGAACCTGTCAGAACCTGCTGAATACCACCTCTGTTGTGCACCAATTTGCCTTGATCATTAGTAGGTCAGATTCCTGTGTAAAGGTAGCATGAGATAAACTCATCGTACTTTTGAAGTCTGTTCTGGCTCCTGATTCGTTGTGCCTGATGCTCTTGGCAGAACGAGCCTAGGAGAGAATAAAGAGAAGCAGTTGTTTGGTTTCACATGCAAAAGTTTCTCCTAAACAGGATTGGGATTTTTTTTTCCAGATTTACAGCTCAGAATCATCCAGTTCTGTCTGGGGATGCTCAATGCTCAAGCTGCCTCCACTCTATGCAGCGTTGGTGAACGGTGTGGCGGTAAGAAACCCTTGGTACTCTTTATCACCCTCTGATTCCACCTTGTTTTTGTTGGGAGAACGTTGCTGCGGCCTGAGAATGATAGATGATATTGAAGCAGTCTTTAAACCTGTTCAGATTTAACAGATAATCAAAGTTGGAAGGGACCTTGTAGGTCATCTAGTCCAAGCCCCTGCCCAAGCAGGAGACCCTACACCATTTATGACAGATGGGAATCCAATCTCTTCTTGAAAGTCTCAAGTGATGGTGCTCCCACAACTTCCGAGGGCAACTTCTGTTCCATTGGTTGATTGTTCTCACTGTCAGAAAGTTTCTCCTTATTTCCAGGTTGAATCTCTCCTTCTTCAGTTTCCATCCACTTTTCCTTGTCTGGCCTACAGGTATTTTAGAAAATAGATTGACCCCTTCCTCCCTATGGCAGCCCCTCAAATATTGAAAGACCTCTATCATGTCTCTCCTGGTCCTTCTCTTTACTAGGCGAGCCAAGTCCAGTTCCTGCAACCATTCATTGTATGTTTTAGCCTCCAGTCCCCTCATCATTCTGGTTGCTCTTCTCTGTACTTTTTCTAGAGTCTCAACATCTTTTTTATAATGTGGTGAACAAAACTGGATGCAGTACTCTAGGTGTGGTCTTCCTAAGGCTTTATAGAGTGGTATTAGTACTTCACTTGATCTTGATTGTATCCCTCTGTTAATACAATTTAGGATTGCATTAGCTTTTTGGGTGGCTGCTGCACACTGCTGGCTCATATTTAGCTGGTTGTGCACTAAGACTCCAAGATCCTTCTCACAGTTACTACTATTGAGCCTGGTTTCACCTAGTCTATATGTATACTTTTGGTTTTTCTTGCCTAAGTGTAGGACTTTACGTTTCTCTACATTGAATTTCATTTTGTTAGATATGGCCCAGTGTTCTAGTCTGTCGAGATCCATCTGGATCTTGAGCCTATCTTCTTGGGTGTTAGCTATTCCTGCCAGCTTAGTATCATCTGCAAATTTGGTAAGTTCCCCTTCTATTCTCTCATCTAAGTCGTTAAGAATCTTCTAAGCTCATCTAAGAATCTTTCCCATGATTCTTGATTTGTTTTCCCCTTTAGGATTTTCATCCATGGAATCTTTCCCAAGTTCTCTCTGAATTTATTGAAATCAGCTCTTTTAAAATCCAATACTCTGGTATAATTATGTACTGTTGCTTGTGTTTGTGTCATGTTGAATTCTAGTTTGTCACTCTCACCCAAGGTTCTTGCAGTTTCAACTCCCTCTATCACTTCTTCTCTGTGTGTAAAAATTAAGTCCAGTAGGGCTGTTCCTCTAGTTTCACCCTCTACCATTTGGACAACAAAGTTGTCAGTTGGTTGGTTAGTAGGTTCTCCGAACTACTCAAAATTTCCACTACCAAAACTCGTCAGAACCTGCTGAATACCACCTTTGGTATGTAGGTCAGACACTTATGGATACATCGATAGATAGATAGATGGATGGATGGATGGATGGATGGATGGATGGATGGATGGATGGATGGATAGATAGATAGATAGATAGATAGATAGATAGATAGAGATACGCACATAAACCCTGTGTGAACAGGCAGGGCACTTCTTACCTGTCTGGGGATATATACTTATGACCATGACTGAGCCCAAAATTAATGATGTTAAGCAAGATAATCATTCAGTGAGATTGGCCTCATTTGTCTCACTTGTCTTGCCACATTGGTTACATGAATCCCTACAGTTGAGTTCGTAACATGGTTACGTGTTCAGTGAATTTGGCTTTCCTGTTGGCTTTATTTGTCAAAAGGTTGCAAAATGTTAACACCACATATAGATTATAAGCCAGAAATATTTTTGGTTAGGGATAGCAGTAACAGAAAAATATAATAAAGGGAATTTGTATTTCATGTTGCATGTCATGACAGCAGCAAGAACTGTGTTTGCACAGTATTGGAAAAATGAGGAAACTCCCAGAGAAGATGTAATTTAAAAAAAATTAGATTGTGCAGAAATGGATATACTTGATATTAAAGGCTGCAACTGCCCTAAATACATGCCAGTTGCCAAATTTTGGCAATGTGACCATGGGGATGCTGCAATCATGTGAAATGTGGCTATAAGTCACTTGTTGGTTAGTCTTTTATATCAGCTCAAAGTGACCTATGTAGAAGTGTTTCCTAATTTTGTCCATTCAACAAGGAGCTTGGGATATGCTCCAGACTTCAATAGGCACTGCAGAACTTTTATGCAGGTCCCATATAGGGAATGCTAGGATCTCAGAGTCAGGATTTGGGTTGGGCGGTTGTGGTGGTGAGGTCATGGGTGGGATTCAAATTTTTTAACAACTGGTTCTGTGGGTGTGGCTTATGTGGTGGGTGTGGTTTGGTGGTTATGTGACTGGCTGGGTGTGGCCAACTCAATATCACTCACATCAAGGCATGCATCTCCTCGCCTGGCCTTTCATGACTGTGTGGATGTTGCAACAGTCGTAAGTGGTCATAAGTCACTTTTTTCAGTGCCATTGTAACTTTGAATGGTCACTCCACACAAGCAAAGTACCAGCAAAGAAGGAAAAAAAAACTCCAGAGAGGTTCCTGAGACAGGAAGTCTAATCCTGCCAAGAATGTAATAAGGGTTAACGGAGAGGCAGTTTCTGTAAGCAACACCAGAATGTTTCCTTCCTGCCTTCCTTACAGGATTAGGCCAGTAATTTCTTCTAACCACCGGTTCTCCCAACTGCTTAGAATGTTAACAACCAGTTCTAGCGAATAGGTGCCAACTGGTAGAATCCCACCCCTGGGTGAGGTGTTTCTCTCGCCATTGTGCCCAGTGTTTTTCTTTTGAGATATCTCTTAGGAAGAGAAAAGAGGGCAGGAGAACCATACTGTTGTGGTTCGCCGGCAGCCAGTGCAAATGGCAGCAGAGTCAGATAGTGGGGAAGAAAGAGGACTAGTCAGGGAGTCTGGAGAGGACTTGGATGAGGGCTCTGCATCTGATGCAGGAATGGGGCCAGGACCATCTGGGAGTGGGGTGCTGCTTTTGGAATCTGGCAGCAGCAAAGGACCCAGGGGAGCCTGTTCCCAGTGTGCATGTGCGCAGAGCTGCTAGAAGGCGAGAGTAGCTGAAACAGAAGGGGCGACTTGGGAGTAAGGCTGGGAGGTGATTGCCCCTCCCATAAGGGATAAAAGTCAGGCCCAGATGATGAACTCTTTGCAGGAAGCAAAGTAGTTCAAAAGATTCCAAGTCCACCTTGAAGCTCTGGGTACTCCGGTCAGTTTTTTCTGGTACTTCGGTTGGTTTCTGTTATAATTAATTTGGATACTTCTGTTTTTGGCAGCATTCTATTTATTTATTTTTATTTAATTTGATTTGTCAATTGCTTACAAGATAATAGGTATAAGAATAAACATAATTATGAATACATGAAATGGATACATATAAGAAAAACAAAACAAACAAGAGGACAGGGATGGTAGGCACGTAGGTGCGCTTATGAACGCCCCCTACAGACCTCTTAGGAAAGGGGTGAGGTCAATAGTAGAAAGTCTAAGGTTAAAGTTTTTGGGGTTTGGAGAAGAAACCACAGGGTCAGATAGAGGATTCCAGACATTGACCACTCTGTTGCTAAAGTCATATTTCCTGCAATCAAGTTTGGTACGTTTCAATCAATCAATTTTGCAATCAAGTTTGGTATGTTTATATGTTTCAGTTTTACAGTACTGAAAGGCATGAGCTTATCTTGGGGAACTGTTTAAGATTAGCTCTGGCTGAGAATGAAAATAATTCCCAGCATTGCATTAACATAGATTTTGCTTTTAAAACAAGATTGTGTTTCATTACATTTGAAAAAAGCCTCGGTCACAATATGTATCACCTGATGAGTTTAATTTGGCTTCTCTTCCCTGGAAATTCCTACTGTCTGTTGGTACTTTGGTTTACCATCACTTCTCACTCGAGAAGCTTCGGCCATCTTGATTTTGGCATGAGGGGGATGATCCCCAAGTGAGCTGAAAACGCAGGAGAGGAGGTGAAACCCCTACCTCCATTGCAACTCCCTGACCCCAAGTTTATTCTCTCTTTCTCTGCTTCTCCCCCTTCACAGATACACTCCATGGATTTTGATGATACGTGGCATCCAACCACCCACCCTTCGGGGCCGGTGCTGTCAGCCCTCATGGCTGTTGCTGAAGGGGTGGCCAAAAACCAAAGGGTTTCTGGCTGTGACTTGCTTTTGGCTTTCAATGTTGGGATCGAGGTGCAAGGCAGACTGATGACCTTCTCCAAGGAGGCCAGCAATCTTCCTAAAAGGTCTGTTTTGTTTTCACTTACTGGTTCTGAAAGAGGCCCCAGATGGACCCTCCTGGTGTGGCCTTAATGGTCAGCCATGACCCTACCTAGCATCATCTGAGCTGCACTTATTCCTATCGAAGCCAAGTGGGCTTCTTTGTTAGATGGTCATTAAGGACCAAATCCTGAATGGATTTTCCTATGTGGCATATCAGATAATTTACTGGAACTCCTTGCAGGGACACAAACTACTGTTCTCTTTGCACTTAAGTGACGTACAGTCTTTGACTTGCAACAGTTTGTTTAGTGGCCATTCAAAGTTACAACTTTGTATTGTATAGAAAGGTACACAAAATTTGCATTGTACTGTATATGTAAGGGATGCAGTGGCTCAGTGGCTAAGACGCTGAGCTTGTCGATCAGAAAGGTCGGCAGTTCAGCAGTTCAAATCCCTAGCGCCACATAAAGGAGTGAGCTCCCGTTACCTGTCCCAGCTTCTGCCAATCTAGCAGTTCAAAAGCACGTTAAAAATGCAAGTATAAAAATAGGGACCAGACCACTTGTGGGAAGGTAATGTGCGCCATCAGCGTTTAGTCATGCTGGCCACATGACCATGGAGACGTCTTTGGACAGCGCTGTCTCTTCAGCTTTGTAACGGAGATGAGCAGCGCCCCCTAGAGCTGGAAATGACTAGCACGGAAGTGTGAGGGAAACCTTTACCTAAAGTTACAACAGCATTGGAAAAAGTCACTTAGGACTGAACAATCCAGACCAGAGTCCTGTAGGCCAGGGGTCTCCAAAGTCAGTAGATCGGCACTAGTCCACGGCATGCCTCACACCAGGTTGCACAAACATGTGAAGCCCCATCTATGGGATGAAGGCAGCACATGAAATCATGCATGTCCTCATGGGTCCAGAGAAAAACCTCTCTCCACAGAATCAATCCCCGGTGACCAAAAGGTTTTGGGCTGCTTCTCAGTGGTGGTTTTCAGCTAATTCACACTGGATTGGGCGAACCGGTGTGTCACCCGTGAAAAACATAAGTTCTCCTTTTCCAATTTCACAAAAGAAGAGATGAGCTTTTATAGATTTTGCAGGGATCTCTCTCCATCTGAGGGCACCAGAAATGGGTTGCTTGCCTTGCTCTGCCTTCCAAGCAAACAGCCTGTCAGGACTCTGACAAATCCACCCCCATTCAAATCATAAGTCTCTCGCTGCATCACTCAGAGTAAAAAAAAATAAATTGATTTGTTAGGAGTGACCATGTTGCCGTTACCTGGGTGCAGCCGACACTAAGATACATTATTCATTTTCCCCTTGACCCTGGTCTTCCCCCCACCCCCTGGATGTATTCTCTAATGGGACATATCCACAGCCAAGAGTCATCAATCATGCTCTCCAGTAATAATCTTGCGTGCCAACAGCTTTGGCTGCCTAGCAATTATCTGAAGCATTTGAAGAATGTACTACTTTCCCCCACTCCCTTTCTGCTGGTAATTAAAAAGACCAAAGAAGTATTTTTTTTTAAAGTTGACACAGCCACCCTCATGGCCCTTCTTCTGCTCACGGCTGCCATTTTTGATTTTTCCAGGTTCCACCCACCCTCCATTCTGGGCACCATGGGAAGCGCTGCAGCCACTGCAAAGCTCCTGGGCTTCAACCAACTCAAGTGTAAGGAAGCCATGGCGGTAGCCGCCTCTTATGCCGGTGCTCCATTAGCCAATGCAGCAACACAGACCAAACCAATTCACATGGGCAACGCCAGCCGGCACGGGGTGGAAGCAGCTCTCCTGGCCTCTCTGGGCCTGCAAGCCAACAAGCTGATTCTGGACCTCGAGTCAGGCTTTGGGGCCTTTTACATGGACTACCTGCCCCAGATGCTGCCGAGCCTGCAATCCTATTCTTGGTTGTTGGACCAACAAGACGTCGCCTTCAAGAGCTTCCCAGCGCATCTGGGGACACATTGGATGGCTGAAGCTGCCTTGGCAGTAAGGAAGCATCTTGCCCGGAGTGGGGAGTCTCTGCCCACTAGCCGCATCAAGGCCATTGTGCTCGACGTCCCCAACATTAGATATGTTGATCGACCGTTTCCGTCTTCTGAACACGAAGCCAGGCACTCCTTCCAGTTTGCCGCCTGCACAGCATTGCTGGATGGCTTCGTCTCAGCCGAATCCTTTACGTCGCAGAGATTGTCCAGGCCGGAGTTGAATGACCTGTTCCGAAAGACCAGCCTGGAGCATTCTCCGGACAATCTCCCCAGCTTCAACAGCCTTTACTGTGGGGTCAAAGTTGTCCTCCAGGATGGAGATACCCGGGAAGAGCGTTGTGAAACCTTCTACGGGCACTGGAGGAAGCCCTTGAGCCGCGGGGATTTGGTGAAGAAGTTCCATGCCAATGCCATCTCTGCTATCTCCCCAGAAGTGGCTGAAAGCATCGTAGAAGCAGTTGATCATCTGGAATCCCTGGAGGACTGTGGGGAGTTGTTCTCACTTCTTCGAGGAGCTGAGCTGACCAAAGATTTGAGGCAATGCAAGAGGGAGACTTTGTGAGATCTACATGGCCCCAGAAGAACCTTGCTGGCCTGGCCTTCATGGTCAGCCACGACCTAGCATCATCTGAGTTTCATTGATTCTTGAGTCTAACAGATTAGTCCTTGTCTTACAACACTTTATTTAGTGACCGTTCAAAGTTCACAATGGCATGAATGGATTGTGAGAGAAAATGAACCAAATTATTGGACAACATTTAAGATGTTATGTAAATTATCAGCAAACCAACTGGGCTGATTTGCTGCCGTTTGCAGAGTTGCTTATAATAATGCTGTACATAGCAGTACTGGGTTAACACCTTTCCAAATTAATACTGGGATGGAGTTTGTTTCCATGCCTGAATTGCCAAGGGACCTTCCCCTCATCCATGTCAGTAACTGAGTGGATGGACACAATTAAGGAGTCTTGGGAAAACATAAAAAAGGCTTTGAATAAGGCAGCACAAATCCAAAAGATAAAAGCTGACAAAAATCATTCCCAGCAGCCACAATTAAAAGTGGGGGATAAAGTTTATTTGTCAACTAAATATTTGAAGTTACATTTACCTTCTAGGAAATTAAGTCCAAAATTTATAGGGTCTTTTCAGATAATTAAAGTAATAAACCCGGTAACTGTGAAACTTATCTCCCTAGGCTATTGGGGAAGGTACATCTGGTGTTTCATAGTAGTTTATTAAAGCCATTTGTTGATTCTTCATTGAGGCTAGCAGAATGTGTAGCTCCGAACGTGCCCTTGTTCATTGCCGGGCATGAACATTATGAGGTTAAGAAAATCTTGGGAAGTTACAATATTTAATATATTGGAATTTTCTTTCACAAGGGATTTAGGTGCTGGAAAGTAAATGCTGATAGAAGCCTAAACCAATTCTGTCGGTGGCAGAGGAGGTTAAAATGTGCTTTGTATGATTGTGTTTAACCTAATTTCAATCTTCGTGTATTTCATGTCGTTGCAGGAGTTTCTTTTCAGATGAGGGTGGGCCGCCCGTCAAGCCAGAAATTGACATAGGTGTAACTATTTGAGTTAGGCTTAGTATATATTCTTTTTCTTACTTTCTCTGTGGCAGTCATGGGGGGAAGGGTTTCGGGTTTGCCACATTCCTAAGGGGAGAGGAGTGGCGATAGAGTTGTTTAGGCTAGGTGATTCTTCTTCCCGTGGGAAAACGAGCTGACTGTGCTCAGGCCCCTGGAGATTTATGACATCAAGCCATGTTGATTTACTTCTATTGAAGAATGTGACTTTTGGGGGTTGTTTCTAACTTCTGATATTGTGGGGTAATTCCGGGTTGAGTCAGATCCAGAATTACCATGGACTGTGCCAATTTGATGCTTTTCTAAATATAAAAAAAATTGTCTTGGAAGATGGACTTTGTTCTTTTCCTTTTAAATGGATTTCAACACTTGGAAACCTGACAGGCCATTTTTCACAGTTATAACCTTTGCAGCCTCCTCCACGATCATCTGATCCAAATCTGGATACTTTGCAATTGTTTCATACTTAAGACCACTGAAGCATCTGGGGAGTCACATGATACCCTTTTGCAACCTTCTGACAAGCAATGGGGAAGCCAGATTCACTTAACAACCATGACTAATTTTAAAAAAATAATTTTAAGAATACAACATGGTGCAGCCAATCTGACATTGCAACTGTTACACAGTTTTAATTAACTGTTTTAATTCATTTACAATCTCCTTGTTTGATATATTTACTAATTATTTTAATCATCATAGCTCCTTATGTTCCGACCTTGACTTCTTCTATGCAACCATTGACAGAATTTATTCCATGTTTCATAGTATTTAGATTCTCCATTGTTTTTTAATTCTAAAGTTAACCCATCTGATTCTGCACAGGCCATAATTTTTCTTACTATCTCTGTTTCTGGTGGTATGTTTTCCTTCTTCCAGTATTGTGTACATATTATATTATTCTAGGCGGCATCAATACATGTACTCTTAGATAAATTAAATCCTTCCTATATCTTTCTGATATTATTCAGATAACAGGTAATCAGAGTTGGAAGGGATCTTGTAGGTCATCTAGTCCAACCCCCTGCCCAAGCAGGAGACCCTACACCATTTCTGACCGTTGGGAGTTCAATCTCTTTTTGAAAGACTCAAGTGATGGCACTCCCACAACTTCCGAGGGCAGTTATTCCATTGGTTGATTGTTCTGTCAGAAAGTTCCTCCTTATTTCCAGGTTGAATCTCTCTTTGTTCAGTTTCTATCCATTCTTCCTTTTCTGGCCTTCAGGTGCCTTGGAAAATAGCTTGACCCCCTCCTCTTCTCTGCGGCAGCCCCTCAAATATTGGAAGACCGCTATCATGTCTCCCCTGGTCCTTCTCTTCACTAGACTAGCCAGGCCCAGTTCCTGCAAACGTTCCTCATAAGTTTTACAGGAACTGGGCATGGATAGTCTAGTCTTCTCTATTTCTAGGAGAAAAAAATCCAGTTTAAATAGAATACACTCTCCCACCATTTGTTCCACCCATGTCTGGATCAGTCTCCAATATTTTTTTTTGTGGCATTTCAAGTCCGCCACATGTGAAGAAATGTGCCTGATACATCTTTGCATTTCCAACAAGTAGGAGATATATTTTTGAACATTTTGGAAAGCCTTGCTGGCAGAAGACGCGGCCTGTAAAACATCTTCTATTTTCCTTGATTGCCGTGGCCAATGTTATTTTCTTATTATTGTGACTAATTTGAACCACCTGCAGCGACTTCACTTAACAGCTATGGCAAGAAAAGTCATAAAATGGGGCAAAACTGACTTAACAAGCTTCTCACTTAGCCACATATATTTTGGACTCAATTGTGGTCGTACGTCAAGGACTACCTGTCTGCTTCTTTGTTAAGACATCCATTGCTTTGTGGACCAGTTGATTTCGTGGTGTGGAGACAATAACTTGTTCCTCAACACCAATAGGACCAAGGAACTTATAGTGGACTATAGAAGGAACAGATCAGACGTCCAGCCCTTGCTTATCCATGGAGACCGAGTGGAGCAAGGGGTCAGTCTTAAGTTTCTGGGTGTTACCCTGGAAGGGGACCTGATCTGGGGTGCCCACATTGCGGCCCTGGTCAAAAGGGCCCAGCAGAGATTACACTACCTGAGACTTCTCAGAAAGCAACAACTGAATGGGAAACTGCTGGTGACCTTCAACCGCTGCACCATGGAGAGCATTTTAACTTACTGTACCTGTGTATGGTTGTATACACACAGCCAATAAAGCTACTCTACCCTCTTGACTCTATGCATTTCCAATTACACACAGCCAATAAAGTAACTCTATACTCTACTCTACTCTACTCTACTCTATGCATTTCCAATTACACATAGCCAATAAAGCTACTCTACTCTACTCTATGCATTTCCAATTACACACAGCCAATAAAGTGACTCTACTCTA
>BLBF01000073.1:15850576-15924198 GCA_015471245.1 Laticauda colubrina
GAGGTAGAGTTGAGTCGAGGTAGAGTAGTGGTAGAGATAGAGTAGAGGTAGAAAAGAGGTAGAGGTAGAGTACAGGTAGAGTAGTGTAGAGGTAGAGTTGAATAGAGATAAGTAGAGGTAGAAGTAGAGTAGTGTAGAGGTAGAGTCGAATTAGAGTTTAGTCGAGGTAGAGTAGAAGTAGAGTCCAGGTAGAGGTAGACTTGAGTAGAGGTAGAGGGAGGGTGAAAGTAGAGGTAGGGTAGAGATAGAGTAGCTTTATTGGCCATGTGTCAGTGGAAGTGGGTAGAGTGAGTTGGAAGGGACCTTGGAGGTCTTCTCGTCCAACCCCCTGCCTAGGCAGGAAGCCCTACACCACTTCAGACAAATGGTTATCCAATCTCTTCTTAAAAACTTCCAATGTTGGAGCATTTACAACTTCTGGAGAGAAAGTCATTCCACTGATTAATTGTTCGAACTGTCAGGATATTTCTCCTTCGTTTAAGGCTGCAGAAGTTGGGAAAGTTCTAATTTTTTGGAAAGAGCAGATTTCAGTGTGAAAACAAAGATGTTTTGTTTTCAAAACCAACGTCTGAAAGGTTGAAAACAAATATTTTCAAACAAACAACGATTTGTTTATTTACCTAATATGGTTCCCACCTTTATTATCTTTTCCCAATAACTCAAGGCGGTGAACATATCCAACACACTTTCCTCCTCATCCTTTTTCCCCACAACAGCAACAACCCTGTGAGGTGGGTTGGGCTGAGAGAGAGAAAGAGAAAGAGAGAGAGGACAAAATCATCCGGCTGACTTTCATGGCTAAAGGCAGGATTTGAACTCAGGGTCTCTTGCTTTTCTAGCTCGATGCCTTTAAGCACTACAACTTAAATTTTGAATTTTAAAATTTGGGGACTCCTAGAATTCCCCAGCCAGTAGTCTACCTTCGGAAGAAAACTAACCAAGTTTTTTCTTCCCTGATGCCCTTTAGGAAGCTTGGATGCTTTTTGCAGGAGAAACTGGAGTAAATAATAAATAATATTGCTGGCTGGGGAATTCTGGGAGTGGAACTCTCCAAGTCTTAAAGATGCCAAGTTTGGAGAGTCCTGCAAGTAGGCCAAACTGGCTACCTTGAGTCGTGTCGTTTATTAAATCCTGGTATGGATTCATCTTCTCTTTCTCCTGGGAAGTCAAGAAGTGGCTTTCAGCGCTAAAAAATTGGTAGGTTTATTGTCCCCTTTGCTGGGTGGGATTTATCTTTGGGGGTCTCAGCCAGCCCTTTCTTGGAGCCTGCTGGAGCAATTTGGAAGGACTTCGGGTTAAGCACAGGGGTTTTTTTTTACGTGATGTGCCATTTCCATCCACTTGCAGAGTCCTTTTGAGGCCTCCTGCTTTCTCTGGGTCTTGGGCTCCCCCCGCAGCGAGTAGGGAAGGAAGGGAACCGGGCCAGAGATTCATCTTATTTCCCTGGAGAAGGCCCATGTTTAGCCCTTTAGCAAGGCCCAACTTAAAACTAAGGAGAAATTTCCTGATAACAAGTAATCAGGAAATAAAAAATAAATATTTGTTCGTGATAACAAATAATCAGTGGAAGAACTTGCCTCCAGAAGTTGGGAACGCACCAACACTGGAATTTTTTAAGATGTTGAATAACCATTTGTCTGAGGAGGTGTAGGGCCACGAAGGCGAACCTGTGGCATGCGAGCTGCAGGCAAACTTACTTCACTGCGCATGCGTGCACCTCACAGCTGATTTTCGGCCGGTTTGAGGCCTTTTTCGGCCTCCCAGAGGCTTGAGGAAGGCTTCTGCAGGCCAAAATCTAGGCCCGTTTCATCACTTCCTGTTTTTCCGGAAATACCAGAAGTGATGAAACGGGCCTAGTTTTTGGCCTGCAGAAGCCTTCCTCAAGGCTCTGGGAGGCTGATAAAGGCCTCAAACTAGCCAAAAATAAGCTGTGAGGTGGAGTGCAGGTAAAGGGGAAGCAGAGGTGGGCGGGGATTCTGTTCTGTTCTGTCCTATCCTATCCTATCCTATCCTATCCTATCCTATCCTATCCTATCCTATCCTATCCTATCCTATCCTATCCTATCCTATCCTCTATTCCTATCCTATTTATATCCCTTTCTGGGATGGCTCTTGGGGTTGGATCCAGCAGAAGGCAAGTTAGTGTCGCTGTCATGGAATGGCTTTGTTCACATCATCATCTAGAACAGCAGCCCCGCCTCCCCCGCCCCAAATTTTTGGGCAACAGGGACTCAGTGGAGAGAAGTTTTCTGCAGACCGAAGGAGGTGTGGTTTCGTGTGCTGCCTACATCCCATGGATGTTTTGTGACATGCTGCAGCCTGGTGCTGGGTCCCCAGTTCATGGATTGGGGACCTCTGTTGTAGGAAGCCATAAGGAAGGTTGGATCACTTGGGCTAAGTCATCTGTTGATAGGCAGGGCTCTCCAAACTTGGCAACTTTGAGACTTCTGGACTTTAATGCCCAGAATTCCCCAACCAGCAAAAACACCCCCCCAACCCCCCACTGTGGTGCAGGAGGCTACACCCACCATGGCCATGCCCAGCCAGCAACCGGGCAGAGAACTTGTTACTACAATTTTTGAAGCCTACCCCTGACTGCACAGTGCTTTTACAGCCCTCCCTAAGCAGTTTACACAGAGTCAGCCTCTTGCCCCCAACAATCTGGGTCCTCATTTTACCCACCTTGGAAGGACGGGAGGCTGAGTCCACCTTGAGCCTGGTGAGACCTGAACTGCCAAACTGCTCCCAGCCCTTCCCCTCAGTTGAGGGAGGGGTGTTCAATTTTTGACTTAGACGGCCTCTTTCAGTATAAATCCTTCCATTCCCCACCATCCGGTCAGAGCTGAAGAAGCTGCTTGGATGAGAAGTGAAAAGCCTTCCAAAGGAAAACCAGAAAGTCCAGTTGCCTTTTGAAAAAAACAACAACAACATCTTTGGGATTCGGAAAAACAATGAACTTTTTCTTAGAAACCAAAGCACCAATTGAGCTAAATTGGGTGGGTGGGAACCTTGCAGTTTTTAAAAGGCCCTGATGGGATGTTTGCCCATTTTGCTTTTCCCTGGGGTTTCCCTGAGGGAGGGAGGCTGTATGGGTGTGGGAACCGTAGTCCACTGCCCTGTCTCTGTAGCCTGTTTGTTTGTTTCCTTTCTTAGAAAATTATGCACGATGCCGTGGGCTTCAGGAGCTCCTTGACTGGGAAGAACTACACAATGGAGTGGTATGAGCTGTTCCAGCTTGGGAACTGTACCTTCCCACACCTGCGGGCCGAAGACTCCGCCCCCTTCTGGTGCAACCAGGGGGCAGCCTGTTTCTATGAAGGGATTGATGATGCCCACTGGAAGGAAAATGGCACCCTGGTCCAGGTGACTACAATTTCAGGTAATCCTGCGTGACACACTGTAGATAGACGGGTGCTACCTGCTACTCGTGTTCTAAAGGAGGGGTTGCCAAACTTTTGGACCTTAGGGACCACCAAACACATAATTTTAAATCCCGGAGACCACTAATATGAATTTTGACTGACTGGAGCTTGCTGACGTTGGTGGGATATATCGATATATCGATATATCTATATATTCATATCTATACTTATATCCATATCTATATATATCTATATATCTATATATCTATATATCTATATCTATCTATCTATCTATCTATCTATCTATCTATCTATCTATCTATCTACCTACCTACCTACCTACCTACCTACCTACCTAACTAAACCTAAACCTAAACCTAAACCTAAACCTAAACCTAAACATCTATCTATCTATCTATCTATCTATCTATCTATCTATCTATCTATCTATCTTTCTATCTTTCTATCTTTCTATCTTTCTATCTTTCTATCTTTCTATCTATCTCTGTCTATCCATCCATCCATCTATCTAATTATCTATCTATCTATCTATCTATCTATCTATCTATCTATCTATCTATCTATCTATCTATCTATCTATCTATCTCTATAATCTGTTCTAAACCCCCCCCCACACACACACACATAGATGCCTCACACACAGACACCCTCTTCAAGGCAGCCACATTCCTGCTTTTGAGCTCCGTTTGGGAAAGAGAGATCGATCTCACACAGAGATCACACACACACACACACACACACACACACACCCCTTCCAAGGCAGCCACATTCCTAACCTGCTTAGAAGAAGAAAGAAATGGAAAAAAGCAGCTCGGTAGCCAGGCAAGTTCCACCCCTCCACCCTTTCCCTGCTCCCCTCACGACCTCTTGTTCCGATGCTAGCCTTGTGTTCCCACGAGTGAGCCAGCTATGTGGGCGGCACAGCCTTGTGTTCCTGCGCAGCCTGGATTAATTGCTTTGGGGGATGTTCTGAGGGTGACATTTCTCTGTGGATCACCAACATTTTTTTGCGACCCACCAGTTGGTAACCACTGTTCTAAACTATCCACCCTTCCATCCATCAATTAAAATAGCCTTGGGTAAATCAATAGCCAATGGGTAAATCAAAACAGAAAACCGTTTATTCGTTCTTGGAGTAGCATCATCAAGAAAAACATATAAAACATTAAGCATTTGTCTGTCTATCTAATCTATCTAATCCTGGGATGGCAAACCTCTGGCACATGTGCCAGAGGTGGCACACACAGCCCTCTCTGTGGGCACGTGAGCCGTCGGCCCAGCTCAGCTCTGGTGAGCATGCGTGCGCACACCTCCCCCTGGCCAGCTGGTCTTTGGGTCTCTGCTGTGCATGCGTGGGGGGATGCGCAGGGAATGGAGCACATGGGTGAGGGTGGGTTGCATGCCCGGGAAAGGTGCATATGCACAGATATGTGTGTGCATGCACGGGGAGGGGCAAAGGAGTGGAGGATGAGGTATATGCATGAGGGGTGTGGTGCATGCATGGGGGATGGGATACATGCACATGGGGGCGACGGGCACACGCAGGGATAGGGCGCATATATGGTGTGCATGCATGTGCAGGGGCTGGGATACATGCTGGGGGGCAGGGCACATGCACGGGGATGGAGCGCATGCATGGGGACATGCCCATGTACATGGGCTGGGCCACATGCACAGCAAGGTGAGGCACATGAATGGATGGGGCACATTCATGGGGACATGCATGCATGCGCAGGGGATGAAGCACATGTGTGGGGGGCAGGGCACATGCATGGGGATTTGCATGCATGCTCAGGGCCAGGGTGCATGCAAGGGGGGTGGGGCACATGCGTAGGGATGTGGGCATATTGCATTTTCAGGATGTGCATGTGTGTTTTGGGCATTCACTGCCGAAAAGGTCCGCCATCGCTGATCTATTCTCATGAGCTAGCTAATGTAACTATCATCCATCCATCTATCCATCTAGCTAACTACATATCCATCCTTGCCCATCTCTGATAGTGGACCTGGGGGGTACCCAGGCAGTC
The DNA here is from genome assembly GCA_015471245.1 of Laticauda colubrina. Lineage (NCBI taxonomy): Eukaryota > Metazoa > Chordata > Lepidosauria > Squamata > Elapidae > Laticauda > Laticauda colubrina. The sequence continues at coordinate 15,855,987 of BLBF01000073.1, forward strand.
CTTGATTTAGGACCACAGTTGAGCCCAACATTCCTGTTGCTAAGGTAGACAAATGAGTTTTGCTTGATTTTACCTTTCTTGCCATAGATCAGGGTGGGATTCTACCGGTTCGCACCTATTTGCTAGATGAGAACTGCTTACATTCTAAGCAGTTTGGAGAACCGGTTGTTAGAAGAAATTACTGGCCTAATCCTGTCAGGAAAGCAGGAAGGAAACATTCTGGAGTTGCTTACAGAAACTGCCTCTCCTTAAACCCTAATTACATTCTTGGCAGGACTAGACTTCCTGTCTCTCGAACTTCTCTGGAATTTTTTTCCCCTCCTTTGCTGGTACTTTACTTGTGTGGAGGGACCATTCAAAGTTACAATGGCATTGAAAAAAGTGACTTATGCCCATTTTTCACACTTACGACTGTTGCAGCATCCCCACAGTCATGAGAGGCCAGGGGTGGAGATGCGTGCTTTGATGTGAGTGATAGAGTTGGCCACGCCCAGCCAATAACATGACCACCAAGCCACACCCAGCCAGTCACATGACCACCAAGTCACGCCCACCACGTAAGCCACACCCACAGAACCAGTTGTTAAAAAAATTGAATCCCACCCCTGCCATAGATGTGGAGTTAATCACATCTTATATTAGTATAATATAATATTAGTATTAAGTTAGTAACAGGGCCATTAACTGAATCTGGCTTCCCCATTGCTTGTCGGAAGGTCACAAAAAAGGGATCCTGGGGATGCTGCAGGATTTATAATGGGATACACCATCATAAATGAGCCAGTTTGCCAAGCACCTGAATTTTGATCCCGTGACCACGGGATGCTGCAGTGGTCGTGAGTGTGAAAAAGGTTGTAAGTCACATTTTTCAGTGCCGCTGTAACTTTGAACAGCCGCTAAACGAAATTGTGGTAAGTCAAGGACTGCCTGTAAATCATGAGGTTCTGGACTTTGTAAATAAACATGTAAGGCCGTGGCATGCATGTCAGAAGTGGCACGCAGAACCATAACTGCTGGCACTCAAGCACTTGCCCAGAAAAGGTCTACTGCTCATGTGCACACGTCGCCCGCCGGACAGGTTGATTTTCAGGTATCTGGCACACGTGGGGGCACGGTGGTGCACAGGACACACTTGCACATGTGCAGAAACGTGGCATGCATGGGGGGCGGGTCGCGCGCATTCGCAGATGCATGCAGTGCAGGTTGTGCGGGTCACATATGCACAGAAGCATGAGTTCCACGAATCCCGCGTGCATGTGCAAGAGGCATGGGGGGGCTGTGTGCATTGCCTTCTAGGTGATGGCACATGAGCATGAGCAGCCAAGCGCACGGAGTTATCAGCAAGGGAGCCCAAAAAGGTTAGCCGTTACTGTTGTAAGCCTTTCTCGATGAAGCCGGGTGAATTACCAAAAATAAAACGTGAATTGCAAAAAGTTGGCAATTTTTTTCCAACCCCACCCCATAAATTTGGATTGTTTTGTAGCATAGAATCTGCAGGGTTGTGCAAACTAAGTTTCTTTTTTTTTTTTAATACAAACTTTATTAATTTTATCAATTGAAACAAAACAAACAACATAGAAAGAATTAAAAGGCCTTCAACAACGACAGATTGTGGTTTTTTTATTTGTAAGATTATTTGTGCCATACTTACAACTAATATGTTATGCAAATATATATTTACTACAACTGCTGCTTATCTTCGTTTACCGTTTATTATATAATCGGTCTTCGCTCAATCGATTCATAGCGATATTCCCAAATAATAAGAGTAGTCTGATAATGAGAAACTGCTAGTGACTTACTACTGCACCACAGAGAGTATTTTAACTTACTGCACCTCTGCATGGTTTGCCAATTGCAAATAGGCAATAGTGGCAGATAGGACAGCACTCCAGAGGGTTAACGTCATTGCCCAGAAGATCATGGGTTGCCCTCTCCCCTCTTTGGAAGAGCTTTATAGCTCCCGCTACCTTAGGAAGGTTCAAATCATTCTCAAAGATCCATCTCATCCTGGGCACCCTTTTTGTTTTTTGAACTATTACCATCTGGCAGATGGTACAGGATAATACAAAGGACAAATAGGCTGAAAAACAGCTTCTATCCCAGGGCAGTAGCTCTCTTGAATTCTGCTGTATAGTGTGTGGTGTTGGTGTGGTGTCGGGATTTTCAATTCAATCTGTGGAGGGTGAAGGATGTTTGTTTGTGCTTATTTTCATGGTCATGATGTGCACTGAAGATGGTGTGTGATTTCGTTGTACGAGGTGCAGTGACAATAAACTAAACTAAAACTAAACTGAACAATTCTTTGTCCTTTAAAGCGAGGGTTAGTTTGTCCATTTCTTCACAACTCATGATCTTTTGGGTTTCCAGCACTGAGCGTATGCCAATCTGGCCACGGTCAGTATATGTAATATTATATATTTTATATTAAATAGCAGTTAAGTTTCTAAAAGACAACATTGTTTTTTTTCCCTTTCTGTTTTTAGGAGCGATGTTCAATCAAATGGCAAAATGGGTGGAATATGACAACGAAACTGGCATTTATTATGAGACCTGGATGGTCAAAAGCAGCCCAGAAAAAAATTCCCGTGTCTGGTTTGAAGCTTATGAATGCTCCAAATTCGTACAAAGGACCTACCAGAAGCTGGCTGAGCTGGGGGCTGTTTTCAAGAAGATCCAAACCAATTATACCACTATTACTCTCTTCAGTGGGGAGCCTGTTTGCCTGGGCAATGAGACGACTCTCTTTGGACTGCCGGGAAACAAATCTTTGGCGTTGGCTATTAGGAATTTCTACCTGCCTTTCAAACCATACCACTCGGTGAAGGAATTCTTCTTTAACCTATTGAAGATACTTGAGGAGGTGGTTCTGGATCATCGGTTTTATTTGTTTTATAATCTGGAATATTGGCTTTTGCCCATGAAGTATCCTTATATGAAAATAGCATATGAAGAAATCCCGCTGCCTAATTCCAATGCTACCAAATTCGATGCATAATCCTTGCCTGTTTTAACCTACTTGTCACGCCCCTGTCGGAGTCTGAATCTGAATAGCTGACAGGCAGTGGGAGCGTGGCTCCGTTGGCTGTGGAGGAAACTGGGGAAGGGCAAAGTCCAGTTGGGCAAAGCAGGGGAGAGGTAGAACAAGATTGAGGGAGTTCAGAGGAAGACCCAGGCCCACCCCCTCTTCATCCTAGGGCACGCAGGGAGGAACGGAGAAGGGAGCAACCTGAGTTGCATGGCTTACGGGGGAGGAAAGGGCCCTGATTCCCTTCATTAACCACAGCTGGGAAGAGAGTTTAAAAGAGATGCATGCTGAGTATGGCATCTGCTGGGAACAAATGTGAATTTATCTTGTGTTGGCTTTGGTGATCTGCATTCCTGGCATCCTCCCGTGTTGATTTACTGCCGTTCCTTCACATCTGGAATTCTTTCTCCTGCCCTGCTGGATGAATTACCTCATCTTGCCTTGTTTAGACTTATAGTTACAGTTTTTGTTGACCATGTTTTGGATTTGAATCTCTGCAGCTAAAGACTGTTCCTGTTTTTCTCCAGCCCAGAAGGTAACCTGTACCCTGGGGGCAAAGTTGGAGCTAATAAAGGGACTTCTATTGATTATCTGATTGTGTTGCCTTTGTGCCATGCTCTTGGTGGGCCGAATCCCTTTGTAAGATGGAACTTGTCTCGCCAAACTCTGGTTTTGTGTGGTGTTAAGGAGCAGGATGGTTTTAACCAGGTCTTTAATTTACCTCTATTACCATCTGTTTCAGTGGAATCAAGCTTTGGCGGATAGCAGTGTGGTAGGATCACAAGGATCAGTAGCTGTGGATGATTGGACTGTAGTCTAATAGAGGTCGGGGACCATCAGATTAAGTTGCTGTAATTTGTGGATTCTTCTCCCTTGATGAATGTCTTGAATGGCAAGTTTATAAAATGCTGGATGGATCAAAACCAAAGACGCCTCGAACTTGTTAGCAGTGGGCAATTTATCCGACAAAAGGTAAGCAAGCACTGATGATGTTACCTAGTTTGGTAATGAAACGTCTGCAAGAAAATCATCAAGGCCAGAGAGCACTGAAAACCTCATAGTCAGGATATTGCCCCCAACAATCTGGGTCCTCATTTTATTGACCTCAGAAAAGATGGAGGGCTGAGTCAATCTTGAGCCGGTCAGGATCGAACTCCTGGCTGTGAGCAGAGGTAACCTGCAATATTCTGCATTCTAATTACTGCATCACCATGGTTCTTTTTAAGACCCCTCTTCTAAAGGGTCTTAATTTCTTTTGCTTAGCCTGCTTCTGTTGGAAACAGGAAACACTTTCCTGTATGGTTAGTGTTTCGGTGACATCCTCTTGCGTTCATAGTTTCCCCAGTTTAAGTGCTATAGAATTTCTAACCAGACAGTGAGGCAAAATATCTTAATGACAAAAAAAAAAGTAATCATGTTTATAAACTGACCCGAGTGCATGGTCTGCTGGGAAATTTCTCATTTTGCTTTTTTTGTACAGCTGAAAAAAAAAAAAAACCCCCCCCCCCCCCCCGAGAACTGGTGGGATCAGCTATTCAGCCGACTCTCCTTGAAGAGAACAGCTTCAAGCAGAGATCGTCCTACCAATTTCTAAGCAGTTCTCAGGTCCATTCACATCCCTCATCCTGAACCCGGTTCCATAATGCTAAATAAACCCTATCCTCTCTGGGATGCTTGCTCACAAGGGGAACTTAGACAGGAAACAAACTTTTAGCCTTCTCCTGTTTACAAAGGTAAGCAATGGCAGTTGCCAATAAAGTCTGCATCAATGCAAATAGTGGTGAAGGGCATTCACTTCCCAGAAAATCTTTTGGTGTGTGAGGCAGTTCACAGTTTAAGCCTTCCCCCAACAGTTTTTCATGCTCCTTTTGAGCTGTCAAAATATGTAAAGACAGGCAAAAAGAATCATGTCACATTATAGAAACAAGTAGACTTATTTTTGTTTTGTTTAAAAACAACCAATCAACTATCCAGAACTAAGTACACGGTCAGATCAGAAAGACATGGAATGCTGCATTAAATTCCAATCAAATCTAGCTCCTAAATGGATGTCATTCACATACCTTGACGGAATTGTGCTTACACGTTACATACTCCGTATATTCAAGCAAGACACATTAAAATTAGACATTTGCAGTTAAATATCTATACATTTCACAGAATAACAAAGAATGGTTGGTTTTCTAATTAACAAAGAATTAAAATACCAAATGAATAATTGGGAAAGCTGGTCTTTTTTTGCAATATGTAACCAAAGTTTGAAATCTACCGTAGAATTAATTCTGTCATATTTGAATGCCTGTAGAGATACGGCTGCCAAAAATATTATTCAGAGGCAGATTATTTCTGGAAAAACAACTCATCCTGCTCTGTTTGAAACCTAACCATTTTGAAGAAGCTGTTTCATGCAGAAGGGTAAAATCTGCTAAACCCATTCACTTGCTCAACCAGTTGCTTCTCTTTCTCTGTATCATTACAGAGGTGACTACTATGAAATTTCTTTTAGATACAGGCTACAAATGAAGGGCGTGGTGGGAAGGAACATCATTAACTTGCAATTTTATAAAAATAAATTCATTTTGGCAAAGAGTTAAAAAGCTGGCCTGTAAACATTGTCAGGTTTTTGAAATTTAAGGGATAGGGATGTTTTTGCACCTGACAATTTTTTGTTGTTGCAACACCTCGAAATTGACTTTAGGTTGACTGGAAGAAGGGACAACGCTTGAAATCAGACCATTTTGAGTGTGTGCTGCGGTCACATTTTCCACTAATGGGCTATTTGCAGTCCTTGATGGCTGATCATGAGCAACTTCTCGTATTTTAGTTGCCATTCAAGTTATAGGATTTACTCTAAAAAACCTTCGCAAATGGCTTCCATTCTTAGAAAACTCCTATAGCACATTTTAAAGTCAATGCTCCAAAATAATTAGCACACGATTTTTAAAAAGCCCAAAATACAGGTTATGGCTCCCATTAATATTTTCACTTACAGGGCTTTAATAATACCTTAAAACATGTTTATTATACAGGCCCTATGAATATTATCGTGGGGCAGTAATAATATGATGTAGGGCAATAATATATTTTCATTTGAAAAAAACTATAGAAAGAAAAAAATGAAATAACACTGTTAATAATGTATGTACCACTAGATTTTTGGGAGAGGTTTAATAAGCAGCAAATACTTATATTTTCCACACACAAACATACCCCAGCTACCGTGTCACAGGGCTCGATATTTATAATGTTACAGAAACACCAAACGACCCAAGTTATGGTTTGGGATCAGGAATTATAAATCTGCACTTGAAGCAATTCATTGTTATACAACCTAGATTAATGTCTACAGCTTCCCGGATTACGTCATTAAAGTGATATATGCTCCTTACAAAGTCAATTGCAGGAATATTTCCAAGAGCCAGGCTAAAATATTGTTAATTTATCAGAAGAAGATTTGGAACTGCAGGCTCTGAACATGTAAATACATGTCAATGTCTACATACATTAGCATCCATCTTGTTGGGTCAAAAAAAAAGCAAACGATAAAGTCATGTGAACATGTTTGATTCCTCCCTGGTCACTTTTTGAACCCCAATTTTAGAAACCAGCACTAAGGAGTTTCTACAGTGGTTCAGAGATCCTAGGCTCACGAAGAAGCTTATTGTGATGAAGCTGCCACAAGGCTGGCTCAAGCACAGGTGTTGCCTCCAATAGCTCTACCAGGTGGGCATCATATCTGGAAACCAAACTCTTCCAAGATGCTTGGATACTTCCCAATGAATTTGCTCCAGGCTGTACTTCTGGTCGGGAATCAAGACCTCTTCCATTATAGACAGCTGAGACAAGCGGCCCCCACACATTTTCACAAATTCGACAAAGGCACTGCAGGAAACCTCACATTCTCCAAGGCCGATGGCCGATAAGTTCTTACAACGCTCAGCAATGCAGATCAACTCTTCATCCAGGGGCCGCAATCCATTGGCACACACCACCAGCTCAACCAGTCGCGGGCATGTCATTCCGACACGTCCGAGGACTTCTTTGCTGACCGATCTCCCAAAATAAAGATGGGTGATCGGAGTTTCATATCGGAAGAAGGGATCAAATTCTTCCTCGTACAAGAAAAAGTACATCACCAAATTCACTTTGGGGGAATGCCTGATTAAAGCGTCCCAGCTGCTTTTCTCCAGCGTGTGGAAGTGCGTCTGTCCTGGGTTCTCACTGATGACGTCAATGCGCAAATGTTCCAACCGGACATGTTTTTCAGAAGACAGAGCTAGGAAGAGCTCATCGCTTAACAAGTGGTAGTTCAAGGCCAGCTCTCGTAAGCCATGGCACTGGTCAGCTACACAAAGGATTCCTAAGGAAAGAAAACACAATGTGAATTCTCCTTCGGCTTGTCATAGAATAGAAACACATACATTACATTAAGTGCAAAAACTAACAACTTTGAATATAGAATAGAATACCTTTATTGTCATTGCATTCCACAAATACAACAAAATTTGAAAACTACTCCAGCACAGTGCCCCAAACACCACATCACCACCACACTACAGAATATTTAAAAATTAAAATAATTAAAATAATACATAGGACTGAATCACAAATGCACTGTTTGATTCAAGACAATTACTGCCTTGGAAAAGAAACTGTTTCTCAATCTAATAGTCCTCATTTTAGGATGCCTACAACACCTCCCTGATGGTAACAGTTCGAAATATGAATGTCCAGGATGAGAACGGTCTGTGGAGATTTTTAATGTTCTAGAGAGGAGCTGATCTTTGCAATCTCTTCTAAAGAAGAAAGAGAGCAACCAATGATTTTTTGTGCTTTATTTGTCACTCTCTGGAGCATCTTCTTGTCCACTACAGAACATCCAGCATATCACACTGTTACATAGTATGCCAAAATGCTCTCGGTGGTGGAACGGTAAAACATAACCAGCAACTTCTCACCCAGACCACTCTTTTTCAGCAACCTCAGAAAGTGTAGGTGCTGTTGGGCCTTCTTTGCAGTGGCCATAGTGTGGACCAACCAAGTAAGATTGTCGGAAATATGAGTTCCTCAGAATTTAAAACTATGAACTCTTTCCACACAGTCTCCATTGATACATAGTGGGAGAGGCTCTGCTTTGCATCTTCTGAAGTCTGTAATCAATTCTTTGGTCTTTTTGATGTTCAGGATGAGGTTTTGACTCTTGTACCACAAGACCAGTCTGAGAACCGAATTTAATTCTGAGAATTAAACCTGCTAATAGAACTAGATTTTAATCATACAGTAAAATTTCTTCATGTTGAATATATACTTTCCTATGATTCATTATGGGTAGTCCTCAACTTATGACTATTTGTTTAGTGGCCTTTCAAAGTTACAATGGCACTGGAAACAGTGACTTATAGCCGGTTTTTTTACACTTATGATTGTTGCAGCATCCTTGTCACATGATCAAAATTTGGTCACTTGGCAACTGGCATGTATTTATCACTGTTGGGGTATCCCGGGATATGATCCCCTTTTGCAACCTTCTGACAAGCAAAATCAATGAGGAAGCCAGATTCACTGAACAAACACATATTAGCTTATCAAATGCAGTAATTTACTTAACAACTCTGGCAAGAAAGGTCACAAAATGGGACAAAACTCACTTAACAACTGTCTTGCTTAGCAACAGAAATGTTGCCTCAATTGTCATAAGTCAAGGACTACCCATAATTAAAGAACCTCCATCTACTTCTAGAATAATAAAATAACCATTCCTTCTTTGTCAAAAGCTATTAGGTCATTTTTAAAAAAATGCAGCTTGTTATTCAAGAAAATGTTTTGCCAGTGGCAGGAATCACATGTTGTGGAAATGACTAAAGCAGGGAGAGGCCTGGCAGATATGATGAAATAAACTGCACAAGAGGTGCATTTTGGCAACTGGTGAAAAAAAGAAGGAACACAACAAAGATTTCATCGCTTCATCCAATTTCAAAAAACTGCTGCTGAGGTGCTTATTTATTTATAGCCTGCCTTTATTATTATTATTATTATTTATCAATAACTCAAGGTGGTAAATACATCTAAGACTCCTTTCTTCTCCCCCCACCCTGTTCTGACCCATGCCCTTTTCCAACAAATCAAACATAATCTAAAGGGAACAGAAACCTTGTAATGCTTTTACAAAACAATTAGCTGTGATAAGCAGAAGCCTTGTCAAACTGTACAAGACTTACCAAAAGATAACAGACAAGAAATAATTTGCAAAACAAGAATCTTCAAATACAAACTCAGGATACTGGAATGTCCACGAGTCTGAGTTTCAAAATGTCTCTGCCTTTTGCAAAGTACGTTCGTTTCATAGCTGGCTTTTATCTTCTTGAAGGAGGGGCCCTTACCTTGCAGACTTATTCCCGAGTCGCCCATGCTGCTGCAGCTGCTCTTTCCTGCGAGCAATCCTACACGCACTTGGCACAGGCTCCTCGGGAACCTCCTCATCACTGCTGCCAGCCCCCACAATCTCTGAAGGCAACAGTCCACTCCCTAATGGTCCAGGCCCCTCATCTGAGTCCTCGCTCTCCTCAGCTGCCCGCACCTGCAGCCGGCTAACCACAACACCCACCCAAATAACAAACTTGTGCACATCATCCTGAATTTTTGGAAATTTCCAATATAAGTCAGGTATAAATGCTAATTCAAAACATTCATCATGCAAAAAATATTCCAAAAACAAACTTACCTGCTGGAGAAACATGGGGACAGCTGCTCATTTTTAAGAGTTTTAGGGTATCACTGTTGTTAGCCACTAACATCTTGAGAGATGGATCATCTACTGGCGTATCATCTATCTTGAGTGAAGAAAGGGATTTGGAGTTTACAAACACCACAGTTAGGGCTGAAACAAAGTGTGACTGTAAAAAAGGAGAAAATGTTGAAATCCAAGAAATGGAACGTAATAATTCCATTTTAAAATGCAGTTTATCCAAAGAAAACAGCAGCAAACTCAAAAAAAAAAAAAAGTTCCAAAGTATTTTTCAGCTTCTCAAAATAATACATTATGAATTAAAAAAATAATTCTGGGTTTGCTGATTAGAAAGGTATGATGTTATAGAAATGGTTAGTACATATTATTATGTAAAAGAAATTGAGGCTTCATGAGCTTCATTGAGGCTTATTCTACTGCAGCAAAAGGACTCAGAATATGCTTTTTCCTCCTTTCCCCCCCTGCCCTACACTTTCCTTTCTTCCTCCTTTCCTCCCCTCTTTTACCTTCATCGTTCTTTATTTTTTTTTATGCTTTGTTAAAAAAAAATAATACAATTTTGAACCAAAAAAAATCCAATTCTATTTAGGAATATTTTTCAGGAGACTTCAATAACAACACTTCGGTAACTTTTTAGATAGCAAATTTAAAAATGCATTTTAATGAAGAGTATATCTTCAGACTAACTTGGATCTGAGTGCGTGCAGTTTCAATTTATTTTATGTTCATCAACATAAAAAAGGAACCAAGACACAAAGCAGCAAACTTGTTAAGAAAAGATTTTAAGCAGCGGAGAATTCCCAGGGCAGTAAGGCAAACAGGATGCAGTAACAGAAAAGAGAATGCCTCTTCCTCCCTGGTAGGACAAGGGCCCAATTTTTCTTCCAACCCTCTGTTCATTGCATTGGATGAAATCCAGAGACATCCATCTTGTGACATGAGAGGCCCTAGCCTCAACCTTTTTGGCCAGAGTTCAACAGATGGCCTGTTCAGAATGGTGGGGCTGCCATGGGGAGCCAGAACCTTGGCTACTAGGAACTATTATAATCCAGTGCAATCTGCAAAGGGAAAAAAATGGGATGTGAAATTATGCTGGGGCAGAATAAGTGAAGACCCTCCTGGTCACCCATCCCAGAAGCCAGATGCAGGAGGGTTGTCTTGGTAGATGCCAAGAGGGCAGACTGTGGGATCTTGCTGAAAGGAACAGGCCAGGGTGGTTTCTTCTGCAGCAGCACCAGGCCTTTCTGTTAGGGTGTGGCCAGAAGGCGGTGCCATGAAACCATGGTTTCTATATCTCGGCTGTGGCTCAGAGGGCTCTAGGCGGCCTCTTCTGCTGACATCCATGTGAAACCGTTCAGAGCTTGGGAAGAGGTTGTTCACGCCCCACCTTCCAAGGAGTCCTGTCCAATTATTTTAATAATGGGCTGGATGAGGGAGAATCCATTGAAATTAAATCCAGACAAACAGAAATAGCAATAGCACTAAGACTTATATACTGCTTCACAGACCTCCAAGCAGTTTACAGAGTCAGCTTATTGTCCCCAATACTCTGGGGTCCTCATTTTACCCACCTCGAAAGGATGGAAGGCTGAGTCAACCTTCAGCCTGGTGAAATTCGATCTGCCAAATTACTGGCAGTCAGCAGAAGTAGCTTGCATTCTAACCACTGTGCCACCTAGGCTCTTAAATGCTACCGAGGAGGAGAGTCGTGGGACTCTAGGACAAAGGGGAAGCTTCCCTGGATGGAGCTGACCTCCCCAGGAGGCGCAAGATCCCCAGTTGGCACAGCATCATCAGGTGGCTGAGGACTGGCACCACTTATGGGATTGCCCACTTGACCGGCCCTGAGCAACAGTTTTACAGGCCTTCCTTACAACCTCTCTTGAACACTGCAGGGCTCTTTAGTTGAAAAGGGTCAGAAAAAATATGGCAACTTGGCTACTCTTTGACTGTACAGGTGGTCCTTGACTTACAACTGTTCATTTAGTTACAACACCACTGAGAAAGGTGACTTATGACTGTTTTTTCCCCACACTTATGACTGTTGCAGCATCTCCGTGGTCCGGGATCAAAATTCAGATGCTTGGCAACTGCATGTCTTTATGATGGTTGCAGTGTCCTGGGGTTATGTGAAGACCTTTTGCAACCTGCTTGACACGCAAAATCAATGGAGAAGCCAGATTTACTTAACAACTGTGTTACTAACTTAACAACTGCAGTGATTCACCCAACAATTGTGGCCAGAAAGGTCATAAAATGGAGCAAAAACCATTGGACAAATGTCTCACCCAGTGACAGAATTTTGGGGGATCCAAAGTCGAGGACTAACTGTACTGAAAGATCCAAAAACTGCCTGTTGAAGACAGCTTGGTTTTGGTATTGACCTTAAAGGCCCTCAGTGGTTCGGAGTGAGACTGCCCCTCCCGCTGTGATCCCACACAATAACCCTGCCTGGCAGGAAACACCCTCCTGAAGATGCCACTGCAGCCTGGAGCTCAACTCCCAGGAAAATAGGAAAACAACCCTTTCCTGCATGGCTTCCAGATTACAAGTCACACATTTGTCTCTTCCTCTCACAGTGTTTAGAAGGTAGTTAAAAACTCAACATGCTTTCAGGGGCCTTGACGGTTCATTACTTTAACCCCTGGTTTTATTGGGGGATTTCAATTTGAATTGTATTCATTTTGTGATTTCTACATTCTTGGCTTTTTAAAATTTATTATAAACTGCCTTGAGGGTCCATTTTTTTTTTTTTTAGAATTTAGAATAACAGAGTTAGAAGGGACCTTGGAGGTCTTCTAGTCCAGCCCCTTGCTTGGGCAGGAAACCCTACACCACTTCAGACAAAGCGTTGTCTAATCTCTTTGTAAAAACTTCCAGTGTTGGAGCATTCACGACTTCTGGAGGCAAGTTGTTCCACTGATTAATTGTTCTATCTGTCAGGAAATTTCTCTTTAATTCTAAGTTGCTTCTCTCCTTGGTTAGTTTCCACTTATTGCTTCTTGTCCTGCCCTCTGGTGCTTTGGAGAGTAGCTTGACTCCCTCTTCTTTGGGGCAGCCCCTGAGTTATTGGAACAGTGCTATCATGTCACTCCTAGTCCTCCTTTTCATCAAACTAGACATACCCAATTCCTGCAACTGTTCTTTATATGCTTTAGCCTCCCATTCCCAAATCATCTCTGTTATTCTTCTCTTCACTCTTTCTAGAGTCTTAACATCTTTTTTACATTGTGGTGATCTAGTGTGATATCTCAACAGGGCATTATAAAAAAGGGCAGGTTATAAATCCATTCTTCAAGACAAATAGATCTGTTGCATTCTCAAGTTTTGTTCTGGCAAGATCTGAATGGTTTCTCTTGTAAGTTTCACTAGCAATGGTGGACTCAGAGCTTTTGTTGGAACTGACAGTAGTGACTTTTGATACAGAACAAAGGATGTATGTTAGTTGGAATAGGGACTACCAGACATCATCTCATTTTTTTTTTTTTTTGGCTAGTGTTGACTAACATGGCTCTCATCCCTAACGGAACCTGACACCTTCTTCTCTGTGTGCCTGGAAGAGAAAGCTTGGTCACAACAGCATGGCCAACAATTGGTTCCAGACTTGCTGGTATCCAGCCAGGCTGGATTAGAAAGCTCGCACCTTTGGTAAATCCATGAAACTCGGTCGAGCAGTGGAAATCAATCCGAGGGTCTTTAAAGAACAATTCACAAGCTGGGATAAGATATCACAAGCAGCCTCAGCCGATTCCTTGCTGCTATCCACCTGAAGGGGAGAAAAAAAACTTACTGAGAGTCAGTGGGTAAACAGTCCCTTCAAACACTCTATACAGGTAATCGTCGAGTTATGACCAAAATTGAACCCAACATTTCAGTTGCTAAATGAGAAATTTAGTGAGTTTTGGCCCCATTTTGCCACATTTGTTAACTGAATCACTGCAATTCTTACAATTGGTAACATAGTTGTTAAGTGGATCTGGCTTCCCCATTTACTTGGTGTGCCAGGTCACATGACCCAGGACACTGCAACTATCATGAATACAAGTCAGTTTCCAAACAATGAAATTTTGAATACATGATCATGGGGATTATAAGTGTGAAAAACAGTTAGAAATCTTTTTTTTTTCCAGTGCTGTTGTCATGTCTCAGTTGGACTCTGATTCTGACTGGGAATTCCGAGGAAGACCCAGGCCCACCCCTTCTTTATCCTAGGGCATGCAGGGAGGAATGGATAAGGGAGCAACATGGTTTATGGGGGAGGAAAAGGCCCTGATCCCCTTCTGGACTGCAGCTGGGAAGACTTTTTAAAAGGGCAAACTGCGCACGGCAAAGTTGCTGGAAGCAAAGTGTGCATTTTCTTTGTTGAGGCTTATCTGGGTTTTGGCACTAGGTTTGTGTTGGTTTTTTTATTTCTACTTTATCTGTATCTTGGGTTTGGACTGCATTTCTTCCCTTTATAGATTGTTTTTGAAAGAGTTTGATCTCCCACCGAGGATAATTGGACATTGTGGGACAAAAAGGCATTTAAGGGAATTTATCTACTTTGGTGACTTTGTTATTTTTGTTCCAAGCCCCGGGTCATTGTAGCTGCTGTAACTTTGTATGGTCACTAAATGAACTGTTGCTTGTCAAGGATTAATTGTACTTTGCTGTTGACTGAAAAGTATTTCAACTCTAAAAATATACTAAAAGGAATAATGCTGATGCTGTTCCTGCTATGAGCCACTGGATGGGAAAAAACCCTATTTTAGGTCATACTGAATGTGAAACATTTGGACAAAGGATTACATCACCAGGAGCAGAATCTGCAACAACTTGCCATGGATTGTCTTCCTACTTATAACAAGCAAACAAACAAAAAAAGCACCACCCTTGCAGCTTTCCTTCTAGGCAGTAACTCACTCCAAGCAGGTGTTCTCCATTATGCTGTATTTTGCTTTGCTTTCCAACCAACTCTGCTCCTAGATATGCCAAGTCCTCTCTGAATTGTTGTCGTGTTATGTGTGTACCCATGTGCAGGGTGAATAAGTCATAAGAATGCATTAATAATAGAACTCACATACTGAGCTCTTAAGAATTATACGTGGAGCAGTCTATCAATGCTTTCAGGTGAAAATGTTACTTGTTGTACAGGACAACAACCAGCTCTGTGGGAAACCAAACAGGAACTTGGTTTATAAGCCGTCATTAATCATAAATCAAGATTGTGCCTCTCATCTGTTAGTTATTCAGTGTTACATTGGTGAATTATGATCTGTACATGTGTGTGTTTGGGGGGAGGGGTTCTCAATGCTGAAACATTGAACAATTTTAATTCCCTGTTGGCAATCCTGATTTGAACTTCAATGTGAAAGACAGTTACGTTTTCCAAAAAAGGGTGCACTTGTCGAAGAACAGAAAACAGGGAAGACTGATAGGGCTTGATGCAAATGGAGAAATCTCTTTATTGCTAGGGAAGTAGGAAACACACATCCCAGCACTTTATCTTTTTTTAATAAAGGAGAATATTTGTAGCTCAGGGTTGACATGAGGGGTGCTTGGTGTTCCGTGAGCTTGCTTGTTTTTTTTGCAGATGATTCATTACCCAAACTAGGTAACATTTTCAGCACTAGTCACTGTGCTGGTCTAGCATTAATGATGTTACCTAGTTTGGGTAATGAAACGTCTGCAAGAAAACAAGCAAGCTCAGAGAGCATCAAGGGCTCCTCATTTTATTTTATTCTCTCCCTGATTGTCCCAAAGATGCTTTTTCAGGAGGCAACTGAACTGGTTTTTTTTTTTTTTGGAAGATGTTTCACTTTTCATCCAAGAAGCTTCTTCAGCTCTAGCAGGATCGTGGGAGATGGAAGGATGACCTGGATGACCGAGACTTTACCTGACTCTCTTCAGCTATTTTCTATGCCTTCATGCAGAGTAGGATTGAACTTCTGTAATGCGTTGTTTTGTTGTTATTGTTCTTGTTGGATCTGCAAGATTCTTTGGCACTTCAAGATTTTCCCTCACCCAGAAACTTCAGACATTTTAAAAGGTTAGGTGTGTTTTGCATGTCAGCACTGTCTAAACTGATCAATCATTATCCATCAGACTGGAGCGCCAACAGTTTTTACTCAGCAGGCAAGTGCCTTGGAAGAAAACCTATTCCCTTCCTTCCACTCAGTGCTCACCTCAATGGGCATTAATCTTCACCAAGTTTACACATTAATAATCCCTCTGGCTCTTCTTTCATATCAGCAGGTCATTATTTAAAACATAAAACAACCACAGGATTGTCTACTCCAAAATCAAAAGCAAGTGGGAAAGCAGATCCAACCATCTCAGCAGCTTTTTCCTTCTAGAATCTCACCCTGTCCCAAGTTGTGTGGCTACAGGAAGAAAAGTTTCATAAGAACAACTTGCAATTTGCTAGGTTTGAAAACTCTTAATATTTGGGACCTTCCCTTCTTTAGTTGGAAATGGGAGCTTTAGATGGAAATTTACCCATGTATCAGGGTATCAGAAAATTCCAGTAGTTAATTCAAAATGTAACCAGATCTTGATTTCTTAAAGTTTCAGTTATCCAGAAAGCAACCTTCCTACCAATCATTCCAATCTAGCCTCACACTTTCAATCCCATGCTTGGATCCACCTAGCTTCCAAATAGGAGATTTACAAATCACTAGACAATCAAGATTGACACTTCAACATTCTTTGGTCCAGGAAGTTATCTAGTTATCAAGTTGATGAAACAACAGAGAATAAAGATAGGAGGATGGCTTAAAGGCCTAATGTGTCTTGAAGCCATATTCTCAGACCTGATTACAGTCCAATAGAACATGTCCAATGAGAGAGCATATGTTGAGCCCTAGGCTATCCCAAGGTGGATGCTATTGGGACACGATTCCAGATGTGGCCAAACCATGAAGCAGCACTACTGCATCACAGCATTGAACATTTTATTTTTTAAAATACATTTTGGATTCAAAATGTTTTCGTGTCAGGGTCAAAAAAGCCCTGCAATCTTTTCATATTTTAGCATATTATCCACAAAAAAAATAAATACAAATGAAACTTAATTTGTTCAAATAAAACAATGGACCTGTACACAATTCACTGAGTTCAATGATAATCCATGATGTGTCAAAAGATTTGTAACAACTATTATTAGTCAAGCACAACACTTCACATCCTTTAACACCAAGTTTGTGTAAGCATTCCCAAGGTGATCAGTATGTGGGCAGGACTAATAAAACATTCAATTGTTGTCAGCTATTTTTGCGGTTTGTGTTAACTACAAAAATGGCCCTCACCCTGTTTTGGTTGCTGCCATTTTTCTGTGTCTGCTCCCTTAACCACCAAAGGAAGATAGTGACTTCCTGAACAAAAGGGCCTGATTAGACTAGGTTTTCTTTAAAAAAAAGAAATATTAGCATGGCATACTCTGCTGTGGAAAGGCTTAGCAAAGGTATTTTCTCCCTATCAAGGGGGGGCTTTATTTATCTGAACTGGAGGCCTGAGATTTTTGTATGCCATTCAAATTCACAATAGCTATCCTTCTTGATTGGCAGAAGCTGGAATCGAAAGTTTGCCAGACTTTCAAATTATTTTCCTGAAAATCAGAATATTGCAAGTCCGGGTTTGAACCTTGCTAAATCTCAGGTGAATACTGCTTTTAGCTAATAAACCATGGCTCCATTAAGCCTTTCATGTACCTTACTAGATTGTGCAAATAATAATGTTATTGACAGATGTCTGCATCACCATGGGCTATTCAGCATCATGGGAATGAGTGGCTAAGTAGGCAAAGCCTACTTAACCTTAGTTAACCTGGTTGCACAGTCCCACTGACTGATTCATTTCTCTTCAAGCAGGCTCTGTGGAACACCATATTTTGGCTCTTGCTGCTCTGTTGAGTGGCTGGCTGGCTTGGAAGTTCCCCCTCTCTTGTCTCTTTTGCCTGCATGTTATTTTACAGATTTTGTTCAATATGTTAATTACTCCTCAGAAACTACTATTTTTACTCTTGGTCATTATTTGTATTTTTCAAAACACTTCAGGAGCACCAATGCTATCAATCCATGTTTATTTCAGTCTGTCAACTACCAAAGAATTTGAAGTTTCAGTACTGTGGTCAGCATCATCCCTAAAAACAGATATCTCCTGTTTTTATCTGAACCCAGTAAGGGCTTATCTCTTCTCCAATTCTGTGATCAAGTTTTTACATTTAATCCACCAAGATCGAATTCCTCCGCTCTTCATCCACCAGTAATTCCTTCCACTTCTTCACGTTCTGCTATTTCTTTCTCCTCTCTTCTAACAACCTTGGTTCAGCTCCTGCATTTCTCCTTCAATCCTCTCTCTTCACCTATGCCCTCCCATCACCTGCAGGATTTCAGAAGGGAGTTGAGGAAAAGCCAGCCAGGTTCCCCACTCCAAACTTGACAGCTTTTAAGACTTATGGACTTCAACTCCCAGAATTCCTCCTCCAGTCATGTAAGCTCAGGAATTCTGGGAGTTGAAGTCCACAAGCCTTAAACTTGCCAACTTTGAAAAGCCTTGCCTTAAGTAATGAAGCACCTACAACTTCTGGAGGCAAGTTGTTCCTAATTGTCCTCATTATTAGGAAGTCCCTCCTTAATTCCAGGTGGCTTCTCTCTTTGATCAGTTTCCATCCATTGTTTCTTGTCCTGCCTGAAGGTGCTTAGAGAATAGGTTGCCCCCCTCTTCTTTGTGGCAGCCTCTCAAATGTTGGAATACAGCTATCATGTCCTCCCTGGGCCTGCTTTTCACTAGGCAAGGAATCCCCCTCCCACATTTGGGCTGCATTCAGGCGGTCTGTGCTTGCTGGGTCAGGAAGAAGCAGCGGCAGCAACCGGGGTGCCCGGCCAAGCTGGGTCTCGCTCACCTTGAAGCTGACGAACTGCAGGTGGCCGGCGTGCCGCTTGAGGATCTGCTTGATGAGCTCCGGGTGGGTGGCTCTGGCGCCGGGCTGGCCCAGCTCAAACTCGAAGCGGCGCCACAGCTCCGGCAGGTGGAAGGCCCGCTGCCAACCACGGCAGACCTGCGAGGCCCGCGTTCGGTCCAGCAACGGCAGGTGCTGGAAGACGCGAAGCAGCACCTCTGGCAGCAGGGAAGCCCAATCCAGGCCGGGAAGATCCCGCCGTTTGCTTCCGCCTTCGGTGTCTCCCGTTCGCTCTGCTACTGCTGCTGCCGCCCGCTTCATGCTGCCGGGGTCGTCTCGGCGACAGCGGCGGCAACCACGACCCGAAGAAAGGCTTCGAGAGCCGTCGTCGTCACCGCCGCCTCTTTCCCTAGTCGCCATGGCAACGCTCCCCCTTCCTTCCCAAGCGGCGGCCTTAACCCGGGCCCGGCCGTCCCGGCCTCCTCTTCCCGCACCCCATGGAAGGGGATAGGCTCCCGCGGTTCTTTCAATTGGGCCGCCGCGAGTCTCCCTCCCACCGCCTTAAAGAGATCTCGACAGCATTTGCCGCCTTGTTTACTTCGCGCCGATCAAGATGGCGGGAGGCGGCACAGCGCATGCGCGGCCAGAGCCCCCTCCCCACCCCCACCCCCCACCCCCCGCAAGCCTGACAAGAATTCTCCTCAGGAGTCTCCGGTAGGAAAAGGCCCCGCGTGGCTTTATTGAGGATACATTCCCTTCGGCGGCGCTGCTCAGGGCGGGGAGGCGTCTTACGGAAGTGCACTTCGGCCAGACGGCGCCCCCGAGCCCCACAAAAATTGGGAGGAATGGAAGCCGCCGTTTACAATCCAGGACTTCTGAGGCGGGAGGACAGACATGAACCCGGCTATATATATATATATATACATACATATATAGCTGTACAGCGCGATGGAGACTGGTTACATCGAGGTCTGAAGATGCCCCGCCGCTGTTTATTGGCCTCCCGCCCTACCCTGCCCGCGGCAGCCACTGTCCGGCATTCAGAAAGAGGAGGAGGAGGAGGAGGAGGAAGAAGAAGAGGCGAAGTCAGCGGCCTCCGGAGTCCCTGCTCGGCTGAGGCTCGAGGGGGGCGATGCGCAGAGCGGCCGCATGCAAAGCCCCTGAGGCGGCCCCGGCGCCGTGCGGGCCAAATGGTCCCCAGCCTGGGTTGCGACGTTCGGCTCAGAGGCGGCTAGAAAGTGTGCGCGTTTCTGCAGACGCCACAGCCCAGCGCGAACTCCTCGCCCGTGGGAGGGTGGACGACGTGGAGCGGACACTCAGCCCCTTCCAGCTGCTTACTCTTGGGACCTGCAAGAGAAGCCAAGGGCGGCCGTCAACCCCGGGGTTCCCTGGCTGGGCTGCCCCGTCCCCCATGTGAAGCAACGCAGGGCTTCTTCCCTCAAACCAGCTGCTGCGCTCCGAAAGCCTGCCTGTCATGACCAGGCGTGGGGGGGGGGGGAGAAGAGAAACAAAACTTTGCAAGGGTTCCCTGGATCTCAGGATTTTTTATATTATTATTATTATTATTATTAAAAGGGATTCGATGCCCTTTGGCTGTGTGATCCTACCAGTTATTTTCTTAATTCATTCCAATATGCATGCTTGCCTGAGATTTAATTGCTGTGCCCCCCCCCCCCCCAGTCCCCTCCCCCACAAAAACCTGATCGGATGTTTGGCTTGGCTATAGTTACACCACAAGCAGACCTCAAAAATGGGCCCTTTAAATGTCACGGGACAGTTTAGACCAGGGGTTTCCAATCTTGGCAACTTTTAAGATGTGTGGATTTTGACTCCCAGATCTGGAGTTGAGGTCCACAGATCTTAAGGGTTGCCAAGATTGGGAACCCCTGAGCTAAACGACTGCAACTGACTTTCAGCCCTCTTCATTTTTTTTTTTCTTCCCACAATGTAGGAACTTTCACGTTACACAGCTATTATGACCTGCACTGGAAAATGTTAGGCAAAATCAAACTTGAAGTTTATTTTGATGCTTCTAAACCTCATCTGGAAGAACACCATGTTGACAATGATCGGAGACAACTCACAAACTACACAGAAATATAATTCAAATATAATTCAAATATTACCTGCAGGGCAGTGAGGAAGCTCCTCTTTCGGAACACTTGTCATTCTCTGGAAATCATCGTGACAAGCGTTGCAAAAATGGGTGGTCCCAAAGCAAAAGAAAACAGCCACCGAACAACAGTAGCGGCATTTGTACTCTAGAAAATCTGTACCATGTTTGGGACACATCTGTTGGGGGGGGGGGGGAGGAAAAAAGAAAAAGCACAGTTTAAGCTGAAGAGAATGAACTACTGATTTAAGATCTATGAAGATACATGCAATGCTGGCTGGAGAATTCTGGGAGTTGCGGTCCACAAGCTGCCAAAGTTGGGAGACCCCTGGCCTATTGAATATATCCCCAAAATGGCAAAAGGAAAATGCTTCACTACCTGAGCTCTTGATACATCAGAACAGGCACCGCAGATGAGTTCCCGGGGGTCATAATCATCTCCTTGTCCTGCTTCAGCATCACAACGGGCTTCTCCACCAAAGTAAGCCTGGAGGAACAAAAACCAAGAAGAAATGCTGAGCACCATATCACACCAACTTCCAGAAACATCAGTGAAACAGTAACACGCCTCCTGTGTTATATCTTAATTACATCATCTATTTCCAGCTTTTCTCAGCTTTAGGGAAGAAAAACAAAGCAAGGGCAGTATGAATGAAGAGCTTTCATTAGGATCCAATACGAAAACTTTTTTTTTGTTTCAAAATTCCGTTTTGAAGGGATCTCTTATGAAATTGGGCCAGTAATGAACTATAAAGGTGTCAAGCTTTTGAAGCAAATACTTTCAACATTAGTAGTAATGGAAAGTTATACCTATTACATGTGAAACATGTGAATCAAATCATAGAAAAGGCACTAGGATGTATCCATTTGAAAAAAAATGTCCCAATTCCAAATGTATTCTAAGTATATGTGATTCTGTGGCAGCAAAATTTCTAGGAGCAAAAGGCCTTAGGAACTGAAAAGATAGTGTGAATAAAGGAAGAAGAATAAGAAAGGCCATTTGTATGCAAGATGCAAGAAAATTTAGAAAATAAAGAGGAAAGAAAAAAGAAGTTCTTGAACGCAAGAGTGTGTAAACTGAAAGTTGAGAAATCAAGTCACCACACTTCGGTCTTCAGTATCCAGCCTGAATGTCACTACCAAAACACTTGATAGTTCAACTTTCCTTCAATTTTCACGGAGAACTGGATTGAAAAAATACATTTAAAAATACAATAATGGTATTGTGATTTTTTTAAAAATATACTTGTGGTCAAGAATAATTTGCTTGGATATAGAGCAGTCAATGTTATCTAAAAATTTGTGGCTGGGTAAATAATCAGGAAATGGCATGTCCCTATCAATCATGTTGAAACAAACATCTCACGTCTGCCATCTTAACCTGGATCATACCTTTTTGCATTTGTAGCAAACATAATATGCATATCTGTTCATAGCAAAGCCAGCAGGATCATTATAAAACCGAACTCCAGGTGTTGTGATGGCTTCGCTCTTGTGCAGCCCTTCATATTCCAGCCTCATTAGAGCTTTCCTCTTCACATCTTCATAAAGTTCCTTGATTGGATCAAGTAAGTCCTTTAATACCGCATGGTTTATTTTGTTCTGTTGTGTTAAAAAGAAAGAAAGAAGCAGTCAACTTCAAATCATCATTTACTGGGCAAAAAACAAGAAAGATTCTAGTTTGCTTGGTATGAAACAAATGACAACTGGTGTGTTCATGTAAACAGTCCTTCTGTGAAGAGGAAAGACAACAGAGGCCAAAGCAATTAGGATTGGAATTTTAGTTGTCATAAATTGAGACACTTATATAAGTGTGGTCTTCAGTGCAAATTCCCTAATGGGCATTCCTCCCCTCAGAAATTGGCAAAAAATTGTAACAAATTGTAGTCACGTGACTATCGGATGTGCAATCGGTCATAAATATGAACAGTTGTCAAACATCCAAAATATGGAATACAAGTAAAGTAAATAAGGGAAAAGTATTTGCAGGTAACTGATCACGATGAAAACCTATGGAAAACTCATGCAATTCCTTTTTTTCTACTACTTCCAAAACTCAGATTTCTAATTCATTAAGATTATCAATGGATAATCAATGGAGACAGAAGTGTCTCCTTCAATGTAAATAACCCGATGCATAAGGAAAACCTCTTGACTCTGTAACTTACCTTGCAAATGGGGCAGGACATGAACCCAAAAGTAATGCGGGGGCCAAGCCATCGGTTTTCTAGAACCCGGCAGCAGCATTGCAGGTGGAATATATGGCTACAGTCCAGCTGCAGAAAATAAGAACTATGAATAAATTTGCACTGATATTCCTTGATAGATCCACCAAAGCTCAATATTTCCTTAACTTTTCCTAACTGCAAGATTTTCCACAACTATCTGATCTCTTAACAACCATGATTTGTTGAAAAATCAAAGGGGCCTGATTTCCATGTTACATCAACCCTAATTTGCAATTCATGATCATCAGCTTTAGTGTCATATCTGACCCAATTATTTGGTCCCATGAAATAACCATCCTGAACCAATCATGTTGGACAATTTTAGCACAGTGAATTCAAGCTTGTGATAAGAAAATTGATGGCTGATAGGCATGAATAGAATCTGTTGGAAAGAAAGGAAAATTATGTGCTTGTGTGCGCTGGCAAACTCAGTAGTTTGCTGCAAATGCTATTGTTTAACCAAGGTGGATGTTAATCATTATTTTTGACTTTAATCTGGTAAAATCATATTTTGGCTAGTATCTGGTTTTTGAAGTATACATTGCAATCCCTACAGTACCTTTCTAACTTTCTAGTGAAAGTAGTTTGCTTAATCCCACTTCAAGCTTTATTTTCACATTGCTTTTTATACCTAATTCAAGATTAAAATTATTGAAATGAAATATTGAAATATGATGGGAAAAAAAATCAGATGACCAGATTAAGATGATCCTGGAGAAAAAGCAATGGACCCTATTAAACCAGGCTTGGAAGCTAATCAGCACAGTGGTGTGGGTATCTCCTCTGATTTAACAGAACTTGGCTTGAATTCCTGAACCAGGTCTGCAGTTGGCAGTGGCTTCACTGGTGCCCTTGACACCCTAACCCTTAGCAATGGTTTGTATTATTTTCATGTTGTTTTTTCCTAACTAGGCAACTTCCTAGTTCTGATGACTGAGCACCAATTTGGCACATTTGACCCAAAGCGAGTGATATTAGTCTGTCAATTTCTTCTCCTGTCATCGTTTTCCAACCCAAATAGCTCTGGAGGAACTGGCAATTCTGCTTCCAGTTCCCTATGAGGAGTCCTGGGAAGGAACCTTCAAGCCCATGGTACCTCCTGCCCTACCATGAAACCATTGGGTCCCCAAATGGTGATTCGAGCATGTGATCTGCTCAGCCACCAGGATAATTTTGGTTCTGAGAAATGAACGGGTCTCTTTAGATTCTCATTCGCCCGTTTTCAGAGCTACTGACTTTCTGCTGTTGCTTCTGCTGTCTACTTTCTGCTGTTGGTAATCAGTGCTCACGTTCACATGATGTTTGACAAAGTCAGTTTTTCTCAAAAAGGCAATGTTACAAAGTCATAGTATCTCCAGAGATCCTCAATTCCAATTGAAAATCCTTTGGCACTTATTGTAAATGTTTTAAAGGCTTATTCTTTATGCCAAACAGAATATCCATTTTAAATATTGAACATCAATTGTGCCAAAGTCCAGTTAAATCACAGTAAGACAGCCATTCAATAGTTCTGATACATAGGAGCATATGAATATCATCAATACTACCAGAAGAAATAAGAAAGCTGAACCTCTCTGCTCAGACTTTCTGGGACCCAGGGGGTTGGATGTTAAGAGAGCAGCCCACCTGAATTGCGGGAGCTGCTGAAAGTGCTTCCGTGAAGCAAATCATGCACATGTCGTCAGCGTCTTGCTTCAGGGCGGTGGTGGTGCTCTTGTCGCAGCCATGCAGGCAGGGCAAACATAGGTCCTCGTTCCTGACTCCCCCGCATGGATGGCCACAAGGGTGGGTCTTGCTGCAGGCAAGTTTGGCATATTCCTAGGAAAGGATCAGCACCGGCTCCAATCAATGCAATCATCATGTTGATTCAAAACCAGAATGCATGAACATCAGCTGGCGGTCAAAACGCCACGATCCCAAACCCCTAATCTCTACCCCACACTGGCGACGAACAGCATCAATTTGATTGGAGCAATACCAGAATCATCGGCCACGCTATCATAACCTGCCATGCTTGTGAGTTCATTGAATCCTGGCACTCCACAAGCAATTTCATCAACAGACACATGGACTTACAATCAGCCTACAAACCTCTCAGAATCCAAATCAACTGCACAGTCAACCAGCTACAGCACCGACCCTCGACCAACCTATGCAAGCCCCCCTCAACCAGCACTTCACCTCCCAGTGACTCTCACCTGACATGACCTCCCCATCACAAGACCTTCATTTGACACACCCACAAGACTTACTGATCATACAAAGCCTTGATAAGCAGAGGAACACAGATGCAGCCATCTCCTAAACTGTTAAGATTTTATTCAGTCTAGCAATGAAACATTAGAAACCAACCCACAAGCTGCAAGAATGAGCCTCTGCTGTCATCCTTTATCCGAGCTATACATATACATCATTGCAGTCCATCACATTTCTTAGCAGAAGAGAAAAAAAAAAGGTGTGGAAATCTTGGAATGAAAGTCATGGGCAGGAGTGGCAGAACTGTCTTCTGGCTACTGAACTGCTCGCGGAGGAAGCCCTTCCCTTCTCCCTCTGTCAGAAACAGGTATTTTGAACAGGAAAGAGAGACTGCGTCTAGCAACTTCTTCTGACATCAATAAAGGGGAAGACAGACAGAAGCAGCCACCTTTTGTATGTACAATATGAGGGGGAGGGGAGAGTCTGCAAAATCTAAATTTATATCATTTGTAGGTAAAGGTAAAGATTTCCTTGTCCAGTTGTATCCAACTCTAGGGTGCAATGCTCATCTCCGTTTCTTGGCTGAGAGAGCCAGCATTACCTGAAGACATTTTCCGTGGTCATATGGCCAGCATGGCTATATGCCAAAGCTGCATGGAACGCTCTTGCCTTCTCACCGAAATGGTACCTATTTGTCTACTTGCATTTGCATGCTTTTGAAATGCTGATGGCCAGGACCTAAGGCTTACCCTAATGAACGGCGCTCGGATTCAAACCCAAGCTATCAGCATTCCAGCTGACAGGCTCAGCATCTTTAATGCCCCTGACATATCATTTGTAAAATTACATACAAGATTCACTTAATAACTGCCTTACTTAGTAACAGAAATTCTGATGTCAACTCTGATCGTAAGTCAAGGACTACCTGTACTAAAAAAAAACCCATTCATAGCTAGTCCAGTTATATGACATGTGGTGCTATTTTATTTTGGCCCTATAGGCACAATGCTAAGAAATACGGAAAAGAAAAGAACTTGAACTCCAAATATTAACTTAAGCCATCCAAACTGAAGCCATCCGAAGGAGAAGACATTAAAACAATAGGAAATGTAATTTATAGGCAATACAACCTCTACTTTCAGCAGACAATAGTCCATGGAATAAGAGTCTGGACAAAATCTTAGTCCATTGTACCCAAAGTTGTTTAAGCTGATTATAGTGAACTGAATAGTTCACTATACATTTCTCTCACTTCCTGATATCTAAATTTTGGGCTTAATTGTGGTCATAAGTTGAGGACCACCTGTACTGCAAATCTGAATGTGCATAAAGAAATGTCTTTCTTCTTTGAATTGGCATTTGAATGGACGGGAGGATGAAGAGCAGCATAAGTGCTTAAGGGAATCTTGCCTGCTTGGTTATCTTTGGTTAACATCTATAGGGGGACCCTCAGAGGACAGCTGTCCCACCTTGGCCCTGCTCTTCTCATTCCTTCACCCAGAACTGGCTCAATTGAGCTATCCTCCTAGAGATGCCACTCAGGAGTGACATTCTCCAGTTCCAAGTAGCTCGCCACGGACATTCTCATATTTGCTCAGTTTGGGTGTACAGACCTGGCAATCAGTATCTGAACAGACACTGCCAACAGCTGATAATTCTGTTCCATTTCGGCAGCCACAGAAACGACACACTTCACAGCTGCTTGTGGTGGGCTTGCCTAGATCCAAACCAGAAAGAAAAGGGAAAAAAAGATACTTTTGTGTTATCAATAAGGCAAATATTAACCATTCTACCACAAGCAAAGGATCTACCCAACAGTCATGGCTTTGCAGTACCAAGACAAGACAGGCCTGGAAAACTGAAGCATCTAGCAGAAAAAAATGGCAGCAGTTTTATAGGATTTTTTTTGGTACAAACACAGATCTATTTGCCAGGTCCTCTGGAACCAGAGGTGTCAGAGACAGATCTTGAAAAGGTCTGTGCGTCGAGCAGGACTCCCTGGAAAAATCCTGCATTTACATCCTGTACTTTTGTGATTTGTTTTAATGATACAGCACATGAGGTGCTGGGCAACGTCATCCATCAGGCATCCTTTCTGCACTGATGTAGTATAATTATTATGTGAACTTGTATGCCATCCAATTCTCAATGACTGTGGGAAGCTCACAAGAATTAAATAAAGAAGTTACAAACCAATCAATAAAGCAAAAGATAAAGGTTAAAAAAAAGATGACAAACGCAATGAAGCCAGAGTGCTACTCTCCCCTGCTAAAGACCTGGGTGAAGAGCCAGGTCTCAAAAGTTCTTCTAAAAAACAGCAGAGTAGAACCAGGAGACCTTCTCCTAGAGGGCAGGTTTGCTACCGAGAATGAACACTTTCAGGGTCCCAAGAGAGGACATGGTTTGTGTCAGTGTGTGTGTGTCAACCTCGCATGATCTAATCAACCAGGTAGATGTGAGGAGAGACAAATTGGGGAGAAAGAGAAGCTGCAAACTAGATTCCAATCTTAGTCAAGATCATGACATATGGGCAAAGACCTGTTTTGATCAGAGTGTCTGAACCAAAAGAGAGGGTTTTTCCCCCATCTATCCTAGCCAGGAACCAAATTCAAAAAATATTTTGCAAGCCAATATACTGTTTCCTCTATCTCCAGAACTAAGAGATGTAAATCATCAGATATCTCATGCTAAAAATACTTGTATGGAAATACACATGAATGAATGAATGAATGAGTGAGTGAGTACTGTATGACATGTACCCAGAATGTTGAATGTATTTTACATTGTTGTCATTGAAATGATAAAAATAAAATTTTAATTAAAAATAAATCTTACCTGTATGTTCTCTGAATTCTACCATAGCCTTCATGGTTTTAGAATCGGCTAGTGCCATCAACCAGAAGAGTTTAGTCCTACCACAGCCTTCATGAAGATCTACCTTGATAGCTTCTTCTTCTTCTTTGAACACCTGTTGGGTTTGCCAAACACATATTAAGATTTGTAACTAGGGAGCCTAGATCAGGGGTCTCCAACCTTGGCAACTTTAAGACTTGTGGACTTCAACTCCCAGAGTTCTAAAGCTGGCTGAGGAACTCTGGGAGTTGAAGTCCACAAGTCTTAAAGTTGCCAAGGTTGGAGATTCCTGGACTAGATGATAAAAATTCACATTTAATATCCATCCATCCATCCATCTTTTGAACCACCCATCTCCATCACTAACGGACTTCTCTGGGCTTTTGAAATATGGATTTTGTACGTTTAAATTATTTATCTCTCTTATTTGACTTTTTGTAAGTTGCCCCATTGAATTATGACTGGGTGGCAAAAACAAAGGAGAATATGACCATAATCAGCAAAATAACAGAGCAATACTGCACATTCAGAAGATCACTTCAAGCCATCTTGGAACTGTTTGGTTTTAATTGCCTCACAAAATATGGGGCTAAGCATGCATTTGGGCGAAGTGTGTATAACACATGAAGTCTATGACAGAGAAGGTCTTGTGCCTGGGTGACCCAGAGGTGGTATTCAGCAGGTTCTGACCAGTTCTGGAGAACCGGTAGCAGAAATTTTGAGTAGTTAGGAGAACTGGCAAATGCCACCTCTGACTGGGGATTTTATATTATCCTTCCCCTGCTAGGCCTACCAAGCCATACCTACCGAACCAATAGTAAAAAAATTTGAATCCCACCATTGGGGTGACTCCATGTACCTCTTGGGCCGTGATGATTCCCAGCAAGCCCCTTTTGGATGGTTGGAACTGACAGCCAGGCACTGCATGACGCAACCTGACTTTGGGGGGCTTTTAAATGAGATACAATTATGTAGATTAGGAGCAATTAGACTGGGAGACGCTCCAGCAACCTATTCTGCACTGGTGGCATTAACCTGCCAGCAGCAGCCTAGCCACCCCATTCTGCATCACTTGTAATTTCTGAGTTGTCTTCAAAGACAACTTCACAAAGTAATCTAAGCAAGTAATGATCAGGGCAAGAATCACTATCACGAGAGTATTATAGACAAAGGTAGGACTGCAACTGGTGCATCAGCTATGATTGAATTGCCCAGAATTGGTTATGACATAGTGGCCATGTAAATGTTTACAATAAAATTCATTGATTTGTATCCCATCTTTATTTTACAAGGCACTGAACATGTCCAACACACTTTCCTTCTCATTTTCCCCACAACAACAACCCTGTGAGGTGAGTTGGGCTGAAGGAGAGTGATGCAATGAAATCAAATAACACAATAAAATAAAAATAAATAAAATATAAAATCTATATGTATAAAAGCAAAATACCACTCATGCATCATCATAAAATGTCTAGTACCGTAAAGGCTACAAACTTGAAATTTGGCATGTATGTTCCTCTTGGCTTCTAGGTGCTCACTAAGAAAGGATTTTTTTGAAACGATCATCAGAGCATTAGTATTTCATATATTATTTATTATTAACACACTCTGATGCTAAGGAGTTCTACTCCCTCTCCCCACCTGAAAGAAATCTGTTCCAAATGCAAAACACAAGGAGAGGAGAAGAGTTTCAGTTTTAGTTTCACAGCACCAAGTTTACAACAGAATACTTGAGCTAAGCCATGCCCAGGCTCCTTGCTGTCTCCTTCTTGCTTACACAGCAAATACTGCTTCAGTTTCCAAACAGCCCTCAACTCTTTCACACAGTGACAGGACACTGGAAGGCAGTTTTACAATTTCCCCCCCCTTATTTTCCTCCCTAAAAACTAAGCCTGATCATATAGTTTCGTAGCGAAGCACAGGTATAGAGCTTGTAAAGTAATAAGTGAAAAAAAGAAAAAAAATCAAATTAAATCAAATCAAAATGTTAATTATGCAATTCTATTTCATAGGGTTTAATCTCACCTTCTCTTCCCCATCTAAGCCCTGACCCTGGTTCGGACATTCCCTGTTTCTCTGGAATGATGACATATAATCCCTGATTGACAAAAGCAAATCCCTTCTATTAACCTACCCTAACCTTTTCTCATGTGACTCGATGATTTTGGCTAGATGACTAGATGAACTTGGATGCCATCTTTAAAAAAAAAAAAAAGGGGGTGGTGGTGGAGTTTTAAATATGATTCTTTTCCCCAGAGAGCTGGGAAGCATGAGTCATACATCACCTGTCGCTGATGTGACTTTGTTCGTCGATGGAGATGGAGGAATCGATCACAGTCTGTGCACAGATTCCCACAGACGTTGCATAAGATAATGGCCGCCGTTTCTCCATCATCATGGTTATCGCACATCGGCTGAAAGATTTTTTTAAAAAAGTCAATCCGAGGTTAGTAAAGTCTTCTTAGAGTTGAGTTTGTCTCCTGTTGACCTTTCCTCTAAGGACAATAAATGGTTTGTTGCTGCATCCTTCTAGGAATTTTTTCTCCTTAATTCCCTGAGAAACAGGCACCTCAAGAAGCACTTTTCATGTCAGAATTGGGGGAAAGGTAGAGAATTTTGGAAACTGTGGTCGGAATGTCCATCCCTCTCTTGTTGGTGATGGCAAACACGTGACAAATAATTAAATAAAAATGAAAGTTTTTGAGCATTTTAAATTTCTCCTTCCCAGGCTTTATCAGCTGATGACAGAAACTAGAAACAAACTCATTGCCTATTGTTTATAACTGGCATTCCTTCCTTTTCTTTCTTAACCTCAAGTGAGATACTAATACCACTCTATAAAGCCTTAGTAAGACCACACCTGGAATACTGCATGAAGTTTTGATCACCACACTACAGAAAAGATGTTGAGACTCTAGAAAAAGTACAGAGAAGAGCAACCAGGATGATTAGGGGAATTGGAGGCTAAAACATACAACGAACGGTTGCAGGAACTGGGCTTGGCTAGTCTAGTAAAGAGAAGGACCAGGGGAGACAAGATAGCAGTCTTCCAATATTTGAGGGGCTGCCACAGAGAAGAGGGGGTCAAGCTATTTTCTAAAGCACCTGTAGGCCTGAAAAGGAACAATGGATGGAAACTGAACAAGGAGAGATTCAACCTGGAAATAAGGAGAAACTTTCTGACAGTGAGAACAATCAACCCATGGAACCACTTCACCTTGGAAGTTGTGGGAGTGGCATCACTGGAGACTTTCAAGAAGAGATTGGACTGCCATTTATCAGAAATAGTGTAGGGTCTCCTGCTTGGGTGGGGTGGTTGGACTAGATGATCTATAAGGTCCCTTCCAACTCTGATTATCTGTTATCTGTTAACCTACACCTGGTGCTGCCCCCTGGTGTCCCATCTAAGTGCTAACCAGGCCCAACTTTAACTCAAGTTTGGGAAGATCAGCCTCACTTAATGGGCTCAATCTAATAATTATTTTTGCTTTTTAAAGCACAAGATATATTTATACCCTGAAATGTAACATGGAACAACATTCCTGAATACATATTCCAGTATCCAGTAACATCCATCTCAATGTATCTCAAAAGATGTAGGGACTAATTCCAAAAGATACAGTGCAAGCATCCATTCCTTACCATCTGTTTCTGCTGTCCATCTTTGCCCATCCATCTTCCAGAAGAGAGGCGGTCAACATGATCTTGGTCAAGGACACAGAGGGAGGCCAGGGCCAGCCACAGCTGCAGGAAAGAGGACAGGATCATTCAGCAAAATCAGGGCTTTAGCAAGACACGGAGAAATTGCTTATTTGTCTATTTACTGGGGCTTGGGTGCTCTTCCAATCAGAGAAGATCTTGGTGGTTTACAGTCTTATTCATCATCATCATTCATCATCTTTTAATGACCCCATAATCCCTTGTGGGGTGGAGTCTGTGCAACTGAATGGAGCTAGCGGAATGTTTACTGGCCAGATGCCCTTCCTGTCGCCAATGTGGAATTTTATTCAGCAGATACATCCTCATTGTGCCCAGATAAAGAAATATCTGCGTCTACCTAGGATCAAACTCACAGCCTTCTGATTGTGAGGCAAGAGCACCACCTCTAGGCCACTGCACCATTCTTATTAATAATATTATTTTTATATTCTAAAATTAAGAATAATAGCTCTTAGACATAAACCACTTCACAGCGGTTTATAGTCAGCCTATTGCCCTCAACAATAATCTGGGTCTTCATTTGACCGACCTCGGAAAGATGGGAGGTTGAGTCAGCCTTGAACTGATGAGAATCGAACTGCTGACAGTCAGCAAAATTTAACTGCAGTGCTGTGTTCTAACCATTGTGCCACAATGGCTCTTTATTTAATAAGAAGCATGATTAAATAAATAAATACACTGACAAGATACTGCCAGAGATAACAGGTAAGCCAACTTTCTTACACGAGTTGTGGCGATGCAGCGCACGGGGGATCTGAATTCTTCTTCCATTTTGGTCAAAGCAATGATTGTTTCAGCAATGGCGTTTTTTGTCACACGGGACCAAGCTTCAGACAAGTGACCCTGCACAAGGAAGCAGTTTAGATCATGAGTAGGAATGTAACGTTTCATGCAAAGAGGGGAAAAAAAAAAACAATCTCTAAAGTCCAGTTGAGCAAAGCTGCTTTGAGTGGAAGAGGTATATACGAAGATAATGAAAGCTTACAGCTGCCATGTCTTTTATGAGCTTAATAATGATTTCTGAAATCTGCGTTGGGGTTGAGCCCTTCATCCACCAATGGCTTTCACCTCGCCTGAGGTAACTAAAGAGAAAAAAGGAAAACAAAAAAATTGAAAGAATTGACAGCACTTTTGAAGCAACTTTCAGGAACACAGCTGTGAACATCATCAAGAAGTGGAGTCAGCAAGCATTTTACCACCCCAAAAATGTCCCATGGATTATGGGAAACTAAGTCAAGACAACAGCTGCGTAACTGCTACCAACCTGGAATTGAAAATCATTGGCAAAGTGACGGTTGTAACACCTTTGCCGGCTGCTGTGCCAGCTGTGCCCGTTATGGTGGTGCCTTTGGCCTTGAGCTGAACGGTGAGGGCTTTGGCAATACAGCCCAGGAACATGTCCAGAATACCCAGCTTGTTCCAGTCCCCCTTCTCTGTAGAGTGAATGATATCACTGATATCAGCTGGGGGCAGGGCTTTGACCCCGATGACACTGGCCAAGCGGCTGGGAGTGACCTCGGGCAGGACCCGCCTCAGTAAGGAGGTGACCTGAAAGGAGCAAACAAAGAGGTTAGCTGACCCTGGTTGGGGGAGCCAATCATCTTGCGACCGGGAAAAAAGAGCCACTGTTCAATACCGACCTGCCTCTGTACTCTGGGAGAAGCTGTGTGTAGCAGGGAGAAGAGATCCTGCAGCAAGGTGAGCTGCTGAGCCAAGTATTGGCGCCCGACGTTGGAGCCGCTCAGGGCTAGCACCATGGACAGCAGCTCAAAGCAGTAGGCGTCCGAAGAGGCGTCCTCATCGTTGGGCTGGGAGTTGGCGTTCTCCTTGCTAGAAATGGCGTGCTCCCATTCTTCTCGGACCCTCGTGGCTTCCATGCGGATGGCTTGCACGATATGAGCACAGACCTGATCACAAAGAGAGGCGTCGGAGGAAATTAAACTCTAGCTTGGTCTTGTCAGTTTAATCACCTAGACCAGGGGCCTCCAACCTTTTGGGTACCAGGGACCGGTTCCATGGAGAAAAGTTTTTCCATGGACCGGTGGGGCCATGTTTCACATGCTGCCTACATTCTGTGGAAAGGATTTTGCTTATTTATGTGGCTCAGTTTCTGGCATTTCACGGCCAGGTGCCGGTCTACGGACTGGGGGTTGGGGACCTCCATTAAGTTCAAGGAAGTACAAAGCTGAACTGAGACTTAAGATGAACACCTGTAACTACAAGCGGTAAACCTGAAACCCTTAGGACAAATATAAATAGGACTAGCTCTTCCTGCAAAGTGAATAATACATCTTGCCCAAATCATCCCCACAAAATGGATGGATTGCATGTCACTATGCAGGGAGTTGCTGCCAAGGTAAAGCCATTCAAATGTTGCCCTGAACGTGTTTTTTCAAAAGTGGACTTTCTTGGTTTTTTTCCTTGAAAATGTTTCGCTTCTCATCTGAGAAGTTTCTTTGCTTCTGCCTGGATGGTGGGAAATGGAAGGATTTATATTCTTTGTGGTCATCTGGTCGTTGGAAAAAATAAACAAACAAGAAAGTCCTGTTGTGTTTTGGAAAAGCACCTTTGGGACAACAGAACCTGGATGATTGAAATGTTTTGTGCATGTTTGGGAAGGTAGACTATGTTCCTACTTATTATATGGATTCTAACCTTCCCAATTCCTATCCCGGGTGCTTCTCAACTCACAAATACATGCATGTACATTATGTCTTCTGTTACGTTAATATTTTGTGTGAACCAGTTTATTTCATTCTGTGCATGTGACCACTTGCATGTTTACAGATGTTCATTGATGTTTACAGATGTTCATGATTGGACAGATGGGTCGATTTTAATCTCTACATTGGAAATCAAGCATTTTATCTTCCCTTGCTTGTAGAGTTGTAAGTCCATTATTTGATAGGTTTGGGGAGACTGACAAGTTCCTAACTGACAGAGTCACCCTCCTTTCCCCAGTGACATTTCTTAGCATAGGGAATCTTTTGTCCTTAATCTGCAGATGCAACAATGTAATGGGGAAAAAAAAACAGCTTACAAAACGTTCTAGTGAACATACCTGCTTTTGCAAATTCGTGAGTTTACTCCTG
Source organism: Laticauda colubrina (assembly GCA_015471245.1). Lineage (NCBI taxonomy): Eukaryota > Metazoa > Chordata > Lepidosauria > Squamata > Elapidae > Laticauda > Laticauda colubrina. The sequence continues at coordinate 15,890,843 of BLBF01000073.1, forward strand.
CTAAATATGATTCCAACCATGTGTTCTTTCAAGTCTGCATCTGAAGTTGCCTTGAAAAGGAACACGGTATTGTTTAGCATGATCATATGTTTCAGGTTCTGATTAAAAATTTAAGACAGTTTTGTTTTGGTTTCCAATGCAAGTTTCGGTATTGAGTGATGTAAAGCATCTAGCCAATGTAAATCAACTGGAAAATTAGGATATAAATTTATTTTCAACGAGACAGTAAGCCTTAAATCTCCTAAGGCCTTTTCAAACATGTGATTTGCAGGCCATACTGGTCTTCCAGCTGCAGCATGATGAATTCCTTACCCTTAGGCAGTTGACACCTGATTCAATCCCATCTGGAGCTGAACTTTTTCCAAATTAAGAGAACATTTACATAGGGGCAACAACCTACAGACTCAATAGAGAAACCAGAATAGGGAAAGAACAATTTCTATCATGATTACCACTGGAATCTCCTGACTTAATCTTCCTAAACAAGAAGAGAGGTTGGTTGTAGGAGTCTCTGCTGCTGGCCCTTTTATGATAGGTTGGAAACAAACATACCTTAAGCCAGGGGTCTTCAAACTTGACAGCTTTTAAGACTTGTGCACTTCAACTCCCAGAATCCTTCTTCCAATCATGTTAGCTCAGGAATTCTGGAAGTTGAAGTCCACTTGGCAAGTTTGAAGACCCATATCTTAAGCAGTGGTATCCCAAATTCCTTAGCAAGCACCATGTCAACTACTTTTAGAATAAGAACTATACAGAAGATTTAATCTCTGGGCTTTTTCATTTCTTCCAGACTATGACAGCTTGGGTGTTCATATTTTGATAGAAATTCCAGAGGGGAAAAAAATTTTTGGCAAATGGAAATAGAAAAATTAATCTTCTTATTCTAAGCAACAATATGGTCTTTTGAGATATGACCACAGTTGGGCCCAAAATTTCTGTTGCTAAAGCGACACAGTAGTTAAATCAGCTTTGTCCCCATTTTATGACCATTCTTGCCACAGTTAAGTGAATCACTGCAGCTGTTTAGTCACACAGTTGTTCAATGAATCCGATTTCTCCATTGACTTTGTTTGTCAGAAGGTCTCAAAAAGGGATCACATGACCCCAGGATACTGCAATGGTCATAAATATGAGTTAGTTGCCAAGCATCAGACTCAGACGAGGAGGAAGTTGAAGAGGGCCTGGGCCATCTTTGGAGCCTTTGGAAGATTCTGATAAGGAAACAGCATCAGAGGCAGAGCCCATCTTATATGCACTTATGCATAGAAGAGAAAAGAGAAGAAAACAAAGGAAAGCAATAAGCCATCACTCAGGGAAAAGTAGACGTGGACACTAGCCAGCCCCTCCCTGGCTGGAAAATAAGTAGTAGGCAGGTTGTCACAGACAACCGTTCATTTCTAGTATAAGCAAGCAATTCGGGTTTCTTGGATTAACTCAGGTTTGTTGGGACTAATTACATTTGATTTTTTTGTTTATCCATGTGAATAAAAGACTATGACTGCCCTGTTATAAAAAGGGGGTTGTTTTACTCACATGTAAATGTCTTCTCACTACTTGCGAAGGCTGGGTCAGAACAGTAACTTAAAATGGTCACTAGACAACTATTGTAATTCGAGGTCTACCTGTACACCCATATCCATAGCTTTCTGCAGAGTTGATTTGGGAGGAATTCCTATCGCTGAAGCAGCACTGAATACAGAAAGCGTTCAAAGCCTTTGGGTCATGTGAAGATGCTACCTTAGGCAGTCTCAGCATGGAAACTTATCAGGCTCATCATGAACAATATCCTGCTATGACCTCTAAACCTATGGTTAATGTCTCTCAAGTACCAAGCATTGTGGCTGCAACAACACGCTTGGGCTAAGCTTCCTTCCGAGCAGGGTGCTGTTTCAGGGTTTCCAATCCATAAGAGGAACACTATCAGTCAAGCCATCCTGTCAACCCTGAAGCCATTTTGGAGCATCTTCAGGACTTCCACAGTTACACTGGCTGGAACTGTGGGAATGGGAGGGGAGGGGATGTAGATAGCTAGGGACCAGTGAAATCTGGGGGCTGGACAGGGGACAGACTGTATCTGTCCTCAGTGTGGAAGGGGTTGCCACTCTTGAATTGGCCTTTTTAGCCACACTAGATGCCATTTTAGGACCTCTTTTCAGAGCACGATACTATCGTCTCTTGAGACTGAAGGATGCCACTGGAAAATTCTTTCTCCTGGGAACCAAGGACATTCTCACCAGGAACTGGGAAGGTGTGGACTGGAAACAACTGGGGTTGTGGCGGTGACTGGATTGGACCATGTGATGGACAGATGGACTGGGGGAAAAAAATTTGACGTTTAATTTGGGTGGGGGAAAACCCCGGGACTTTCAAAGTCAGGTTTTCACCAGATGTGCCAATATGACAGGCCTAATAACTCTATACTTTGAGGAAAACCTAGGCCTCAGAGGTTGGATTGTGTTGGATCTGTTCCTTGGTACGCTGACACATGACAAAAAGCCGTGTTTCTGAATGATCCAGACTGTCGGCTCAAGGGAACGCAGTCCCAGACAAGACAGTTCAAGACCTGAACCAACTTGCATTGGGAGATAAAAACAAAATCTGGGTAATTGCGGAACACAAATAAATACATTGTGTACTTTTTCTTCTCCTTCGGGTGAAGAAAGCAAAGCCTTTTCTTCCTGTTCTGGGGTCGGCTCAGCGTCTCCAGATATGAGTTTGCCAAAGACCTGTTTCAGAGGACAAACAAAATACTGGAATAAGACGGACGTGCTATTTTTTCTTTCTTTCTGCAGCCACGTTAGCCATTTTAAAAATATTTGATTACTGCATTCATGCAGAAGAGAACCTGGCCTGAAAATAAGCTTTGAAACGAATTACATCATGGTGATGCTTGTTGTCAACAAGACAGGACTGAGAATAACTAATCTGAAATAAATATGATTTCCAGATTCCTATTATTAGATGCTCTTGCTGCGGACTTTGAATTAAAACTTACACATTCTACTCTCGTGCAGATGGTTTAAAGTGGAGAAGAGATATCACACATTATCAAGCCAAGATGAAGATGGGAAATGGTGAAGAGGGAATTGGGGAACATACATCTGAAGTCGAAACCATTTTAAAGATCTGAGTAAACCAAGAAGCAGCGGAATCAAGTGTAGATATCCATTTTTTCCAAGGAACTCAGAGGGGACATGTGCATACTCAAAACAGGTCTCCTCTAAACTAAATTCCACCACAAACGTATAATTTCTGGGGTGTTATTTTAACTGGTGTATTTTTCTACTTTTAATAGCTCAATATATTCTTTAAAGGTAAAGGTGAGGTTCCCCCACACATGCATGCTAGTCGTTTCCGGCTCTAGGAGGCGGTGCTCATCTCTCTTTCGAAGCCGAAGAGCCAGCACTGTCTGAAGACATCTCTGGCATGTGGCCGGAGATGTGGCCGGTATGACTTAACGCCGAAGGCGCACAGAACGCTGTTACCTTCCCACCGAAGTGGTCCCTATTTTTCTACTTGCATTTTTTACATGCTTTTGAACTGCTAGGTTGGCAGAAACTGAGACGAGTAACGGGAGCTCACTCTGTTACACAGCTCTAGGGATTCGAACCACCGAACTGCCGACCTTCTGATCGACAAAGCTCAGTGTCTTAGCCACCGCGTCCCCTATGTTCTTTAGGAAGGGGCAAAATAAATGTGAAAAACAAAGATAGGATTCCCACACCATTTTCTACCCATGGAGTCACAATCTTGCTTTTTTATGAAGGCTTGAGTATTGCATTGTGCTCTTCACACTGCCTCACCTGTGATGTGATGAGCCTGAAAACTCGCAGTGTCTCAGCCTCACAGCTTCTTTGTTGAGCAACGCTTGCTGAGATCTGGCCAGCTATTTTGATGCTTTCGCCATCTTTCCAACCGAGTACTTTCACCTGCCGAACTCGGAGGGTATTTTCTGGCCCCTTTAACTCAATTTTGAGGATGTGATTGTCTCCACCAGGAAGTTCACTAGTTACCCAGCCAATATGTCTCGAGTCCAAGTCAACCTAAAACACAGGAATAGAAAAACAAGATGGTATAGAACATAACTGCGTAACTTTCAAGCAGAATGGTTCCGAAATAAAAACTAAGGGTAAGGTTGCAAGGTCTGACTTGAAAAAATATGTATGACCACTAGATGGTCACAAATACTTAAGAGTTTCTCTATCACATCGCTGCCATCTAGCGGCTGGCCCAATTTCTGCAGCCCAGATTTGAAGTTAAGTCACATCCAAACACCAAGGTGACTGCTTAAAGGATGAGTTGAGGTTAACACACATGAGAACTGCACTTGATTTGAAGCATTTGATTGAGAGTAAACCATGGAAATATACATAGGGAAATCATCACTAAATCAAAACAATATTTTTATTTCCTCCAACTACACAGAACTGGACATTTAAAACTAGACGGTACGTTACTTATACAGCTAAATTTTAGTACAAGGACAGATGGAACACAAATTACTAAATACAAGGGGAGAGATCTTGTATCTTTTCTTTCTTGCAATGTCAGAATAAACAATAATGAAAATATGTTCAAGTTCTTAAGAAAAGTTCATTAAACAGAATGTTAAATACATCAATTTTAAACATTAAGATGCTTTGTTATTACTCATAATGGTAAGGTAAGCTACCTGTTTTATTCTGCAAAGATCTTCCACTGCTTTTCCAGTCAAAAAAGTCATTGAAGTAACTTTGTTCTAGATATGACAATATGAAACAAAAAATAAAAGTCAAGCTTGTTAATTTTCTAAATTGATTTTAATATCAACAGTTTAAGATAAAAGGGAGGCAGAGAGAATAGACCTAGTTTGGTGTAGCAATTCAGAGTCCAGGCTAGAAACTGGCAGGCTATGAATTCTAGTCCCATCTTAGTTAAACATCCAATTGGGCCAGTCCATCTTTTACAGCACTGGGAAGCATGCAATGGCAAATCACTTCTAAAATCTTACCAAGAAAACTGTTTCGGCAATCACTGAGTCAACACTGATTCAAATGTGAAAAAAAGACAGCTAAAAAAGAAACCTCTAAAAGGATTTTCAAAAGGATTTTTTATTACACACTCACTTTGCTCCATTATACTTTTGTCATCTGGCCTATATATGGATTTATTACAAAATCTTGATCTGCCTTGCTTTTCTAGATCCATTGCTTTACAGTTAACTCACCCTCTAATATCCAAACGGACATGCCAAGGTTATTCTTCTTTGCTTGAAAAATAGTGCTTACCCCGAGGTCCCTTGAATTGTCAACATGAACAGATACATAGCGAACATTAATTCCTTTCATACAATTAATTGTAATGTTTTTGGTTTTATTCTTGTCTTCATCGCCTGATTCCCAGAAGGTTTCCGTTGACCCATCAGTCAAACTGCCAATCATGGCTGGTCGGCTTGAAGTTTTTATATCAACGATGTTCGTTAAGTCCTTCAGGCAGACTACTATACATGATTCCTATCAAAACATATAAATTTTGCCATTAAATACACTATGGTTTAAATTAATTTAATTGAAGTATTTGAATGTAAAATCTTATAATCAACATTACTGATTATGCCATGTGTCCCTTGCTTCTTTCATTTATTCCTTTAGCTCAGTCTGGGCAAACTTTTTTCTGCTCAAGTGTTGCTAGGTGTACCCAGTTGGAGCCAAATCAATATTTTCTCAATCATTCTTTATACCAGAAATCACCCATTTGAAGAAACTGTTTTGACCAGGTATTCTCATTGGCTGGTGTTACAGTAACCCAGAAAATCAACTTGCCTGATTCAAAGCTTCGAAGCCAGACTGAATGCTAATGCTGAAGCTCTCCTCGCTGTCTCCATCATCAGATTTGGAGAGAATATTGTTGATGTGATGAAAGACGTTGCTCTGATGCAAAAACTGATGGTCAGATTGCTTGAATTTGAGGCTCCAGCATCTAAAGAAGAAGGCCATCATTATGACTTTTCCATTTCAAAGCTTCCAAAGATACATCCTTTCTCAATGCACGGTAATTAAGCACAGCCCAGATCAGCAGAAACCAGCACCAGATAAAGAAGAGCCAATATCAACATCCAGATTGATAGACTAGTTCCTACCTGTCCACCTGGCACTGATAAGCTTACCTGGCCTGGCACTGAAATGTCTGCAGGAAGAGAAGTGAGTTCAGAGACTACCTGGCACCCAAGAATTCAACCCTGAGCTGCTGTGTTCACGTGCTTGTTCACATAAGGATAACATACTCTTATACTAACCCCTCCACAATGAAACAACTGTAGGAAGAGATGTGAATTCAGAGACCACCAAGCCCCCAAGAATTCAACCCTGAGCTGCCCACATTGTCAATCAATGGTATCCTCTAAGATCATTTGGAAAGGGCAAAGAGGCCTCTGCTAGGAGCAAGCTCTATGGTGCTGCATATTAAGCTCACATGATCCTATACATATAACATATAAGGAGAACACATTCTTATACTAACCCCTCCCTGAAATGTCTGCAGGAAGAAAAGTGAGTTAAGAGCCCTCCAAGCACCCAAGAATACAACTTTGAGCTGCCCAGATTCTGCCCAGATTGCAAGCAGACTTGTGAGTAGCAAAACGCTCCATTTTTTTTCCTGTGTTTTCTCTCCTTCTAGTAAGTAGGAATAAAACAAGGTGGTTTGTTGGAAGCAAACCATTCTGTTGCTAACCAAATTGTCCCCAAAGTCTTTTTGTGGTGACATGGGGTCCAAATAAATAATATTAAAAATAAAATAAAATTATAATAGATTAAAATACAGATAGTTCTCGACTTTCAGCAGTTAGTTGAGTGACCATTTGAAGTTACAATGGCACTTAAAAAAAAGGGACTTATAACCAACAGTCACACTTACGACCCTTGTAGCATCCCCATGATTATGTGGTCAAAATGTAGACACTTGGCAACTGACTTACGGTGGTTGCAGTGTCCTGGAATCACAAGCGAAGTCAATGGGGAAGCCACATTCACCTAGCAATAGTTTGATTAATTTAACGAATGCAGCGATTCACTTAACAGCTGTGGCAAGAAAGGTGGTAATATGGGGCAAACTCACTTAAGAAATGCTTCCCTTAGCGGCAGAAATTTTGGGCTCAATTGTGGTGGTAAGTCAAGGACTATGAATACAGTAAAGTAAAATAGATAAAATTAAATTAAAATAATAAATAAATAAAATACAATAAAATAAAGTAAAATAAAATAATAAAATAAATAAAGTAAAATAAAAATAATAAGTTAAATATAAAATAAATAAAATAAAGTAAAAAATAATAATAATAATAATAATAATAAAAACTAAAATAATAAATAAAATAAATAAAGCAAAATAAAAATATTATAAAATAAAATAAAGTAAAATAAAAAAATAAAATACATAAAGTAAAATAAAATAGCCAAGCGAAGCGAAGCGAAGCGAAGCGAAGCAAAGCAAAGCAATCTAAAATAAAATAGGTCTGGAAGGGAAGTGCTGCAATTTGGCCAAAAGGATAACAAATTGTGATAGCATACCTGGGAGAATTTGCATATTTTTTTTCAAAGGTAGAAGCTGGGGGGGAGGGGTAGATGCTCTTTTAGGCAGCTCTTGGACCCCCTTCCCACCAGTAAGCTTCCAGCAATGGACTCCAGTGGGGACAAACAAAATAACTAGGCAATGTCCTCAGAATGCTTATGTGCTCTCCAGATGAGGGCTCGGTCCCAGAAGAAGCCTTCCGAAGTAACCCACCCTCAGCCTGACCATGCCACCCAAGCCAACTCTGGGAGTTGGGAGAGCCAGCATGCAAAAGCCCGGCTACCACCACCACAGCCATGTTTTCCTGGTGAAATGTTGGCTCTGCCCTTAACAATGTTTTCTAGGCCCCAGAGCCCCTGGAGCCTGCCTGCCCACCCCAGGGCTGGCCCACCTCAGAGCCATCTGCTGTAAGGAACTTCCGCTCGGCAGCAACATCATCAGGTCAGAGATGGTCTGGAGCAGGCGGTGAAAAGTGTGAGGGAGTGGGTGTGCGGCTTCTCCGGCGATCACAATATCTGACAACGGATGCTCACAAACCCGCGTGTCCTTTTCCTATGCATCAAGCACAAGTAGCATTGAATTAGTCATTTCACACTGTTCCACAGTGCCGTTTTCCCAAGAAGTCTTCATACACACACACACACACACACACACACACAAAGCTGTCATAAAGCAGTAAGATCCATATCAGAGAATAGCAAGCTAAATAAAACAAATCCAAATCTTAAATAACCTACAAAAGCAGCAAAAATAATTCCAATCTAAAAGAAAAAAAAGTTAAAGGACCCGCTTTAAAGATTTACTAGTGCAATAGAAATATGCTGAAGAAAAGCTAAGAATCGATAATAATGATTATGAGTCATTCTTAAAAAAGATCCATCCTTTTTAAAAACCTGAGGGAAAAATATTGTATTTCATTATTTTTGTCAAGATTTCTCTCAAGATTTCACTACAGCCATCTTGTGAAGCTACCACATCTTCTTTTTAAATAATGTGGCAATGTGCTAGTCCATTGCCCTAGCTATTTTATGCAACGGCTAATTTAAGCCACTGGAAATGGGACCTCCATTTCTGAAATAAAATCAAAAAGGTTACCTCTGGAATTAGGCCACCATCTGCCAAAGAAGTGACAGAAGCCTGACTTAAGAGAAAATCTAATTTGTCACAAAGAGAGTCGGGAATGTTGACTGCCATATTTGCGCCCAGGCAAAGCTATGGCTGCTGTGTCTATGCACCGACACGTCATACTCTCTCTTTGGGTTACAAACTAGCCTCTGAAATAGTTACCACAAAGGAACCCTGTGAGATCCATAGATTGCTGTAAAACAAAAACAAAAAACAAACAAGGAATTTTTTTGTCCTTACCTTGATACAACTATTCCAAAAGAGAAATAAATGCACAGTGGCTTCCCAAACACATTAGCAAAATTAGTTGTTAAAGAATATGTAAACTCTCTGACTTACTTGTTCAATGATTTCTTTGTTGGCTTTGTTTTCCTCGTCTTCTTCTTCTTCAGCCTCCACTGGGGCTGGAGTAAGAGAAGCCACAAAATGCCAAAGAATGTCATGGAGGGACGTAGTTTGTATGACGTTGCAGAGAAGCCAGTTAAAAGCCTAGGAAAAGAAGAAGAGAAAATGCCAGGCTTTAGGGAAAACAAACCCTGTTTAATTCATTAGAGGGAGAAAAGTGTGTTCCAAAAAAATGGATCCCCCAAAAGAGACAATCAAAACAAGCTAAAGAGGGAACAAAAAGACCCAAAGCCCTCCCCACCAGCCATCAGCACCCGGATGAGCATAGACTGGCTCAGACAAACAATTAAGAAGGAAACAATACCCCAACCAAGGAACTGCCAAGCAATGGATGGAAACTAATCAAGGAGAGAAGCAACCTGGAATTGAGGAGAAACTTCCTAAAGGTGAGAACAATTAACCAGTGGAACAGCTTGACTTCAGAAGTTGTGGGTGCTCCATCATTGGAGGTTTTAAAGAAGAGACTGGATAGCCACTTGTCTGGAATGGTATAGGACCGTGATGGAGAACCTTTGCCACTTTCTAACAGTGAGAACAATTTACCAATGGAACAGAAGTTGCCCTCGGAAGTTGTGGGAGCGCCATCACTTGAGACTTTCAAGAAGAGATTGGCCTGCCATTTGTCAGAAATGGTGTAGGGTCTCCCACTTGGGTGGGGGGTTGGACTAGATGACCGACAAGGTCCCTTCCAACTCTGATTATCTGTTATCTGATGCTAGAGATTAAGCCTGAAAAATGTTTGCATGGCAGAAAGTTTCTCGCCATACCACGGCCTTCCTGGGTCTTCTAACTAACATTTTGAATGAATACTTTATTTGACCAAGTGTGATAAGACACACCAGGACTTTCTCTCTGGTGCAGAAGCTCGCAGTGTGCATGCAAAGCAACATCATCATCACCATCATAATACCAATAAGAGAGGAGGAGTAAAAGAATGTTAAGTGATAATACTACAGCCACACTATCTGTGTAAATATACATATATATTAGACCAGGGTCTCCAACCTTAGCAACTTTTAAGACTTGTGAACTTCAACTCCCAGAATTCTGGGAGTTGAAGTCCATAGGTCTTAAAGTTGCCAAGGTTGGAGACCACTGCATGAGATAGCATTGTGAAAATTAGGGGTTCAGCAGTGTGATGGCACAAGGGGAAAACTGTCCATATGCCTACTTGTCTTTGCATGCAATGGCCTATAGTGCCATCCCGAAGGGAGGAGTTGAAACAGTTTACATCCAGGATGTGAGGGGTCTGTAGATATTTTCTTAGCCCTCCTTCCACAAAATGGAAGTGTGGAACATTGTTCTATTTTAATGGTCTTCTATTTTCGTATGGAACAAACTCTTGCAGAAGGACAACGCGAGGCACTGAACTTAGGCACAAATTTCGTGTGTGACGCTGAAGAGCGCTGGATTAAAAACGGCAACCTAAGAAGCTGAGGAGGTGGCAATACAATGTGTCAGTGACTTGTGTGAAAGATATAGCTTTCTTCCAAGTCATAGGTTTTGGCTTTTTATTTCCCCAATGCTTTTGGGGTGAACCATGCAGCAATAAAAACAGCTCATGCTTTCATTTACCTCCATAGCAAACACTCGACAAGCTGATTTTCTTAAAGCTTGCTTCATGGCTATTTCGAGCCCTTCCAAATCATGATGCTGAATTACAAATGCCAGAACGGGCCACTGGAAGTTTCTCTCTCCTCTGGAAAGAGAGCTGTGGGCGGAGATTAATCGAGAGAGTTCGGGAGATGGGTGTCTCAGAAGAGAGGAGCCCACTTCTATTTGAAGGCAGAAACAAACAGAAACATTAGCGGAATAACTTTGCTGCAGACGGTTAGCATCAAACTAATATCAAATCTGGAAACATTGCGCACAGTCTGTGCCACTCTGTTCTCTGACCCTTGGGAATGCCAATGGCTGCCTTTATGGTCAAATCAATGTCTTGGTTTTCAGTGCTTAGGATCTGAGATGCTATTGACACTGGCCTGTTTCTCACATTGGGTATGACGCGTGTGAATCATGCCAAAAAGTGAATGGTTTGCAAGGAACTGGGGCTCTGACCACATCTAAATTGCTTTGGGGAAACTGGCCTTAATGTGTGCTCATTTAAGGCACTGGATTTGGACTATGAGGGAGATTCTTTGCAGCAACACCATCTCAGGGTTTCTGGCTCCTGCCCATCAGCTCCCACAACTGTGTGAATGCCTCCAAGATGGAAAGCAGTGCAACCACAACAATTGTAGCAAAGGGGCTGTGAAGCAGTGACGATGGGCGCTGACATGAAAAGCAGCATCCTATTTCCTTGGGGGTCCACTTTGGATATTCTTGCCTTCTTCCTAGAGACTGGGGAATGCCCACCCTCACAGTGCTACCCACTCTCAGGTCAGGCAAGGTGGGGCGTGCAGGAGGTAGAGAAGAGGAGGAATTCATTCATCCTCTACAGCAGGGGTCTCAAATTCAAAGTCTGTGGGCCAAATCTGGCCTGCAGGGTGCTTAGATCTGGCCCGTGGGGCCAGCCGAGAAACAGCAAAGGACCGGCCCCGTGGTGTCTCTGCCAGCAAGAACGGAGCTCGGGGGGGGGGGAGCGTGTGTGGCCTCCCCATGCCCCGTTTTTGCTGGCAGAGGGTTGCAGGAGATATTTGCCCCCGAAAACAGGGTGTGGCCTCCCTGAGCTGTTTTCGGTGGCAGTGGGCTAGCAAAAAAACCCAAACTAAATGTGAAACAAAAGGAGAAATGTTTCCCCTTTTGCATTTGAGCTTGCAAGAAGGGACAGGAAAGAGGAAAGGGAAAGAAAAAGAAGGGACGATGGGGGGGGGGGAGAGTAAGGAAGGAAAAATAAGGAAAGGGAGGAAGGAAGAAAAGGAAGGAAGGAAGGAAGGAAGGAAGGAAGGAAGGAAGGAGATTATAATGAGAGTGAGGGAGGGTCTCAGGGAAGTCCTGCCTTAGCACTTGGCCACCACAGGTGCTGCTGACACAAGTGACGTCAACTGGCCGCACCTACCCCACCCACGCCCATCCAGGCCCCCCGAGGTCAAACACAACCCTGATGCAGCCCTCAATGAAATCGAGTTTGACCCCCCTACTCTATAGGGCCATGTATATGTGGGGGGGAAGAAGGTGGCCATCCCTACGGGCACATCTGGAGCTTTGTGGGCATGTTCTATGTTGGGTACGGAAACACAGCCTTGTGGGAGATGGAGATGAACACAGCTCAAGTGCTCCACACCAATTCCCCGAGGGAAACACCTTCCTCTCCTCACCTGCATCTCCGCTGTTAACCCTTCTTCTGGGGATGGCCTTGACCCGGGCAGGCAGAATGGAGTGAGGCTTGTCGTATTCTGATGCAACGACAGAATAGGATCTTTGGAAAACGGTACGCTTTGCAAGGTCTGTATCTGTAATGGGACTGGTCTCTAAACTGGAAGAAGAGCAGAAGCAATTTCAATTTTCAAGCCCCAGTTAAGCACTCCGCATACACACAAAAATATACACAAGAGAGCTGCTTTCAGATGTTCCTTAGGAGTGTTCTCTGTTGTCAGAGAATATGTCATTCTAATGATGAACTACAATCAGATACTTAAGAGGGAAGAATAAACATTCACCATTAGTTAGGCAGATAACCATCTATATTCCCGCAATCAATGTCCAGTCTCTTCCTTCAGAAAAGTGCTGCGTTGGGTTTTGCTCGCCTAGTGTGCATTTGAGCATTTTAGAGCAGAACTTAAAAGTCATCCAACTAAACGCTTTATTTAGGATTACATGAATCTTTTTCCACGATCAGGCACTGAACTAATCCTTCAATAAAACCTCCTGGTTGAAAATTGTTATGGTAACAACAATTAGCACATAAACTCAAGCCTGAATTCTGTTCAGCTCAGGATTGTCTTCCTTTCAAATAAATATGGCAGCATTTAGCAATAGCACTTAGACTTATGTATTGCTTCACAGTGCTTTACAGGACTCTGTAAGTGGTTTACAAAGTCAGCATATTGCTGTCATGTCCCTGTCGGAGGAGGAGGATGAGCAGCTGAAAGGGAGTGGAGTGTGGCTTCATTGGCTGTGGAAGAAACTGGGGAAGGGCAAAGGTCAGCTGGGCACAGCAGGGGAGAGGTAGAGCAAGGCAGAGGGAATGTGGAGGAAGACTCAGGCCCACCCCCTCTTCATCCTAGGGCACGCAGGGAGGAATGGAGAAGGGAGCAATGTTGTTGCATGGCTTACGGGGGAGGAAAGGGCCCTGATTCCCTTCATTAGCTAGGGCTGGGAACACAGTGTTTAAAAAGGGGAGTTGCGCACAGCCAACTGTTGAGAGCAAATTGTGAATTATCTGGTATCGTTGAAGCTTATCTGGGTTCCTGGCATTTTCCCAACTGTGTGTGTTTTGCTGGCCTTTCAAGTCTGCAGTTCCTTCTCCTGCCCTGTCAACTTAATAACTGAAGTGTGGTTTGTGTGGATTTTTATTTACAGTTTGTATGTAGTTTGTTTTCGGACTGAATTTCCCACACTTAAAGACTATTCTTGGGAGTTTTTTCTCCAGCTGAAGGTAACCTGGACATTGGGAGCAAAATTTGAAATACTAAAGGGACTCTTATTTATGTGACAGTGTTGCCTTTGTGCCACACCCTGGGTCATCACAATTGCCCCAGCAATCTGTGTTCTCATTTTACCAAGCTCAGAAGGATGGAAGGCTGAGTCAGCCTTGAGCTGGTCAGGATTGAACTGCCTGACAGGCGGCAGAGTTAGACTACAGCACTGTATTCTAACCACCATGCTACCACAACTCTTAGTAATAGATTATTATATTATAATACATTAATACCAAAATGGAGTACCTTGGTGGCATGGATTTCATGTTGCTTTCTGGCTCCTCAAATACATTAGGACTGGCATCTGGAGTAACAGATATATAAGGCGCAGGCACTGAAGTTGAACGCAAATACCTCATCTCATCTTGAAAGAGATTGTCGTCTTGATAGCCCACAAAGTTTTCGTGATGATGCCTGATCCCCAAAAATAATAATGCACATCGGTAAAATCGAAGTGTTTATAGCCTGTTAGTGGCTGGACCTTAAAAAGGGGAGTTGTGTTGTGGCATGTTAGCGGCTGGCCCTTCCAGCAGCCAAATCAGATGAGGAGGCAGCATGGGAGTCAGGGTCAGCAATCAAGGCAACCTGAGAGCTACGGGGGCGAAGAGGGAATGGAGCTGTCACAGAGAGAGAGAGGTGGAGCTTGCATCATCCATCAGCCCTCAGATGGAGAGTCAACAGCCCCCAGGTCTGGAGGTGGCTGATAAGGAACAGGAGGAACAGCTGGGTCCAGTGTCTAACGCATGGGTGCACAGAAGGCAGAGGAGAGGAGAGCAGTGGAAATCCATGGGCTGATCCTTGGTAAGGAAGAGCCACCTCTGCTAGTGAAGCTCTGGGGATAAAAGGCAGGGGGAAGAGATGAATAGGCTCGGCAGACAACTATTCATCTCCCTGCCAGACAGACTTGTTAGCCTGCAGTGAAAGGCAAACATTTTGCTGGGGCTACTGGCACTCTTAATAAAGGAATCATTGTTTCAACCAGAGAGGGTTTGTCATGTTTGGGGAGCTGGGTCAGAACATTGGGGATACAAAACCTTCCAGGGTAGACAGAGTGTTGATGAGAATATGGGAAGGTCATCCTAGACTGGTATCTGTAAAACCGCATGGCGGTGTCCACATAGCACCCAGAGTCGAGATCAGCTCTTTCCAATTGGATTCAGTGATTCTCATAAACATGGACATAAAAAAGCAGCTCCACTGCTCTTACCTGGCTAAAGTCTGAAGATAGAGACAAGGCATTTTCACAGGAAAATCTTCAGAAATGCCTTCCTTGACACTGGGAAGCTGGGACTGGAATGGCTTGGATGGGTGGTAGCATAAAATAGAGGGTTCAGCTGCACTGCTCAAGGCCAGCAAGAACAGGGCGTTCCCTTTGATCACTTGGTGGGCTTCCATGGTGGGCAAGGCACGGGGGGTCTTCACCTGGGTCGGCTTCCTCCTCGACTGTTTGACCTATAAAGGAATAAGTTGAGACAGGCTGATCTGACAGCAGAGCCCAAGCAGGCCTCCGGTGCTCAAAAGTGATAAGTTTACATGTCTTGGATGCAGAGATCTTCCCTCTCTATCCACAAGGGACCTGCTTGTCTTGTGACCCTGTGAAACTGGCTCTTGGCCAAGGGTTCTCTTTCTAAGGACCTGGGCCCCAGGGATTGGGTGGCGATCCCAGATTTGGGCCACAATCCTTAGAAGATTAACCAGCAGGATCCAACTGGCTTGGGAGAAACTATCATGCCCCTGTCAGAATCTGATTTGGAGGAGGTCGAGCAGCTGACACAGTGGGAGTGTGGCTCCACTGCCTGTGGAAGAAACTGGGGAAGGGCAAAGGCTGGCTGGACAGAGTCGGGGAGAGGTAGAGCAAGGGAGAGGGAATTCGGAGGAAGACCCAGGCCCACCTCCTCTTCATCTTAGGGCACGCAAGAAGGAACGGAGAAGGGAGCAACATGAGTTGCGTGGCTTATGGGGGAGGAAAGGGTCCTGATTCCCTTCCTTAGCTACATCTGGGAACACAGTGTTTAAAAAGGGAAGTTGCGCATAGCAAACTGTTGAGACCCAACCGTGAGTTATCTTTGTTTGTCGAGGCTTATCTGGGTTTCTGGCATCTTCCCAACTATGTGAGTTTTACTGGCCTTTTAAGTCTGCAATTCTTTCTCCAGCCCTGTCAAGTTAATTATTGCAGCATGATTTGTGTGGATTTTTATTTACAGTTTGTATGTACTTTGTTTTCAAACTGAATTTCCTCCACTTAAAGACTGTTCTTAGGAGAGTTCTTTCTCTAGCCAAAGGTAACCTGGACATTGGGGCAAAATTGGAGGTACTAAAAGGGATTCTTCTTACTTATGTGACTGTGTTGCCTTTGTGCCACACCCCGGGTCATCACAGAAACAAAGGAGACCTACCTTTTCTCTCGCTGCTGCCTGCTTTTCACGGAGGTATTTTTCTCGGCACCGATCACAGACAAGGTACCACGTGCTTCCTCCTATGCCACCGTCACCACAGTTCCCGGCCCATCCTCCGCAAAAGTGTCCAATGCTGTTGTAGCCCTGTCCGTCTGCGTATCGGCCACAACCTTAAAGCACAGATGGTCACCTTAGAGAGAAAGATCTTACCAAAGCCGTTACTCAATCAAGCATTCACAAGATGACCCTCTCTCTGATGCTCAACCACTTTGGTACAAGAAAGCTGGATTGGAACATTTCTCCAAGACCCATCCCTGAAATGGATGCCCCTTCCTTTAAAAAAGGCATTAAGGGGTGATGCTTTCAACCCCATTAAAACTTCCAGTACTGTAATTGGCTGCATTCTGGATCCAGAAGAAAGTGAAAACATTAATCAATTGTCCTATCTAGGGAACATTTTCATTTCTGATCTAAGATGAGGTATATTTAAAGGGATTTAATTGACACAAATCGACCGATTTCTGTCTCAGCAACTATTATAGAAGTTTAATGACAAAGTAAAACAAGGGTACAATCAAGATTTGCTGGGAGATTTCTGGACCACACTTAAATGTGAAGGACCAGAGATGTTGGGTTCATGGAAACGTCTGCCCTGAGAAGGGAAAGGGAAGGCCTCTTCCATCCTTTGGGTTGAGGTCTGCTGACTCTTCAGCCTGAGCCTAATGCAAGAGGAAAAACCCAGGGATGGTTCAAGACAAAGCAAGACTTTATGGTGAACCGACAACACACCTGTGGGCATCCCCTTCCCTACTTTATACAGGTAGTCCTCAACTTACAACAGTTAATTTAGTGACTGTTTGAAGTTACAATGGTACTAAAAAATGTGATCATTTTTCACATTTATGACCATTGCTGCATCCCCATGGTCATGTGGTCAAGATTCAGACGTTTGGCCACCAACTCCTATTTATGACAGTTGGAGCATCCCAGGGTCCTATGATCCCCTTTCTCGACCTTCTGATAAGAAAAGTCAATGGGGGATGTCAGATTTAATTATCAATCATGTTACTAACTTAACAACTGCACTGATTCACAGAACGACTGGGGCAAGAAAGATAATAAAATGGGGGCAAAACTCACTCAACAACTGTCTCGCTTTGCAACAGAAACATTGAGCTCAATTGTGCTTGTAAGTGGAGGACTACCTTATACATGACCGTAGCAGGCATGATAAAATTTGACAGAAAAATCTGACTGCCTCCCTCGGTTACACATGGGGCGGTTCTCCCAAAAGACTCCCTCCATGGGTATTTTTTTTAACCCGGAGGCCCTCTTACCTGGATGCGCTTGTCTCATGTGATAGGTCACCGGATATGGGTGAGACTCCCCACACAATTCACATATGGTGTCTTTCTCCGGACGCTCCCCGGCAAGCTGAGCCATTTCGCCAAAGAGATTTCCCCTGGGTCTGGCCTCCGCCTTCTCCTTCTTCTTCTTCTCCTTTTTGGACTTCTTGTTCTCTTTCTCGTTTTCTTTCTTCTTCAACACTGCACAGGACCCAGGGCTCGGGAAGATCATGTTCTGGGAGGCTGCCTTGATGGTTGCCAGAGAGATGTCTTCCCAAAAAGCGACCAGGTGCTGCAGGGTTAGCGGCAGAGGTGACTTGGTCTTCAGTGGGGGGTGGCTGGAGCTATCGAAGGGGGCTGCTTCTGACTTCCCGTCCTCGCAGCGTTCGTGAAGAGGTGGCTCTTTCAGCATTGACAAGACCTTGTTCTTATTGATGCTCCCCATTTTGGAGATGTCAGGCCCATGAGGAGATATGTTGAACATGTTGAGGGCAGAGGATATCTCCAATGAGTGACGGTTCTTCAGCTTGGTTTCTTTCTCTTCGGCTGGCGCCTGGCTGAGATTGCTCCGGATGGGCGCATGCTCTTTAGAAAGTTCAGGGTTGAACTTCAGAAAGGAGGAGCAGGCCATTGCATCGTGGACGATGCCTTCGTGCCACAGGAAGGATGCAAAGACGGTCCTGGCGCACTCAGCAACCGAAGGAGACATGGCTGGTTTGGCTGGCTCTACTGACCGGGCTCCTTCCCCTTTAAACAGGCAGACAGACCTCTCCTTTTTGGGCCTGGCATGCCTGGTGGCGCACTTCCGGCCTGCTTTGGGAGATGCCCTTGTGTCCTGCTCCTCTCTTACAGGGGCCTTCCCTATACTGAAATGAACTTTGTTCAAGCCCTCCTCCAGGCTGCTACAATCAGAGTTGTCCTCACATATGGTGTTGGTCACGCTGCTCGTTTTCAATGTGCTGGACGTGCAGACCTCGACCACTTCACTGTGAAGGTTTTCTTGCACCACGTGAGGGGAAGGGGCTCGGCTTTCTGAGTTGTCGCTCCCAGATCTCCCTTCCTGGGGGGCAATTTTGGGCTTGGGTGAAGTAGACCTTCCCCGTATGGGCTCGGTGAGGGGTGCCTTTTTTTTGCGAAGAGTATCTGGGTCCAGTGTGTAAGAATCCGATTTAGACCGTTCCCGAGGAGGGTCGAGCTTCGTTTTCACCGGGGCTGAGGGTTTCTGAGGAGGGGGCTTCTCGTGAGGTGAGGATGACCGCCAAGATCCAGCACCAGATGTACAGGATTTCCCCGAAGAGGCGGTCTTTGGAGAAGGGGCTCGAGTTCCCGGGCCCGGGGATTCTGCCCGAAGGGAAGGTGCCGTCCTCCCCTCAGATCTTAAGGTCTGAAGCGTGTTGTGGTTTGGGGACAATGATCTGCTGTGGGAATCGGATCTAAGCTTGGCAGTGTCTGATTTCAGCATCAGAGATTCACTAGCTGACAGGCTCTCTGTGTTCCTAGGCTTCTTCTGGTCGACCACAGTGTGGCTCCAGCGCCCATCTGATTTAGGGATCCTGCCTTCTCCCCGGTATTTTAAGGCCACATCCACCTTTCCTGCCGGAGAAACTGATCTAGCAGCTGCTGTAAAATTCAGCCTGTCACCTGTACAATAAATGTTATAATTCGGTTAAAAAGGAAAAATTAATAAAGACAAACTTTACCACATTGAGTCATCATAGAAATTCATTTCTCAGTGTTCTTGTGCCACCAGAAAACCAACAAAACTGCGACAGAGGAGTTTCCAGTACTATAGGGAAGAGAGAAAAGTGTTGACTAAAACATAGTTTTATGGTCAGAGCCCAAAGTGAAACTCAGTTGTGCAAATTTTGAGCTTCTGTCCCTCAAAAACTGCTTCTTGGCACCAGTTGTTCTAGAATTACAAGATGACAGAAGAGATCATAGCAATAGGATTGAGAGATCCAGAGGGGATCGGAAATCTTTCTATTTGCAAGAGACCCATCTGGATTTAGGAACTTTGATGACCAGCAGCCAACCTGCTCACATCTTAATAACACCAGCTACCCACTCCAGGGCAGGAAAGGGAAGTGTCCTTCTCTTGAGCCAGGATGAACCCAGTTATAGTCAAGAATTGGGGGTGGTTTCTTATAACAGGCACATCACTGTGCATACTGGAAGGAGAGAAAGGATGTCTGTCTGGAATTAGGCTTTAGGCCTCCGACATGGGTTCTCTCGGCCCCCTTGCCTTATTGTTTCAGAGAATCTGACCCAGAGAATTGGGGAGAATTGAACAGAACTACTCGTATTTCCCCCAAAATAGGACCCTATCTGATATACACTGCTCAAAGAAATAAAGAAATAAAACACAAAAATAAGACATCCTAGATCTGAATGAATGAAATATTCTTATTAAATACTTTGTTCATTACACAGTTGAATGTGATGACAACAAAATCATACAAAAATTATCAATGGAAATCAAATTTTGCAACCCATGGGGGTCTGGATTTGGAGTTACACTCAAAATTAAAGTGGAAAAAAACACTACAGGCTAATCCAACTTTGATGTAATGTCCTAAAAACAAGTCAAAATGAGACTCAGTAGTGTGTGGCCTCCATGTACCTGTATGATCTCCCTACAATGCCTGGGCATGCTCCTGATGAGGTGGAGGATGGTCTCCTGAGGGATCTCCTCCCAAACCTGGACTAAAGCATCCTCCAACTCCTGGACAGTCTGTGATGCAACGTGGCATTGGTGGATGGAATGAGACATGATGTCCCAGATGTGCTCAATTGGATTCCGTTCTGGGGAACAGGTGGGCTTGTCCATAGCATCAATGCCTTCATCTTGCAGGAACTGCTAACACACTCCAGCCACATGAGGTCTAGCATTATCATGCATTAGGAGGAACCCAGGGCCAACCGCACCAGCATATGGTCTCACAAGGGGTCTGAGGATCTCATCTCAGTACTGGCTACAAAGGCAGTAAGGCTACCTTTGGCGAGAACATGGAGGGCTGTGCGGCCCCCTAAAGAAATATCATCCTGCACCATTACTGACCCACTGCCAATCTGGTCATGCTGGAGGATGTTGCAGGTCTCCACGGCATCTCCAGACCTGTCACGTCTGTCACATGTGCTCAGTGTGAACCTGCTTTCATCTGTGAAGAGCACAGGGCACCAGTGGTGAATGTGCCAATCTTGGTGTTCTCTGGCAAATGCCAAACGTCCTGCACGGTGTTGGGCTGTAAGCACAATCCCCACCTGTGGATGATGGGTCCTCATCCCACCCTCATGGAGTCTGTTTCTGACCGTTTGAGCAACCACATGCACATCTGTGGCCCACTGGAGGTCATTTTGCAGGGCTCTGGTAGTGCTCCTCCTGTCCCTCCTTGCACAAAGGCAGAGGTAGTGGTCCTGATGCTGGGTTGTTGCCCTCCTATGGCCTCCTCTATGTCTCCTAATGCACTGGCCTGTCTCCTGGTAGCACCTCCATGCTCTGGACACTACACTGACAAGATACAGCAAACCTTCTTGCCACAGCTAGCATTGATGTGCCATCTTGGATGAGCTGTGTGGGTTGTAGACTCCGTCTCATGCAACCACGAAAGTGAAAGCACCTCCAGCATTCAAAAGTGACCAAACCATCAGCCAGAAAGCATAGGAACTGAGAAGTGGTCTGTGGGCACCACCTGCAGAACTAGTCCAGAATAGATATGATATGGATGTCAACAGAATTGTTAACTAATACTCAAGAAGTAAATATTGAAACATCCTTTATTGGGGATGTCTTGCTAACTGCCTATGCTTTCCACCTGTTGTCTATTTCATTTGCACAACAGTATGTGAAATTGATTGTCAATCAGTGTTGCTACCTAAGTGGACAGTTTGATTTCATAGAAGGGTGATTGACTCGGAGTTACATTGCATTGTTTAAGTGTTCCCTTTATTTTTTTGAGCAGTGTATATATTTTTGCCACCCAAAAAGGCACCAGATCTTATTTTCAGGGGATGCCATCCACTGACTAACCTCATTTGCGCCTCTGGCCTCCTTTTCACTGTCAGAGGCCTTCATAAACGTCTTCTGTGGCTGGCAAAGCTTTCCTGAAGGCCTCTGCAGCTGATAACAGAGCTCCGGACCGATCTGGGACTCTGTTATCAGCTACAGAGGCTTTCAGGAAAGCCTTCCTGGCCTTGCTGGCTGCAGAAGAAATGGGCCAAGGCAGGTATCAGGGTGTGCGAGGCCTGGCTACAACTGTCCATAGGTAAGTAGTTGGGCAGCTCCACCCCCACATCCTCATCCTTGTTTAATTTTTATCAGTCCACTCTGGAGTGGGCAGGGTTTATTTTGGGGGTAGGGCTTACATTGGGCACATGTGTAAAAAACAAGCCAGGACTTACTTTTGGGATAGGTCGTATTTTCGGGGAAACAGGGTATTGAGGGAGGAAAAGAGAGGAGATAAAAATGGCTCAGCTGGAAGCTCCTCAGATCTTTCAGCTTACTTTGGAATCCAATGCAGGATTGCTTTTGGAGACATCAGATAAAAATGTTCCATATTGTTCAGCAAAAAAGCTAAAAGTCTATGGAGCTTCTCATTCATCTAATTCATGGTTGTCCCTAAGGTGCTTTTATTTAAAGACAAGTGGACTTTCTGATTTTTATTTAAGACATTTCACTTCTCATCCAAGAAACTTCTTCAGTTCTAACTTCTTGGATGAGAAGCAAAATGTCTCAAACAAAAATCAAAAAGTCCACTTGCCTTTAAAACAAAGGCTCCTTTAGGATACATAGCTGAAAGATGTCTATATGCATATTTTAGTAAACATAAGAAATACAAGATGCTGAAAAGATAAAAAGTTATTTCAAGACATTAGGAAGCATTTTTTTCTCATTCAGTAGTAACTTACATAATATATCCTATCAAAGCAGGAATAAAAAGATTTACAAGAGTTACACTATTCAGTGCCGATATTAACTTGTTCTAACTTGTTAAAGATGATGACTTCATATGATTTCAAAAAGGGCATTGTACCATTTAAAATTAAAGGAAGCATGTTATCAAGTAGAGAAAGATAGTTCTCAATTTGATCCCACCCTTTTCAGCCGCTGTACTGAACAATTAAATCAGACTATAAAGAGATCCATTTAGAGAGAAGGCTAAGAGGACATTCAGAATCTTATTGTGTCCATTCACATCTAGACAAAAAATGTCTATGGGCATTCTCAGTCATCCAAGCCCTAGTTGTCCCAAAGGTATTTTTTCAAGAGGCAAGTGGACTTTCCTATTTTTCTTTGAAGATGGCCTTTCAAGTCTGCAATTCCTTCTCCTGCTCTGTCAAATTAATTACTGAAGCGTGGTTTGCATTGATTTTTATTTATAGTCTGTATGTAGTTTGTTTTCGGACTGAATTTCCTCCACTTAAAGACTGTTCTTGGGAGAGTTTTTCTCCAACCGAAGGTAACCTGGACATTGGGGGCAAAGTTGGAGATATTAAAGGGACACTTCTTGCTTATTTGACTGTGTTGCCTTTGTGATACCCCTTGGATCATCTTCATCAGTCAAACTTCTTTTAAGAGAAGCAAAACATCTTCAAAGAAAAATAAGGAATTCCAGTCACCTCTTGAAAATAGCACCTTTGGGACAACTAGACAAGAAGAGTTTCTTCACATTCTTCAGGTTTGCGCCGATGTGCTGCCTATGGTGTTTGGGTGTTAAAATAGCAGAGGCCCATGCTGCTGCTTGTTGGAAAACTTCTCCTTTACAGCAGAAGCCACAGCCTGACATTTCAGCCAAGCCACTCTGAGCCTACACAGAAGCATTTTGGAGCTGAATGGAATGAGATGGACTGGCAGGAAAGACCCTCGTGTCCCAGGACAGAGCAGCCTTCCCCGCAAGGGTCTCCAGCAGCATGCATACCCACCCTGGAGCTTGTATGAGAGAGATGAGAGAGCGGAGGCAGGCACGGGAGCATCGCTACTTTGGTCAATGCACTCACGACAAGCAAGGCCGCGGGATGGAGTTTCTGGAGGGGAAGACAGTGGCACAGAAGGAGCACAGATTGAATGGGGAAGAGAAAAGCCAAGATATAAGCAGCAAAACAAAGTAAAACCAGAGCTCTCATTAGTTCTAGGTTGCTTCTCTCCTTGATTAGTTTCCATCCATTGCTTCTTGTCTTGCCCTTAGGAGAATAGCTTGACCCCCTCTTCTTTGCGGCAGCCTCTTAAACATTGCAATACTGCTCTCATGTCACCCCAGTCCTTTTCATTAAACGAGACATACCCAATTCCAACAATATGTTTTAGCCTCTAGTCCCCTAATCATCTATGTTGCTCTTCTCTGTACTCTTTCTAGAGTCTCAACATCTTTTTTACATTGTAGTGACCGAGTGTGGTTTCGAGGGCATTATGGAAAAACCTACTCTTAGAGGAGCAGCAAATATTTTAGGAGTCTTTAGCAATGGCTCAGGACACAATGCAGACTTTTTCCCCTACGTCTTTTTATTGGCCAACTCTGGGAAAGATCATATAGCCCAGCATTATTTTGAATATTTTCTGTCTTTAGATAGGAGCACTGTTGTCTTACGGTAAGTAAGAAAAACAAATTAAAAAAAGCATTAATTGAATGACAATCATCTGCTCTTTTGAAGTAGGATCAGCTGTGCTTCTGTACATTTGTCTTTTAGATCCTTCCAGGCCAATCTTGCTCTCTGTGAACCAAAGAGAAAGAGGACTTCCAGAAAGAAAAAGCTCCTCTCTGCTCATGGAACAGGAACGGAACAGGCAAGGGAACCAAGACTTTGGGTTTCCATGAGAGATTCAGGTGGCCCTTTAATATCTTCCAAAACAGAAATGTTCTTTTGTGTTCAGCTAAACCACAACCTTCTTTGGATCAGGGAGGTGACCAATCATACTTGTATAAATGTCAAAATGAAAGAACTCCTGCTGAGCTTCCTAGTAGCTGGTCTGTACAACTGTCCTTGTCTTTTAACAAGGATCTTTAAATCGCTTCCTGTATTTTTTTTGTGGTTCCTTCAGAACTTGTGAGTAGAAAGTACTTAAAAATAAGTAAAGCTGCCTTGGAATCACTTAATGATCCTCTAGTTAGAGTTTGACTCAAGATGTGCAAGCAATAGGCACGTCTCAATCACAACCATTGTGAATCCAAAGCCTTACTTTACAGTACAGGTAGTCCTTGACTTATGACCACGATTGAGCTCACAATGTCTGTTGCTAAGCAAGAACAGTTGCTAAATGGGTTTTGCTCCATTTCTTGCCATGGTTGTGGCAAGTGAATAACTGCGACTGTTCAGTTAGTAACACGGTTGTTAAGTTGTTAAGAAACCAGCTGGCTTCCTCCAACAATCCTGCTTGTCAGAAAGTCGCAAAACGGGGACTTCTGGTTTGAGCTTCTTCGGCAATAGACTGAAGCCTCATCTCTGTGAGGTTCCGATCCGTGCTCGCCACTGGAGCTCCCCGAGCTGGCTGGTTTGGGGGCTAAGCCATCTCAAAGAGGTGGTGAAGAGGAGGGAGACTGTCTTCAGGGTTGAGGAGAGATGCATCTCTCCTCCCCAGCTGGCCATTACTCCCTTTCCTGAAGGCGGTTGTGGCAGTGATCAGAAATGGCTACCACAAAGAAGAACTCGACCAGAAAAGAATGTGCAGGAGGAAGATAAGAAGAGAAAGTTTTGGTGACTGGGTCAAACAGCAAAAGCAACAAATAAGGTACCCTGGAATTGAAACTATTAAAAAACAACCAATAACATTGTTCCTAAGAAGATTTTTAAGCTGCGAAGGAGAGAGAAAAGGGAAAAGATTTGGGTTTTTTTTCTCCTTTTCCTATACTGACAGCTAAGAGACTTAAGCAAGAAATTGGAAAAAAATCCACTTTGACATTAATAGGCATTTAATGCTGAAAATAAAAAGTTAAAGGGATAATAAAGATTTCTGGATAATCAAAAGCTTTTGAAAACAGGAAAGGAGAGAAAAAGAATAAAAGGTCAGGATCTGGAAGGGAGGAGACTGCCTGGAATTAAAAAGTACTTACAGTAAAATCTCAACAAGACTTCCAAAATATATATTTTAACTGAAATATTACAACAAAACCCCAGGAAGAGAAAGTGGAAAAAGAAATAAGAAGAAACAGCTTGGGACTATTTGGATTACTTTATGATCTCTGGATTTTTGGTTGTTGTATTTGAATGACTAAAATCAATCGGGTGGTTTTTTTAAAACTGTTTAAAATGGCTCCACTTTTAGAAGAACTGAAAATGGAACTTAAAAAGTACAAAGAAGATGCAGAAGAAGGGAGAGGTTCTTTTGGCTTCGTATTTCAGTTCTTAGAAATAGAGATTTGGAACTATGAGAAACAACAAGAAATGCAGAACAAGAAGATTGCGACAAAGAAGAAGCCATCTTTAATGAACAAGTAATCTTAGGTGGGGGGAAAAAAGGAAAGGGGGGGGAAAGAGAATGGAAAGTTTAAGATTGGGAAAAACAACCCCCCCCCCCAAAAAAAAAAATAGAGTGAAAATAAGTATAAAATCAGAAAGCAACAGAAGAGGGAAATGCAGAAGAGAGAATTAGAAGTAGAGAGACAAGGGGTTAAAAAGGGGAGGGAGAAGATGAGAGGGAAGAAAGAGAGGGAAAGAAGTTATAAAGGACAGAAACAAAATACAGAGAAACAGGGCCTATTTAGAGATAATGGGTGAAAATTTAATGGAAAAAGGGATTCTGCAAAGATACATAAGATAGTATTGTTCTATTAGAAATAGAAATAATTTTAGAAAATATGCAACAATGTATGATTAAAATGTTTGATAAAATAGCTATTGTAATTCAGTGGAATGCTTGTCCAGAAAGCAAGCCCAGAGAGCACCAAGGATCCCTCATTTCAACCCTGAGTTGCAAATATTCTCCTTTATTGGAATGGTTGTAAGTCAAGGACTACCTGTATTCAGATACCTGTAAGGTTTTCCCTATAGTGGTGGCTAAGGAGAAGATAGGAGCTTCTAAAGAAGGGATTGGATCTAAAGTGAGAGTGAAGAGCAAATGCTTGATACCCTTTCTCAAACATTAACCCGAAAAAAGGCACTGGCATTTACTCACACATCATGTAAACATATACAGGAAGAGCTAGACTGTCAGCAGGCAAAGTTCCTGGTATCGAAGAGAAAATGCGATGCTATCACCACATAATACTCTACTCACATAAAGTGCTCAACTATTCATGGCAAAACAAACCAGGAATATTCAAAGTGTATTTAAGGGCTGGTATTGCATTTTCTCCCAGTTAAAGTGACAGGGGAAAGGAAAGATTTTCTTAGAAAAGGATTTCTCTGCTTCCCCTGATCCCATGCATTTTCAGCTCAGTTTGTAAAACCTGTTATCTTTTTTACAGAATCACATGCAAAAACATATTTAACATATCTTATAGTTTAGCTTTTGGCTGTGCAAGAATGCAAAGGAAAAGGACTAAAAAAATAAAAAAAGAGTTTGATTTTCTTTTCAAAGCAGCGGAGAGGAATGTGTGTGTGCGTGTGTATGTGTGTATTTTCCACAAGTCTTGTAAGCATGGAAGTTCATGCTTCCACTAGGCCTCTACCAAACTACAACTGTTCCTTGCAATGTGATCAATAATTTGGCTATCACATGAGCTATTCATCACTCAGATTGGGTATTCCCATCAATGCAACAGTTCACAAAAGTTATCTAAGTTTGTAAAAGTTATATAAGTTTGAGGGGCAATGGTAAAGAAGCAAATAAAAAATACGGGGTAAGATCTCTTAAGCTGAAATATTTTCCTTTCCTTTCCTTTCTATTCTATTTCTTTTCTATTCTAAAACTGTGTCATCTTGTCAGAATGCTCACAATATTCTATTGTTTACGAAGACTCCATGAGAGTCATATAAACTGAACTAGTGGATAGCACGAATCAGAATTTGAAGGCTACTTTGCATCTAGACTGAGCCAACCAAATCAAATTCAATTCTTCTAAGACTGAATTGCTTTTTGTCAGTAAACAGTGAAAACACTCTTGGTAAAATTCTGGATGAATTCACAGGTGGCTTGTGATCTTGGGAATTATGCTAGAGTAAATCTTAATATCACAGCCTCTGGCAGGAAGCAGAATTATCATCACCCAATATTTTAAGAAGATAGCACTAGAAACCTAAAGAAGTACCCCTGACTCTGAAGCTCTATATGCTGCCGTGTTTATTTTCTGTTACAAATGGATAGTTGACATTGTAATTCAATTTCATCTCCTCCTACTGTAGCTCGAGCACAGGTCTGAAGGTATTCAGAGTTTCTACTTCAGATCTGTGCAAGATTTCATATACACAATAATGGAAATCCATTGCAGTGTCTCCATGTTGTATTTCAAGAGGTGGAACAACTATCCTTTCCAAATAGATCTTTTGAAGAGAAGAGGGGAAAAAACAACCATCTGTTCTAGGCATTGATGGAAATGTCAAGCATACTGATCTCTGCACTTGTAAACAGCAAAGTCTAAGGTAATCAGAAGAGCATCCTTGAACCCCCAAAATATTAGCTGGCTTATTAATTGCAAATATATTATTATTATTATTTTGGCTGAGGAATGTTTTTAAATTGTCTACTGAGGAATCCAAAGACCTAAGCCTAAAGACTTCCATCACATACTCTCTGATGAAGCCAAGGTGGACAGAAAGGATCCACATAGCCAAAAATGATCTACTTTATTTTATTTGTGGATTCTCTCTTATGTGTTATCACTTTGAAAATGCTTCTGAGGTTTATTTCTGCCAAGTAGAGCTTGCCAAGGTCTTTAGAAATAATGGGTGGTAAGCAGTAGACTTGGGAATCCTATGACTCAAGAAGAGGAGAAATCTAACTACTCGGTCTCAACAGCTAGCCCAATGGCACTTCTACTGATATCTGCAGGTCCTTGATCTTCAAAAGGATGTCATCTGTGTTTCCTTTAGAAACCACAACCACCAGAAACAGACGTGAGGGATATTTTGGGAAGAAGAATGTACAGAGATCTGTGTGGACTATTTAAAAACAGCCCTGCTGTTCTCAAGGCTGAACCCAACTGTTAAGTTGAAGTCTTTATTCCATAGTGTTTCTTATTCTGAAGCTTTTCTACTGTCACCTTCAGTGGGAGAAGGTCAATTTGTTTCAGGATTGGTTATAACAGTCAAATTTCTGGTGTTCCTTATTAAAGATGAAAAGGCATCAAAAGAATTATACAGGTTCTGTTTACAGAGAAGATTAAGAACTCTTTGAAAACAGGCAAAATATTTTAATGTAGTCTGACTCTGAAGGACCAGGGCTGAATTCCTTTCTATTATATAGAAAAATGAATGGAACAAACAGCTTGAGCATTAACTCAGTTTGTCAGCATTAATCCCGATAAGCTTAACAAACACCTTTTTCAGAATCTATTCTCAACTTTTATGGAATCCTATTATGGAACAGAATGAAATATGAAGAAAAGATCTGACAAATAGAATAATAGAGCTGGAAAGGACCCTGGAGGTCTTTTAGTCCAAGGCCCTGCTTAGGCAGGAAACCCTACACCAACTTCCCATGTTGATGCATTTACAACTTCTGGAGCATTTACAACATCTTATAGAATTTAGTGAAACTCCCACAATATTATGAAGGAAAAAAATCAATTAGTCATCATCTTTGAAATAAAAGTATTGCCTTCATTCATCAATGCTTCAGTTTAAAACCACAGCTGAGTAATAAATGCAAAAAACTCGTTCACCAATGTTCAAGATGTAACAATACTTACGAGAAATTTCAAGTCTTACAAATATTATATGAGTTGAGAATTCTTCCCCTGAATTCAACTCAATATATATTTTTAACAATTATCCATACCACAAATCATAAACTAAAGGCCAGGGAGACAATCCTTACTAATTATAGGTAAACCTCACATTTGGTTCCATGTGATGGAGAGCTGACATAGCGGTAAAGAAAAGTGAAGGTGATAAGCAGTGGATAGGCAACTGAGGTGGTGATAGCAATGGAGCAGCTTCGAAATGGACAGATGAGGCAGGAAAGGCTGACAGACTTACTCTGAAGCTGTGGCTGAGGTTGCTGGAAGGGAAGGGACTGTCCAAACACAAATGGGCTGTGGATTAGGGAAGAGGGAGGATTTGCAGCTTGATCAAAGATGGAAGGAGCTGGGAGACTAGGCCGTGACTGAATGGAATTCAATAGGGCGCTCAGTTGGTCACCTGCAGTGGGCAAAACAGTTAGAACTACAATCTGTTACCTTCAAAAAGGGCAATAAAATGTTCATTTGACACCAGTAAGGCCTGCTGCAATCCGCCATCTTGTAATTAAGAACTAGTTCACAAGGCATAGTATGAGATGATGCAGCGGTTAACCCATATTTGGTGGAATCATGAGCAGTCTGACCAAATACTTTAGCAAAACCCAAAACATGCAGAGATTATCCTTTATAAGTTAAGAACAAGATTGTAGCCTGACCTTGAAACAAGCCCAAATACTATGAGTGTCTGAACAAACACTTTGGAAATCAAAAACAAATAAATAGCCAATGAGAGGGAGGAGAAAAAAAACAAACATAAATTTATTTAGAATACATAAAGCAGAGAGAATGGTGGTTCCTATTCTGAAGAATACCCCAACCTACTCCATCCTCCATCTCATCAGGCTATTGCCTACCCTCCTGATGGTTCCTAAGCTGACCCTGGAAAATATCTGAAGAAGGAGGAGGAGGAGGAGGGTGATATAAACCACCTCTGCTACCGCTATGAGTATTATGGTATGGCAATCTGTAATTTAATATATTTCAGGCAGATCCCTGGGATACACAAATGACAAAGACTGCCATCCTTTTGTGCAGCTGAGGACACTGAACAGCTGTGATCAGTTTCAAATGTATTATTAGAAGTGTATATTTTCCAATAACTTTCATGAATTTCTCCTCAAAAATTAAAGATTTTCATAGACTATTTATCATTGCAGAGCACCTTAAAAATCTTCCCCATTTGATTTCAAATAGGAAATATTTTGGATTTGCCCAAATGGACTCATTGAGAGTGCTCTACGTTTGCTAATATTAGCTAACATTAAAAAAACAGTCCCTGTTTGGTAACAATTCCATGGATTCCATTCTAACAATTCTATGGAGATTCTCAATCATCCAGGTCACGGTCCTCCCAAAAGTGTTTCCCCCCCACCTCCCACCCCCAAAAAAGGCAAATGGATTTTCTTCTTGGTATTTCCTTTGAAAATGTTTCACTTCTCATGTAAGAACCTTCTTTAGTTCTGAAGAACTGAAGTGCAAGAAACTGCTGAAGAAGTGAAGAAGCTTCTTGGATGCGAAGCGAAACATTTTCAAAGAAAATACCAATGGCCTTTTGGAGAAAAAAATACCTTAGGAACATATTCCATGGATAAAATCTGCAATCAGAATTGAATGCCAAGCAAGAGGCAATATGTTCATCTATAATAAGTCCTCTGAATTTTTCAACTTTCCCACTGCAGACCTTCAGAGTCTCTCACGCGGCCAGCCTATCCTGGAACTGCATTATTTCAAAGATAATTTTAATATTGTCTCATTCAAATTTCCAAAAGTGTCCACAAGATAACCATTTTCCACCAGGGAGGTAGAATCTTCCTTTTTGCAGAAGGCTGGGATGAGATAATTTTCTATGCACCTCTTTGTGACTTCATCTATTATACTAAATCATTTTATTACTGGAAGGAATTTTAATTACTTTAGTGCTGATTGGGCATTTGGCATATTTCTGTTAATAATCCTTTTTGTTTCTTAATTTTCAATCCAATGTAAATTTGGTTTAAAAAGGGTTTCTGGGGGAGCGATATGCAAATTGCCTTCATCTTGATAAATCTTAATTCTTATTCAAATCTTACTTCATCATGGGGAGATTCCTGGTAGGCCCCATTCACCTTCTCTAGCAATACTTAAATGTACACTAAAGAAAATACTATGTCCAAGCATTCAATCTAGTAAAGAGACTTCCAATAACATTGCAATACATCAAATTACCTTTCCCTTGGATTGATAGTCAAGCAATAATCTTGCAGATTCCATAAACCTCTCCAAGAGATTTCCCATCAACACCTGACAAATATTGCCTAATGAAAAATTATGTCCTTAGAAGATCATTCATAAGAAGGTGAGGAAATCAATGCCCAACAGCCTATTTGTGAAATGACACCTCCATGTGTAGGCTGAAGAAATGCTATCTGAATTATTAGGTGGATTTACTCAGTTATTTTCAAGAGATGAATGCCTAAAGGACACAAGGAGAATTTTTGTATTTTGAAGTCTCACTTGAATGGATACATTTGGAGAACAAGTTTCCATTATAACTTGATGTGATCTGGATAAAAAGAACTTAATCCATGATAAGAATGATTAATGATTATCCCTGTGAAAGCTGCCCATCCTTCTGCTGCACTTGGCAATTCTAAACATTGCCAAGGTGGAATTTGAGCAAAAGGCACTGATGATGTTACTTAGTTTGGTAAGAAAACGTCTGCAAGAAAACAACCAAGCTCAGAGAGCACCAAGGACCCACAAGTTAAAAGGAAAATTCTGCTTTAGCAATAGATACCCAAGTCACGGTCTAAAACTAGAAACAGGAAAGGGCTATTCAATGCTGCTGTCTTTAGGAACCTAGTCATGTGAAGAGAAATATTCTTGTCCTAACACTGAAAAGAAGGAAAATGGGTATGCTAGATTTGCCTCACCTATCCCAATTCTCTCCCATACTGGTGAGATAGGGAAGGGAACATATGAGCAAAATCAAGAGAGCTTGATTTTGATCTCTGAAAAGGTTCTAAGACATCATTCTTCTTGTTTTCTTTCGCTTCTTTTAGGCCTGGACATCTGTATGTCTTTGATCATTTAAAGCAGCAGTCCCGGGTTTGCAAACTGACAGCAGCGGTGGGAGGGGCAGGATTGGGACCCCTGATCTAATGGAAATCACTGGTTCTTAAGTCTTTAGCTTCATAACCTTAGGCAGCATTATGTATAATAAATTATAATAGAGTAACATATATCTATCACTTTGATAGACTGAAAGGTTCTTGGAAGCTGGCCTTTCAAAGCTCAAGAACCAAAAATGGAGTGGATATTCTAAGCCCCATCTTTCTGCTGCACGAAAGGAGATGATAAGAAGAGGGCTGAATGTTCCCACCATGAGGAATCAGAAACAGATTTCAAGCAGATCTGCAAAATTAGTTTGTCTATAAGGAGAGGCCAGGGAAGGGTATAAACTGCTTTTTCAGTAAGGGATCCTCAATGCAATGTGCCAGTTCTTCCGCCAGGAATTTCTTGGCTGGCTATAATGATGGGATGAGGATTATACCCTTCAAATGGCGTGAAGCCACATCCATTTTTTCAGTATATTTAGGTGCAATAAAGCCAAGAACAGAGCTACTGAAAGGATTTTCATTTTTTGTTGCAATACAGAGCCCCCCCCCCCAAAAAAAGCGTAAAATTGGAAATATTTTGGCATCGTTTCGATGAAATCTCATTCGTCATGTTCAGGCTTGTGTCTTCAGATTTGTGCTTCTCAGAGTAATGTGAGCTTGCAGCTGTTTTTTCTTTTTAAATGTTGCCAAAATACTTCCAATTTTACGCGGGAGAAAACCCGAATAACCAAAGATCCACATACAAATACCCGTGAAAACCTTGGAAAACACACACACACACACACACATGTATGTATGTATGTATGTATGTATGTATGTATGTATGTATGTATGCTGTTCAGCTTCCTTCGGGTATTATCCCATGTCATTGTAGTTGTCTCAATACAGAAGCCTGAAGATGGCAGATGAGATTCTGCCGAAACATTGCTACAACTTTAAAAGCACAACTACAATGACGTGGGATAATACCTGAAGGAAGCTGAACAGCGCACGCGCGCACACACACACACACACACACACACACACACACACA
>BLBF01000073.1:15928484-15963237 GCA_015471245.1 Laticauda colubrina
ATTCTATTCTATTCTATTCTATTCTATTCTATTCTATTCTATTCTATTCTATTCTATTCCATTCCATTCCATTCCATTCCATTCCATTCCATTCTATTGGGTGCTTAGCTCTAAAGCCCTCAAAAGGGGCAGCTTCGCAAAACAAACAAACGGGGGCACTTGCCATCTTCGTGACGCAGATACTGGTTCCCGCCTCTGTCTCTAGCCAAAGACCAGGCCTCCCCTTCGTCACTTTCACAGAATTCCACCATGCTGTTCTTGTCCATCCGCACCCAGGTCCCTTCTGAATTGGTCACCTGGCGTGCACAGACACAGGAAGGAGGGTCAGGATTTAATTCGCTTCTTGCTCTGGGTCACAAGAGGCAGCAAAACGTTTCTGTGCATGAAAAGAAGCCTTTCTTTTCTCCCCCAGTCAGAGAACGTTTCCCCAGTTAATTTCCAAAGAATAAAGAATAATAACAATAATAAAAATAAAAAAAAGAATGGCATGCATTTACAGAAAGCTTGAGATTAGTATTTTGAACAGATTATACCCTGAAATAGGTGCAGAAGAAGAAGAATCGGGTAATTTAGAAAAGTTCTGTGGCAGTTCTGATTTCATTTCATTTCATTTTTTTTTTTTTGAAAGCTTGAAATAGAGAAAGCCTGAAAAGAGATCCCTAGGAATTGCAGAGTCCCAAAGTGCTATTATACGCCCTGGATGCTCTTTGAAACAAATAGCATGACACACTACACCCTCACGCCTGTTGCAAGAGAAGAAGACCGAAGCATGTAAAAGTGGCATCAATTCCAAGGAGTCAGATAATTTTTGTGGCACCCCCGCAACAACAACAATTCATAAATAAAGTTTGCAAAAGAACAGCTTGCTGTTTTGGGTTGCTTTTTTTTTTTAAAAAAAAAAACCTCATTAACTCTATTCTAAAAAAGAAATACACAAGAAAAACAGCAAGTGAATTAATAGTAGAAGGCAATCTACAAAAGTTAACCCTCAGCGACCCGAGGGAGGAAAAAGCAAAGCCTGGGAAGGAGAGCAGTTTTTGCTTTAAGGACATCCGATTTGCAAGCCAGTTATCTATGAAGGTAAGAAGGGAAGTTCCAGGAAGTTCCTACCTCGCCCACTGCCTTGACTCTGTTCCCCAGAACTAACATTCCAATGGGGATACCTCTAAGGTTGGGACAGCTTCGCACGTTGTGACCTGATGGGCCGGTCTTCACTACCTTATACAGTCCAGGCCCACCACGAAGGAATGGCGCATCTGGCTCCTGCATGACTGCTTCCTGAGGACAGGGTGAGTTGGGGTCTTTGAAAAAGTCCTCTGCATTAGATCTAGACTCCTGAAAATTTTGGAACACAACAAAACAAAACAAAAAACAAAACAAAAAAACCAGAACAACCTGTTAATAATGCCCTTGTAAGTGTTCAGCTCTACTCTCTTATAAGCTGCCGCAACGACGGTCCGCTCTAAAAGACGATCACGCGTGTTAATTTCCTCATCCAACGTCTATGGAGTTTCTCAATTATCCAGGTCATGGTTGTCCCAAAGGTGCTTCCCAAGAGGCAGATGGACTTTCTGGTTTTTCTTTTGCTTCTAATCCAAGCTGAAGAAACTTCCTGGATGAGAAACCAAACATCTTCAAAGAGAAACAAGAAAGTCCAGCTGCTTCTTGGAAAAAAAAATACCTTTGTGATTCCTTTCTGAATTACTTCTGCACCTAAACATCTGATATGGATAAAGCAAACACTCATCCATCATTTTGAAGAAAAAAAACCCACACACTTGCAGAAAATAAAAGTCTATGAGCTGGCAAAAAGCATTTGCATAGGAATGCAGAATCTACAAGGGACAGGGGAACTAGGGCTGGTACAGGCAATGGACGTATCTGGGAGTATGGCACCAAACAAGGACTTCCTACAGAAATCCAACGGGAGCTGACTTGGTTACTAAAAGAAGAAATGTAATACTGTTGTTTACTTTTGATCTTTGAAGGCCCATCCAGAAATCCAACCCAATGTTCCGGGGTGCATCACAATTCCTTCAGGACAAAGGTGAAAAAGTGCAAGAACCTAACCAATCTAAGCTAAGTATCAGCATGCACCGCATGATTCTGTCCTCAGCAGGTGTCCAACCGAAGGGGGTCCTTGAGGGCAAAGAGTTTGACATCCCCCAGATGGGTGTCTTATTCTTTGCCTCAACTACAGTGGAAGACAGAAGTGCAGAAAGTTTCAGAAGGCTCACCTGAGGGGGAAAAGGTTTAGAAGTCCACGGATACAAGTCCAAATCCCTGTCTCCTTGGCTAGTATTAAAGATACTCTATGTAAAGTTTAAGACAGACAGGTGTCAATTCAACAACATTCAACAACAGCAGAAGAAATACAATTTCCTGTTTTGTTTTCTTTTTCTTTTTCTATTTCTGCATCCTTATAACCATGCTCTTTGTCTGTTTGTTTTTTTCAAAAAAAAAAAAAAATTGTTAGCCGAGTACTATCCTCAATTGTACCCCACAGGAAGAAAATCTCTGGTAAAACGAACTAAGGCTTAAGCTGCCCCCACTCTTCGACAGGCTAATGTAGTGTGTCATGCCATTCACCAAACAGGAAAAGCCCTTCAGACAAGCTACCTGCTTTTGGTGCAAGAGGGCTTCTCCTTGTTGAAGGAGAGGACCAGACTTCTCATGGATCAGATGAAAGTGATATGAAAAGTCAGTCTGCCACTTTGTGAAGAGTTTATTGCAGGAGGCCTGGGAAAACAGGGATTAAAAACTGGATGCGGGCATTCAGTCACCTATTTCTAATGGAAAATGCTCGTTTCCAAATGAAGCCACTGAGATAGATAAAACCATCCAAGGTTTTTTATGCATTTTACTGCCTGATGATGCATATGCTCACCAATTTTGATGGTATTGTCGGTTGCATTTTAAAGTGACCAAGCTAGTTTTTACGCCCTTTGCCACACTGTTGGATAACACAGAGTTGCAGAAATGTTTTCCCATGACACCAAAGTGAAAGGTTTAGGTCACAACAGTTTCAAAGGCCTCTTGTCCTTCATTCACAAATCAGGTAGTGGACGATGCCCTCTTTGCTCCGAGGGGACAGTGAAACAGAGGGAAGCTACATTGGTCCACATCAAAAATGAACTCATTAGAAAAAAAAATTGTCCACATTATTTTTAAATAAAAGCAAATTATTTAAACTGAGTAAGAGGTTGCACTTCAGACTTAAAGGAATATTTGTGACCGATGAATTTTGCAAATAAAAAGATGAAAATGGTAAATTAAGTGAGAAAGTTGTATGTCAACCAGGCAACTGAATATTCAAAATAAATGCATTTGTTTGCTCAGTGTTAGGATTTCAACTTTTCTCAGCAGGGCCATCTACAGTACAATGGCTCCCAGGTCAGAATGCTCAGTCCTTTTAAATATTTGCCTGCCATTTTTAATTTTCAAGGGGAAAAAAATAACTAAAACAAAACAGAATCAAAATGTTAAACCAAGCTCTAGAATTTGTAACTTTTCAGTTGCATGTTCTCTTAGCATCTCAGAAATGAGATTTTACTCATATTAGTCTTCAAAACAGCCAATCTACAGAATCACATGTTTCTAAGTTATCATAGATTCATTAGAAATTTTTGCTAAAAAAACCCCAACCAAACAAAATCAAACAAATTTATGCTTAAGTATTTTACACTTTTATAAAACCCAGCTGAAGAATGCATATATTTTCTGGATTCAACCACCAATTTCAAAAACAAACCCCATACCAGGTTTCTTGAGATAGATAAAATGGTGGCCCCCTTTGTATCTGATTCCTTTCCTGGGGACTTTAGCACATTTCCCCCCAAAAAAACCTTAGAAACCTGGCATTTCCTACAACCTGAGAGGAACTTCCTGTTTTGAGATCCACGAAAATGATAAAAATAAATGGGGAAAAACGGGAGGAGGACTAGGATAATTGAAAATCTTGATTCTCAAAATGAAACCGAGTCATCAATGTCCATTTCTGGAGCCTTGTTCCCATCAGTCTTATCATCTGCCCCCACTTTCTCCTGAAAAACGAGTGCACCTTCTTTCTATTCAATATAGGGGAGAACAGTCCCAAATAGCCAACTCTTTTTAAATTCCTTGTTACAGCATTAAAATTCGTGCTCAGTCCCTCAACTGAACTCTGGCAAATAACCTCTCCTCTATGCCCTGTTTGGATACTGCAAGGCAAAGCCCTATCTGACCCAGCTACGACCCAAAAACATCTCACTAGCGTTACATCAATTGTAAACCCTTCAGCCTTAGGAGCATCCTAGCTACTTTGAGCGTCAGGTCATTGGTCTCAGCACCACAATTCTTTTAAATACTGGGTAAAAATAACTCCTAAAGAATCTGGAGATATATATCCTCTATGTTTCTCACTAATGCTTATTAATTAAAATAGCAATAGCACTTAGACTTATACCCCACATTACAGTGCTTTACAGCCCTCTCTAAGCGGTTTACAGAGGCAGCCTATTTCTCCCAACAATCTGGGTCCTCATTTTACCCACCCTGGAAGGATGGAAGACTGGTGGGATTTGAACTGCCAAATTGCAGGCAGCCAGCAGCAGCCTGCAGTACTCACTCTAACCACTGCGCCACCAAGGCTCAGAATACCTCATTGCTTGAAAGAAAACCTAAGTCCAGCAGTCAACTAAGAAAAGCAACAGCTATTTTCAATGCTGTCCAGTCTCTTGGAACCCATCAGCCCAACTATCTAAGCAGAATTCATGGTGTGGGTTGATCAAATGTATGATGCAGATCACACTGTAGCCCTAACTAACACAAGGCAAAATTTCTCTGTAGCACCCGCATTCTTGGAGGGATACAGAATTATTTGCAGGAGCTCCTTATTTTTTCAATACTCAACTGATCTAAGTCTTAATTACTTTTCATACAAAATGGATGGAAGGTGCCAATTGATGGGGACGGAGGTGTTTACAAACAACCCTAAGCATTATGGTTTCTTCAGGGATGCCATTTACTTACATCAACTGGGACCAACAGACTCTTGCCAAGATGCTGATTAAAAGAAAGACACCAGGCTTCACTATAACCGTTCAGATTTGGAACGTATTTCCGTATCGTCTCCTCGTTCAGGCGTAACCACACTCCATCATCATTGTGGATCTGTGAAGAAGAACCCAAGATAAACCACAGGTATTAAAAAAAATAGATCAAAATGTAAATTTTAACAATTTGGCCAAAGAAACAATTACATATTACATTTTAGCAATGATTGTTTTTATGTATTTATTGTTGTAATCGACTCTTGGGTGACACTTTTCATGAGGTGGGCAGCCGTATAAATTTGATACAGAAATAAAAATATTCATGACACCTAACAGTCCAACTTTGGACTTTTTTTTTTAATCCAAACAAATTTTTAAAACATTCAGGAAAAAGATTAAATTTCTTTTAAAGAGATTAAATGCAATAAAATGTTTGAAATCTAAATTATTACGTAGCAATTGTGATATGAAATCTTGTTTTGAAATAGCAGGGACTTTCCCATTTCAATCAATCAATCAATCAATCAATCAAATCTTTATTCTGTCAAAAATCAGCATATTTCCTATTTCTGAAAACAGTAATGCATCACCACCAAAAGCCTGAGTTACACTGATGAGCAGTTAAAATCAAAATTCACCACGTAAGGATGACTGGAAACTTCAAGATTAAGAGAGATACTGGAAACCAGATCTAGCTCAATCTTAGAAGAAATTATTTAAAAAGGAGTATGCATTTTAAAGGGAAAAGTTGGCTGTAAAATAAGCTATTAATCTTTCAAATTTCTGGTGAATTTTCCTCCCCAAACTTTAGCTGATACAAAGCAGAACTGAATAATATGTTTGAATGATTAAAAGAAACTTTGGAACATCACGTTAAACAAAAATCTCTACCTTAGTTTGTCCAATAAATAAACAAACAAATAAGCAACGCCTCATGTGAATTTAAAGCAATGTGGCTCGTTAATAACCATAGCCTAAGTTACTTATGCTCATTTATTGGGCTACAGTGGCAAAACATCTCCAAGACATTGGTGTATTTTGTGAGAATTCAGATTATTTTCACTTGAACAGCAGATCTGTGGCAAGATCAACAAAAGTCTTGGATGGCTTTTTTTTTTTTAGCTAAAGGAGATTTGGAATGATGGCCATGGATGCCAAACGCAACCAGCCTTCATTACAGTCATCTTCCAAGGTTCTTGGAGGTTACCTCATCAATAAAAGTAATGGATCCATTGACTTTAACTAAGCCAATCTGTTCACTTTGAAGAGATGGGTGGCTACGGATTCGCAAGCCAGCACTGTCCTTGGCCACAAATTTGCGAACCTGCAAAAAGCACGGAGAGAATAAAGGCCATGAAACCTAAAAACACAGCTCTTGACACTAGCAAGGTAACACAAGACCAATACAGAGAAGGGTAAAATCTGCATACTTCAACAACTATTTCCCTTAGTAGCTGCTCAAAGCATCCACTAAAAAATGTCAAATCAACTTGTCTCTTTTTGGACGACAAAGAAAAAAAAGTCTTCATTAAAAATTCCTGTTGTAAATATGAAAGCAAAATTAATTAAGTATAAATGCTTATCCTACATCAGCACTGGTGCAATTGAAGCTAAAGTATATAGTACCCTTCTTTGCTATTTTAAATTATATTTAAATTTGAACTGGATAAATTTTGAAAACCATTTGATAGTAGGATCATTGGTTTTTGTATATGATAACTGCAGCAAGACTATATACAAAGATGGAAAGATTTGATTTTATCCACGAATAGAAAAATGGTTGGTGAAGATCATGAAACTTGCCAAGATGGCCAAAGTGACTACTTTAATAAAAAAAAAAGACAATATGTACTACATTTATTGTCTTATGGAGATTCTCAGTCATCCAGATAATGGTGGTCCCAAACATGCTTTTTCAAGAGGCAACTGGATTTTGTTTTTCTTTGAAGACGTTTCACTTCTCATCCAAGAAGCTTCTTCTTCTTCTTCTTCTTCTAGATGAGATGTGAAACATCTTCAAAGTAAAACAAGGAAATCCAGTTGCCTCTTGAAAAAAAGCAACTTTGCAACAAAGCTGTGGTGGCACAGTGGTTGGAGTGCAGTACTGCAGGCTACTTCTGCTGACTGCCATTTGCTTGCAATTTGGCAGTTTGAATCTCACCAGGTTCAAGATTGACTCCATCCTTCCGAGGTAGGGAAAATGAGGACCCAGATTTAGCTGACTCTGTAAACTGCTTAGAGAGGGCTGTAAAGCACTGTGGTATATAAGTCTAAATGCTATTGCTATCTATGTTCAATGTTGACTGGAAATCCCCATGTGAACTTTTTGTGTGAAAGAGAACAAAATGAACTTATGATTTGTGGTTCTAATGATTAGACAAGAGAGAGAAGAAAGAAGGAGAGAGGGGATAGGGGAGAAAGGGAGAGGAGTAAGAGAGGGGAGGGGAGAGTAGAGTAGAGTAGAGTAGAATAAGGGCATCTCCTATACTGGGGTCAGAGGTTAGATCCCTCTTTAACATGGAATGTGTTGAAGACTTCTGGCTTATGCATAGCAAGCAGAATTGTGATCCCTGTGAAAAACTTTCCTAGAAATTACTTTAGAAGATTCCAGCATGGACTCTGTCAGACAGCATTGTTCAATATGTATGGATCACAATCAATGTGCTCTTTTATGGAGGAGCCTATCTAGAGCAGGCATACGTTCTCCAAGTAATCTACAAGTGTGCATTTATTTTGACGAAGAACTAGGAAAATGTATTTGCCTGGAGTGAGTGGAAAGATCAGAGATGGCCTGTACCCCACAAGGTATTTCCTATCATTAGCACCATAATTAAACTCAAAACCAAGATATAAAGGCTATTTCAACATTTGTACAAACTCTTCAGAAGTAAAGCTGTTCCTTCCTATTTCCCAAGGGATCAGATGATGGTAATGTGACCTATTTTGATTAATCTCAGCTCAGAGAGCACCAAGGACCCTCCAGATCAGATCAAAGCACGTGGGCACAAAGCAAAAAACCCCAAATGCCTGGATATCATCATCCCACAGGTCTGGAATATACTACATTTTCTTCTGTTCTTCTTGGGTGGCTTTTCTTTAGCTTGTAGGCATAGGACAGAAGCGCTCTGGAAGTCAACCAAGGATCCATGCATTGCTTGAGGGGTTATGGCTCTTTGGGAAGGGCCCTTGAGGACCAACAGCCTTCAAACCCCAAAGGATGGGACTGTCCTGCTTGGCTCTTCTGACCACTAAACAGGCATCTTTTAAAGAGGGAATTGGGTTACAAGGTGTCAAATCATTGTCCCTCATATACCTTGTTTGGCAAAGGTTCAGCTTTTGGTTTTATCAACTGGGTTCCTGGTGGGATCATCCCCTTTGGAGGATCTTTGACTTTAACTTCTAAACCAGCATCTGCAAATGAAGGAAATCACTGTGATGTCGGAAGGGTAGAAAAGCAAACTGTAGTGAATAATTTTTACCTTTCCATGCTTGGCCAGACAGAATTACACTGAAACATCTCTAGCGTGGGCAAATGAAAATTACTGCTCGTGTAAATACAGAAAAAAACTGAAAAATGATTTGAGCACGAGAGAAATGTGACTCCTAACTCTAGATTTACTCCACTTTCTTAAGAAATCAAGATTTGAAAACATTTGTCTTCTTGAGACTGCACTCTCTATCACAGGACTTGCTGCAAATGAGTTCAGGAAATGGCAAACTTTACGACTTTACAAGGGTCCTTTCAGGAATTATTCTGTGCAGCAGAAATACAAAGTGGAAGAATAAATGTCTTCATTCTCCTGACCCAGAATTTCTAAGGCCGACTGATAACCACAAATTCTCAAAACCCACAGGGGGAAACATGCAAAGGTGTTTCAACAGCTCTTCTCCAGCTTGCTCCATTTGAAGCAAACAAATTTGGTGTTAGCAGTTTGGCCACCAACCTACAGAAGTCTGAGTGAACTGCTCTCTGAACATACAGAGACAGACAACCAGGGTGGGATTGAGGAATTTTACCCCAGTAAAGGAAGAGATTTAGTCAATATGTTTTCCTCATAATCAGGGCAACCACAATAATACCTCAGTACTCAATTATTATATAACTCATTAAATTTGGTATTCAGTGCATTTTGATATGATTTTTTTTGTCCTGGCACTCATTGTTCATTTGGCACTCAATGCACAAGCTAGAACTTGTTGGTGTCAGCTGGCTTGTGATTCACTACATTATTCCTTATGGGAAAAAAATGTTTGTTACTCATCATTTCTGGTACTCATCACACCTCCCGGAACCAATTAACAATGACTACTAGTTGTTATGTCTGGTTCTCAGTAAGTCTGTTTGCCTTTCTATTTGTGACAGAAAGAATAGAAACTCAGCATAGGCTTTCTCCAAAGCCTGGCCCTCTTTCATGCGTACGAAAAGAAGAATTTCTCTATCCAAGTTTTGGCATGCAGCTATATCCAATTAATACTAGAATGTTTGTGATGACCGGGTCATGTCAGAAAAGCAATGAAGTCACAAAAGTAGGCAAAGTCCCTTTAATACCTCCAACTTGGCTCCCAATGTCCAGTTATCATCGGCTGGAGAAAATAACTCTCCCAAGAACAGTCTTTAAAGGGAAGAAATTCAGTCCAAACCCAAAGTAATTATAGATTATAAATAAAAACCACGGCTGCAGCAATTAATGAGACAGGGCAGGTTAAGGAATTGCAGACTTCCAAAAGATAATGAAACACACACA
Source organism: Laticauda colubrina (assembly GCA_015471245.1). Classification (NCBI taxonomy): domain Eukaryota; kingdom Metazoa; phylum Chordata; class Lepidosauria; order Squamata; family Elapidae; genus Laticauda; species Laticauda colubrina. The sequence goes on from BLBF01000073.1 coordinate 15,938,263, forward strand.
GCTGGGAGGACGCCAGAACCCACATAAGTCTCTACAAACAAAGATAGTGCATGTTTTGCTTCCAGCAACTTTGCTATGTGTAGTTTGCCTTTTTAAACAATTTTCCCAGCTGCAGCTAATGAAGGGGATCAGGGCCCTTTCCTCCCCCGTAAACCACGTAACTCATGTTGTTCCCTTCTCTGTTCCTCTCTGCGTGCCCTGGGATGAAAAGGGGGTGGCCCTGGGTCTTCCTCTGAATGCCCAGCCAGACAATGCCCTTCTCCAGTTTCTTCCACAGCCAGTCCCCTGCCAGCTGCTCGACCTCCCTCTTGGAATCAGATTCCAACAGGGGCATGACAATGTTATGAAGAGGACACATTTCTATTCAAATATACCTATTTCAATGCCATCAATGGTAACATGTATGGTGTACAGACCGACTGCTCCTGGCGTCCAATTAGCACAGTAAGTACCATCATTGTTGACTCTTATTAACATGTTTTCGCTTGGTCTAAAAAAAAAAAAACCAAATATGAGAATCACGATACATCACCACAATTTCATCTTCATTAATTCAGGTCTTGTGCATGCTTAGAAAATCCAGCACAATTTCATTATTTTCAGGGATCAAATCAATCTATCCTCAGCATTTCATCTGTCAAAATCATTTTGTGTATCTCAACTTTGCTTCCGTCTTTCTTTGCCTTCCCACATCTGGATATCCTCCAGGAGTGCACTTTCTTCCTAAAATTCTCAGCCAGGGTTTTGTTAGCTGGGGGAAATCTGGGGGTGGCATCTACGCACAATGGGGAAGGCTGATGGCTACTAATCTGTAGAAATAAAGATAAAGTGTCCAATCGGTGAATTCTTATTCAAGGTAAGGCACCACATAGTCTGAAAAAACACTACGCTCTATATACAGAGCCACTGAACTAGAATCACTGCAAACAGTCACACAAACTTAACAACTCATATACAAAGTAACCCATTTACTGAGCACTTTCATTCATATATTTCCCATACGTAGGAAATAGGGTAGCTATGTTTTATCTTTTTTTCCTCTTCTTTACTTGCTTGCTTGAAATCTATCTATCTATCTATCTATCTATCTATCTATCTATCTATCTATCTATCCATCCATCCATCCATCCATCCATCCATCCATCCATCCACCAAGTTTCTTTTGGTTTAAAGATCATACAAAACTGTTACCTCTTAGGTGTTGGTGAAGCAAAACGTAATTCCTCAAAAGAATAATTTTCATATACCTGAAAAGCAAAGAGCGGGTCAAACTTCTAGTGTTAGTAATTTGGAATAAAAGCCACTTTGTCTCTTCAGACCTCCCACAAACTGGCTTGACCGCACAAGGCAATCTAAACTTCCTCTCTTCCCATAGGGAGACTGCTGCCTATATTTAGCCTCTACATCTGTACTAATCTGTGAGGTGGCAAGGCTTTTTCATACCCCTTATCAACCACTGAAGAGTCTCAAGAAACTGCCTAAACCAGGATTCTTCAAACTTGACAGCTTTAAGAGTTGTGTACTTCAACTCCCAGAATTCTTCCTCCAGTCATGTTAGCTCAGGAATTCTGGGAGTTGAAGTCCACAAGTCTTAAACTTGCCAAGTTTGGCCTAAACTAGAATAAATGGAAAGCAGTAGAGGATGGATGGAAGCAAATAACTGAAATGCACTTGCTCAAAAAGGACTAGTAGGACAGCAGCATAATTTTGAACCAAGGCTGGTTTTTATAAAAGCAGCTAGACAAAAAGATGAAGAGATAGATAGATAGATAGATAGATAGATAGATAGATAGATAGATAGATAGATAGAGTATATACTCGCATATAAGCCAATCTCGCATATAAGCCGACCCTTAAAAAACTGCCCCAAAATGAGGAATTTTGCAAAAATTCGCATATAAGCCGACCCCCAAATACCATGGTGTTCAACCCCTGATAAAGGAAAATCTGGAGACCTATGAAAAAAAATCTAATTATGATGGCGTAATTATGATGGCGTAATTACCGACATTTCCCCAAGAGCTGGGAACAGGTAAATTATAACTATTTTCGAGTAGATACCAGCACAGAAACACCCCTCCCCCAATTAACTTCGATCTGTCAGGCTATCCTGTTCTGAGCAACACAGTGGCGATCAACCGCTGAGCTCAATGCCCTGCGAAGATGGGCCAAGACCAAGGCTCACCGTCAGAAAGATTCTGGGAGGACAGGGTTTTGGGCGCGACTTCCCTGAACAGCAGAAGTGAAGCCCAGAGGGAAAAAGTGGCGGGGCAAAAGTTGCGGCTCATCGTCCATCCAGGGAGAAAAATGGCGCCCGACTTCGCGCGCGTTATACTTGAGGCGAGGGCTGCTAAGGGCCAGCTGATAGGGAGTGCGAGAGCCAAGACTCTCATTGCAGGAAGCCGCCTCGCTAAGTCGCTGCTCCAGCGCAAATAGAGGCATGGCCACCGAGAGGGAGAAGGTGGGGATTTTCCTTCCAAGCGGTCATTGAACCCACTGGACTGAAATAACTGCTGGCTGAACCAGGGGATTCCGGGCCCTCCTCACCACCATATAACGGTGGTTATAATAATGTGTATGGTAATATCGATATTGCGTGATCTGAGAAGTGGTGTTATATCGTCATGTCATTTGTGTCAGAAATCAGATTTATGCGTGTATAAGCCGATCCCCAAATTTGAAAAAAAAAAAAAAAAGTGTTCTAAAGTCGGCTTATATGCGAGTATATATGGTAGATAGATAGAGATGGACAGAAACATGTTAATGTACAGCTTGTTTAGTGACTGAAGGCACTGGAAAAAGTGACTTATGATCGTTTTGACACTTATAACCGTTGCATCATCCCCATTGTCACATGATTAAAATTCAGCCGTTTAGCAGCTGACTCATATTTATGATGGCTTCCATGTCCCAAGGGGGTCATATGATCCCCTTTTGAGACTTTCTGACAAGCAAAGTCAATGAGGAAGCCAGATTCACTTAACAACCACGTTATTCACAAAGGAATTGCAGTGATTCCCTTTGCCACAACGGTGGCAAAAATGTTCCTAAGGTGGGGCAAAACTCATTTAACACCTGTCTTGTTTAGCAACGGAAATATGGGGCTCAATCAAAGTCATAAGTCAAGGACTACCTGTATACCTCTAGAATCCCCTCCCCCCCATTCTGTATTTCAAACTGTTGTGGCCTAAATGGTGCCACCCACCTTCATCATTGTTATAGAAATGTAGCGTGCTTCTTTGACAATCATAGGCTCATAGGACGCTTCCAGCTTGGGGGAAGGAAGTCCCCCGAAAGTCAGTTCTGTCACAGAAGTAGTGGCCCCCGCAGGGCTACCAGGAGTCCACTGTGTTTTCTTAGCCTGCTCCTGCTGCAGAGAAGTTTTCTTCTGGGAAACTGGGATTGCTTTGACTTCCACCTGGAAATTTCATTAAGAGGAGAGAGATGGCGGCAGCCATAAAAACAGCAAGTAATTCTAAACCCCAGACCAAGAGATTGTATACAAATAACATCCTGGTCTTCAAACTACCTTTTCAAATCACCCTAAAACATTCACAAGGGTAACTGTTGTTCTCTGTTTGTAGCAAGCCCAAAAAGTCTTTGCTGAGCCGGACTTTTCACAGCTTCAAATCTAATCAAATCAAATCGAACATTATATTCGGTAATAATAAGCTTTGACTTACTAAGATGACATGTCAGAAAGAAAAGGCAAAGGCAGGAAAGTGATTGCAGAAAATCTCTCAAAAACATGGACCCTGTGCCATATGCAATCCACAGGGGGCTTCAATCGGTTTTTTGCACATTTAAAGAGGCATGAGACTTTCCCTTAATGTATGTAGTATATATTATATAGTGTATATTGGAGGTGTTGACCACTTGAGAACTGTATGGCAAAGAAATTTCATTTTAATGTATGCCGATTAGTGTATATTCAATGCAACAATGAAGTTATTCTAAGTTCTAAGTAAGCCACAAATCTTGAGCTGTTTAAGCACTCTAGATAACCCCTAAATGGTGTATATCAGTCATCAATGCTTCAAGTTCTAAAACAGGGAGGCCAGTCTGAAACCAGCAACTGTTTCACAAAATTATTGATGTAATCCCACTGAATTGTTTCTATGCAGGAAAGATTTGTCAGCTGCATTCCTGAGAGAAGCTTAGGCTAGAAAGTGCCTTTCATCATCATCATCAATCATCGTCTTTTCTTGCGTGGTGGAGTCTGGGCAACTGAATGGAACTAGCAGAGTATTTTAATGGCCGGATGCCCTTCCTGTTGCCAATATGAAGTTTCGTTCTGCAGATATGTTCGCAGTGTGCCCAGAGAGAGAAATATCAGCCTCTACCTAGGATTGAACTCACAATCTCCTGATCATGAGGCAAAAGCGCCACCTCTAGGCCACCATACCACTCTGCTGGAAAGTCCCTTTGTCGTTCGTAAAAGCCAACTTACCTTCATGTTAGGCACGTGAACCACTTCGCCGTATTGGTCCTTGGTTTGCACTGTGACAATTGTTGGCCAGCCACAACGGATGTCGTCTTTGTTGAGGATCAAGGATGTTTTCTGGGGATCTGCATAGGAGTCTGGTTGCAGCCACCTATGGAGGAGACCATTTAGTACCCCTTTCAAATTCCCGACTCCTCACAATGACACAGTAAAAAGGAATCCCTGTGGATTTTACTCCGTTAGTTGTTGCCAACTCTTAGGGGACAATGCATATCTCCGTTTTAAGGCCACTGAGCCAGCGCCGTCTGAAGACGCTTCTATGGTCATGTGGTCAGCAAGGCTATATGCCGAAGCTCATGGAACGTTGTTACCTTATTACCAAAGTGGTACTTATTTATCTACTTGCATTTGCATGCTTTCAAACAGCTAGGTTGGCATGAGCTGGAGCAAGGAATGGGAGCTCGCCCATCCTGTGGCGCTAAGGTCTCAAACCTGGGCTGTCAGTTTTCCAGCCGACAGGCCCAGAGTCTTAACTACTGAGCCACCATGCCCCTCCCTTTTTTGTGTGATGACCCTATTACACTTTTTCATCACAAAGAAAGAAGACAATTTCTAGCTCACCAAGATACAATAACTTATTTTTTTCTTTTGCAGTGCTACTGTTTGTTGTTGTCCTTTCGTGTTTAGTTAGCGTTTCTGCTGTTTTAAACAGTAATTTCCTTCCAAGTGTAAACAGACTCAAATGACTGGTCCTGATCTCTATTATTTAAAAGCTTCCAACGTGCTTCCAATGTCTTAGGGCACACCCAGTCCACACAGCTAAGGTATGAGTTGATTAGGGGAGGTTGGAGGCTAAAACATATAAAGAACAGTTGCTGGAATTGGGTAGGTTTAGTTTCATGAAAAGAAGGACTAGGGGAGAGATGATAGCAGTGTTCCAATATCTGAGGGGCTGCCACAAAGAAGAGGGAGTCGAGCTATTCTCCAAAGCACCTGAGGCAGGACAAGAAGCAAAGGTGGAAACTAATCTAAGAACTAGAACTAAAGAGAAACTTCTTGACAGTCAGAACAATTAATTAGTGGGTGTTTCATTAACTGGATGTTTTTAAGTTAAGTTGCTGAATGCTCCAACGTTGGAAGTTTTTAAGAAGAGATTGGACAACACTTTGTCTGAAATGGGTAGGGTTTCCTGCCTGAGCAAGGGGGTGGGACCTCCAAGGTCCCTTCCAAATCTGTTTACTCAGAGACTGGGAATGAGAGACATCCCTCCATAGGGTTCCAGAGGGTTCACCTTAATTCAACAAAAAGGCATCCTAAGAGAGAGGTAGCTGTTCTTGCAGTACCTGGCAAGTCTCCCACCGCTGGAGCCTGGCACACAGGAGATAAAGTCCTCCAGAAAGGACTGCTCATTGCTCTGCACTTGCAAGGGCAGAGTTCCTTCCAGCGCCTCCAAGATAGTCGGGGAGTGAGACAAGGCTAGCCCTTTACCCAGGATGCCCGAGTGAGATTTACAGACCTGACAGAGACAAAAAACAATGTTACCTACAACCCCTGCCTTTCCTAACAAGATGACTTCAACAGTAAATACAACTATTGGTGATATCCTCCCGTATTCTGCTTCTTAAGAAACCAAGCTGCTGCAATTATTGAGAGTGATGCCCTGCTTAAAAAAAATACCAAATAAATAAATGTTATGAAATCTACCGCAGCGACTTCATCACTGGCATGATTTTAATGCCAACTCTTCATGGGGAGACACTCTAAAATCTCTTACCGGTGTCTGGAAATGGCCTCAAAGGTGTCCAAAACAATCTGAAGGGAGCAGAAGGTGCATTGGGCAGTGCAGTGGTCAGAATGAGCCATGGTAGCACAGTGGTTAGAGTGCAGTATTGCAGGCTACTTCTGCTGACTGCCGACTGCCTGAAATTTGGCAGTTCAAATCTCACCAGGCTCAAGATTGACCCAGTCTTCCATTCTTCCGAGGTGGGTAAAATGAGGACCCAGATTGTTGGGGGGGGGGGGAATATTCTGTAAAGCGGTATGTAAGTCTAAGTGCCATTGCTATATTGAAGGCTGATTCTTCCCACTGCCGGCAGTTTGATCCTGACCAGGCTCAAAGTTAACTTGGCCTTCCACACTTCAGAGTGGTCAAAAGAGGGCCCAGATTGTTGGGGGGCATAGGCTGAGACTGTAAACTGCTTAAAGAGGGCTGTAAAAGCATTGTGAAGCAGTATATAAGTCTAAGTGCTATTGCTGTTGCTATGTCCTGGAGGTTTTCCACAAAGAAGTGACCATACCCTTCATGCAGCCTCCCTCCCAAACCCTGGAAGGGTCAATCACTTCACGGTATCCAGAAATTCTCTTTGTGTACATAACAGAAAAATACAAGGCTGAATCTGAAAGGAACAGATGTTTGTGCATATGGTGTCTAGAAAGACAAGCAGACACGGGTAGACCCATGACCCAAGGGGGAATCTGGTCTACCTGCAGGGCCGCCTCTTCTAGCATCTCAAGATCTTCCTCTAGTTCATTGCCTGTTCACAAATAGGAAGTAATGGCACACAATCAAGATACATTCCAAAAGGATGCAGACCCTTTCCATAAGCCCCCCTGGTTTTTAGAATTCATTGATTTATATGGTTGCTCATCTAATTGATGGAACTCTGAGTAGCAAACCATGATGGATTAAGATCAGTTAAAAGGAGCAAGTCAAAGCCCCTGCAAAATCTCCTCACCCAACATAGCAACTTTAGGGACATTGGGCTCCATTAACATCCTGGCCAAGCTCTTGCCTTACTTAGTCCCCAAGCACTGTGTCAAATGCCCCCAACAGATCCTTAACAGATCACCTACCAATAGGAAGGGCCAGATCCTTTTTCATTAGAGCTGCAGCGCAGGCGCCTCCTAGATTGGCCAGCTCTTTCTCAAGCTGAACGATACCCTTGAAACAAATAAAAGAGACAGATAAAAACTCTTAGTTTAGGTCCACCCGAAAGCCTGTAACTCACATAAGATGGCCTAGACCAGGAGTGTCAAATTCAAGGCCCTTAGATCTGTGCTTAGATCTGGCTAGCGGGGCCACTCTGGAAACAGCAAAAAATATCAGCCTATGGCATTTCTGCCAGCAAAAACGGAGCTGCCCACCCGAGCTCCATTTACACTGGCAGAGAGTTACAGGAGATCACCATCCCAACCAGAAATGGAGCTTGGGAGTCCATATTTACTGGCAGAGTGCTCGAGCCACCACAGGGGCCCCTGACATAAGTGTCATCAAACCATGCCTCTCCCTCCCTCGAAGTCAATCACAACCCTGATGCGGCCCTCAATGAAATTTAAGTTTGACACCCTTGGCCTAGATGGTTTTGGCCCTCTTTCTTACAGCAGCCCTTTATTTCTTTCAAAATGCTGGCACTGACTTGCAAAGGTCTCCAAACTTGACAACTTTAAGACTTGTGGACTTCAACTCCCTGAATTCTCCAGCCACCTATGCTGACTTGAGAATTCTGGGAGCTGAAGTCCACAAAGTTGCCAAGTTTGGAGACCCTTGCTCTGAAAGGATGAGTTACTAAAGTTCCATCCATAGGCTCTCTTGGAGCTCCCATCTCCAGAAGCCTTTCTCCCCCTTCCCATTTTCTAAAGATGTCGGTACTTACTTCCTCGGGTCCAGGACTAAATTCATAGCCTATGGCAAAACACTTGAAGCCATAAAAAGAAGCCTTTTCGTCCTTTACGTAATCTGATGCAGTTTCCAGTGAGAAGAGGGCTTCATTGCCTAGAAGGAAACAGCATATTTATCAACAAAAGTAAAATTTAGCAACTAAGCTGTTTACAACTGAACGGGAAAGGGTTTGTGATTAATACTCAGAATTAAGCTCGCAAGTGTGAGTCTTGCATACACCCAATTTTTTTTCAGGCACAGGAGACAAAATACTCTGTCTCAATAACCAGTTTGCACCACTCTGTAATGTCATCCACTGTGGGAACCAAGTAGTTTCCTGATCACTCCATGCTACCTGATTGTGAAAACAGAATGGCTTAACCCCAAAACGCTGGTGAATCTGTTTTATTTATTTATGCAAAATTCATTTGTAGGTCACCAATATCATCATTTTCTTTTAACGACCCCATAATCCCTTGCGGGGTGGAGTCTGGGCAACTGAATGGAGCTGAGTGTTTACTGGCTGGATGCCCTTCCTGTCACCAATGAGAAGTTTTGTTCAGCAGATTAAATTCTCAATGTGCCCAGAGAGAGAAATATCTGCCTCTACCTAGCATCGAACTCACAGCCTCCTGATTGTGAGGTGAGAGCTCCACCTCTAAGCCACCGCACCATTCATTTGTGGGTCACCAATATGAAGCTTTAAATTTCCTGACTACTGAGCCATTAACAGAAGGATAGACCGGTTGGCTGATTTGTAAGACCTAGATTTAAGATGTCCGAATGGAAAAAAAAAAAAAGTGAACAAAGTCATTTAATGCCAACACACAATATACACTAAAACTTCACATTAATACAGTTGTTCTTTTCATCTGGCAGAAATCAAGATGAACTTTCTTGGATTCGTTTAAGTGTTCTTGTTTTTTTAATCACACGTTTAAAAAATGAGAATTACCTGGTAGCACTAACACCATTGTGGGCCAACCTGACGAGCCAGAAAACTTCTTCAGTTCTATCCATGAGTTAAGGTTTTCATGGACAGATGCCTGTTTGGGTCCAAATCCTGAAAACTGGATGACTCGCGCAGGAATGAGCAAACGAAGAACATCCTCCGACTGAGCGGTTCCACACTGGCCATCAAACTCTATTGTGATCCACCTGACACATTCCGGAAACGTTACCTAAAACAAAACGAAACAGGGAAGTACAAAGTACTTTTTCTGCTGCCATCACGACTGGATGAAATTGAAATTTGCTTAACCAGCCTCAGTTTGCATGCCTGATTATCACATCTTAGGAGTCCTGGCCCAAATGCACGTTGGACTCTTCGTAGACATTAAAACTGTGACTCATGCAGACAAACCACTTTGGAGAAAATCACAGTCCTCCATGTTTATGTCCATAGCCCATCAGTTGCATTTACTGCCCTTGTCTGGCCCAGCTCTAATTTAAAATGTATGTAATATAAAGATGTGTCTTTCCCTATTTCAATCTCATGACACAGAATAATCAAGCAAATTGTTTTTGCAAGTCATTTTTACCCAAGGAGTTATTGATAGCCACCTCATCATTGGTAGGGCTTGGATGAGCCAATTGAAAGCCATTGTTACACTAAAGTCTAGACACCAAAACACTATAGGTCTGTGACGGCTAACCTTTTGGGGCTCCTGTGCCAAAAATTGTGCACACACTTGTGCACGCACGCTCACGTGCCAGCACCCAGAAAACAATGTGCGCACGCTCCTGCGCCCCCTGTGCATGCACATGCAATCCTCCCCGCTGCCCCTTTACCTGCACTGCACTTCACAGCTGATTTTTGGCCGGTTTCAGGCCTTTTTCGGCCTCCCAAAGTCTTGAAAAAAGCCTCTGCAGGCTTCGCAGGATGAATAATAGGCCCATTTCATCACTTCTGGTGTTTACAGGAAGTGACAAAACGGGCCTATTATTCATCCAGCAAAGGTTTTTTTCAAGCCTCTGGGAGGCCGAAAAAGGCCTCAAACCAGCCGGAAATCAGCTGTGAGGCATGCACATGTGCAGTGAGGTAAGTTTGCCTGTGGCTTGCATGCCGGCACAAATGGCTTTGCGTGCACCTGTGGCACGCATGCCATAGGTTCGCCATCACAGTTATAGTTTTCGAGTTAACAACAATTTGCTTTGGGATCATTCAAAGTTACAATGGCACTGAAAAAAATGACTTATGACCATTTTTCACATCATTGCAGCAGCATCATGATCACATGTTCAAAATCTGGATTCTTGGCAACTGTTTCATATTTATAATGGCTGCAGTGTCCTGAGATCATGTGAACAGTTCTTGCAACCTTCTAACAAGCAAAGTCAAGAGGAAGCTAAATTCACTTAACAACCGCGTTACTAACTTAACGGCAATGATTCACTTAACAACTGTGGCTAGAAAGGTCATAAAACAGGATTTCCCTTGCTTAATGTACTGAATTGTGCTGTAAAGAGTGCCTGCAGTTGACATTTTCCCGAACTGCTCCAGGGCTCCATGACTTACCCAGCAAATTAAAAAGACCCGGAAACCACCCAATGTCCCAATGACGGTCATTACGGGAAGCTCACCTTGTATTGAGTGACGCATGCCGGCTTGTACGGATGTTCACTCTCAATGACAGCATAGTGGTTAGAGGTGGTACATGCGGAAAGGCCCTGTTCAGGCTGGTTGCCGGTGGTGCTGTCAGTGGACTGATTGGGATTGAAGGCCAGAGGGGTGTACTTCTGGTTCAGCACTGCCACGGATGGAAGCAGCTGCTGAACCTGGCCAAAAACCTCCACGGCTACCTGTGGGGTGACAAAAGACGGGTGGAGGCATGTCAGCTGACTAAAGTTATGGCACCATGGCAAGAAGAGGGTTGCTCTTTTGCATCAAGGATAGGTGGGTTTTTTTGGTCTTGTTGGGATTCACCTAGGATTATTGAACAGGAGACTTAAATAGCTGGACCCTGGTGGCACAATGGTTAAAGTGCAGGATTGCACGAAAACTCTGCCAGCCTGGAGTTTGATTCTGACAGGTCTCAAGGTTGACTCAGCCTTCCATCCTTCCGAGGTTGGTAAAATGAAGACCCAGATTGTTGGGGGCAATATGCAAATAATGATGTCATTGTAAACTGCTCACAGGGTGCTGTAAAGCCCTATGGGGTGGTACATAAATCTAAATGCCATTGCTATAAATAAAAAAACTGAAAAAATGGTGCTACCCTTCTTTGAAACATGTCAGTTCAGTATTCTCATTTAGCTCAATCTATTTAGGGGCTCACTGTAAATAAGAAAAACACATTTTTAAAGTCAGACAGCACCGATGCCAACAGATTTTCAAAGTCCAATTTCTTTTCTTGATTATTATTACTACAGATTCATAGATTATAAATGTAGATTATAGTATTATTATAGATCATAGATTTGATTCCTAGAAAATAGTTTCTTGAAGTGGCTGAATCCAGGACTTTGTGCTGAAACATGGAAAGCCTTGATTCTTGATACTGAGAACCTAACAATCCACTTAAGAAGCTAACAATAGCAATAGCACTTAGACTTATATACCACTTAACAGTGCTTTACAAAAGCCTTCTCAAAGCAGTTTAAAGAGTCAGCCTATTGCCCCCAACAATCTGGCTCCTCATTTTACCCACTTCGGAAGGATGGAAGGCTGAGTCAACCTTGAGCCTGGTGGCATTTGATCTGCCAAACTGCAGTAGGAGCAGCTTGCAGTACTGCACTCTAACCACTGCGCAACTGAGGTTCATATGAATGAAACAATGTCAATTTTATGGCTCGAAGTTTGTTGCCACTTAAACAGAATCACTGACTGGGTTATAGTTTGGAAGCTTCTCATGTATAAATGTAATATAAAGGCAAGGACTTGTAAAGGGACAAAAGTCATGATAGATATTCTTGAATTTAAGGGATGCTCAATTTCAGTCTGACTTTCTCGAATATGTAAACCAGGTATCTGCTAAGTAAACATGAAGTCATAACCTAAATTCATCCTATGGTCTTTAAAATGTCTGCAAATTATTCGAACGTACCTTGGGAATAGCCGCTGCAACAGGTTCTATGTGAGCTATCATCAGAGGAAGGAGCATAGAAAAGAGGCTGGATGAACTCAACAGCTCAGGGATGTCTTCAGCTACAAATAAAAAAGTGGTTCAAGCATTAAGACTGTTTATGAAGGAACACATGACTCCCTGAAATAGTTAAGACCCTGCACTGCATCACTGAAACTTCACCTTCAGCTTCGATAATGAGGGATCCTTGGTACTCTCTGAGCTTGGTCATTTCTTGCAGATGTTTCATTATCCCTGATGATGCACTGATGATACACTAGAACTAATGAGTGATCTAGTTTGGGGAATGAAACACCTGCAAGAAAACAAGCAAGCCCAAGAGAGCACCAAGGACCCTTCATTTCAACCCTGAGCTACAAATATTCTCCTTTATTAGAACTTCGTTAATACACAGACAACCCAGCTTCTCTTTCACTGAAGTTTCCCACCAAGCCCACCAATTCTCATCCAAGCAACAGTTGAAATCTGGTTGCTGGGACAGTCCAATGCTGGCTGTCCCAAAGGTGCTTTTTCAAAAGGCAACTGGACTTCCTTTGTTTTCCTCAAAGACATTTTGCTTCTCATCCAGGAAGCTTCCTCAGTTCTGAATTGGAGAACTGAACTGAACTGAAGAAGCTTCTTGGATGAGAAGTGAAATGTCTTCGAGGAAACCAAAGGAAGTCCAGCTGCCTTTTGAAAAAGCACCTTTGGGACAAACATGACCTGGATGAGTGAGAATCTCCAATGACATTTACAATTCTGGTTATTTCTATCCGTCTCCTTTCTCTACCTTCAGACAAAAGTATACTCCGTGCCTCTTATTTCCCTGACTATTTCAAAGATCATTAGCTGATCACTGGCGATAACAAAGCTAAGCTTCTATTATTTTGTATATCTCCACATGGAAAACATTCAAGCAAAAAACTCTGGCCTACTCTACTTCAAAGAAGCCAAGGGAAGCGCTTCCAGCTCTGGCTGCTCTTTTCTTTTTTTGCTGCTTAGATGGTGGAAGCAGATTAAGAGACTGAACAAATTCATCCCAGGGGTGGGATTCTACCAGTTTGCACCTATTCACTAGAACCGGTTAACACGCTAAGCAGTTCGGAGAACCAGTTGATAGAAGAAATTATTAGCCTAATCCTGTAAGGAAGGCAAGAAGGAAACATTCTGGTGTTGCTTACAGAAACTGCCTCTCTGTTAATCCTTATTATATTCTTGGCAGGACTAGACTTCCTGTCTCAGGAACGTCTCTGGAGTTTTTTTTCCCTCCTTTGCTGGTACTTTGCTTGTGTGGAGGGACCATTCAAAGTTACAATGGCACCGAAAAAAGTGACTTATGACCATTTTTCACAGTTACGACTGTTGCAACATCCCCACAGTCATGAGAGGCCAGGCAAGGAGATGGTGCCTCAATGTGAGTGATAACACGTTGGCCATGTCTAGCCAATAACATGACCACCAAGCTACGTCCATCAAGCCATGCCCACCAACTAAGCCACACCCACAGAACCAGTTGTTAAAAAATTTGAATCCCACCCGATTCATTCCAAGGTTCTTAAGAGAATTTAAAACATCTTCTTACCATCTACAGCAAGAGCTCTGTGCAAGAGATCTTTTGCTGCTCGGACCACTGCGCTCACCACAGAAAGTGCGCGGCTACAATTCTTATCTTCTTCGTTGGCCTTATTTAAGAGCTGTGATTGCAAATCTCCATCATACTCGCTTCTAAAAAATGGGAAAAAGTCAGTCAGAGAAGTCTTAAAACAAACTAGTACAGGAGTAGACTCAGTGTGGACAGTGGACACATAACCATCCTCAGAATATGGTTTAGGAAGTGCAAAAGTTTGTTTTTTTTTTAATGACCATGTAATCCCTTGCTTCAGGGTGGAGTCAGGGCAACTGAATGGAACTGAGCATTTACTGGCCGGATGCCCTTCCTGATGCCTACACGGAATTCACAGCAGATATTTTCTCTTTGTACCTAGAGAGAGAAACATCTGCCTCTGCCTAGGATTGAACTCTTGACCTTCCAAGTGGGAGGCAACCTCTAGGTTACTGTGCCACAGGCAGTGCAAAAGAATATGCTGATGTAGTTCCCTTTTTGCAAGATTTTTTTTATTTTTTTTGGCTTCAAATTTTCATGCCGATCCCACTTACTATGCATCATTTAAATGCTGCCCAGAGCCTTTTGGGAGTCAGGTGGGTTCAAAACCCAATTAAGTCAATAAAATACATTTTCCCAGGAATCACTAACATCACATTCATTTAAACACATTCATCTTGGTTGAGTTTAAAGAGAACATCCAATAAAACTCATTGGTCATGGGTACCTATAATAAAGGATCTGTGGAATTTGGCCCCGAGTCTGATTGGTGCCGTTGCTGCTCAAACTGCAGGTGCTGAAAGTGAAAGTTACGCCATCTGGACACTGGACGGTGGTCATGCCTCCGTCACCGTTTGCTGTGCGACTCCCGTAATTTCTCAGACGGACAGCATACTTCACGTTCTCCTTCAAACATTAAAGCCAGAGTGAACTAAGGTAAACTGTTTCATTTATTTTAAGTATAGCAAGGTTTTAAAAATGGCATTTACGTTTTTAAAATATGAAAAGGGGCAGTCATTTCAGTACAATTCTTGCTGAAACACTATTATTAATCTATTTATGGTAAGGCATGCTAATCTTTGAATGACAGCTGAGTTCTGCTATTCTATTGGAATGTAGTTACTGTCAGGATTCCGGCAGTCACCCCAATTAAATCATGAGTCTTGAGCCAAACTTCCAAAACTATAAACAGGATTTATTGGGAGTTAACATTGTCTGGCACTACCTGGATGTAGCCGACTCTGAGACACATAATTCACTGTCACCTTTGACCCTGGTTTTCCCCCACCCCTCTGGGTGTATCATCATTCATATTCTCCAATGGGACACTTCCATAGCCAAGAGTCATCAATCATGTTCTCCAGTTAGATTTTTTTGCGTGGGAGAAACCTCAGTCACCTAGTTGCAATCTCTGAAAAACTATGCATGGAATGTACTTTCTGTTCTAAGCCGCTATCATGCCCCTGTCGGAATCTGATTCAAGTGGGAAGGCCAAGTAGCTGACTGGGAGTGGGATTGTCGATCCGTTGGCTGTGGAAGAAAATGGGGAAGGGGAAGGGCAAAGGCCAGCTGGGCAGAGCAGAGGAGAAGTAGAGCAAGGCAGAGGGAATTTAGAGGAAGATCCAGGCCCACCCCCTCTTCATCATGAAGACTTGGAAGAGTTGTCTGAAATTATATAATGCTTAAAATGGGTAGACAAATCCCTGGGATTTGTCTAACACATCTAACACGTCCATTTTGCATAATTCTCTTCATCAATAGATGGAGCAATTAATCTCTTCAAGAGATTTTGGATTTCACAGGAAAATATATTGCTGCATTTACCTTCAGAGGAACGACTTTGTCAAGTTTAATTTCCGCCATCTCGCTCGGAGAATCATCTGTGGTATATGTTCCTTTAACTAACTCTAGAGATGTCCATCTATGGGAATGAGTTGAATCTCCTGTATGATCACTCTAAATTTAAAAGATCATTTTAATGCAGCTAGAGCGTTAAAAACAATGGCACAAATGAACAGCATAAAAGTCAGAACACCTTTCCTACAAGCACATGGCTTTTTAAAAAAACTAGCTTAAAGTGTCATGGCTCCCACAGAAGTCCACGATAGAGTAAATTCAATGCTGGTGATAAAAACGCTCCTAGAGATGAACAATTTCCTCTTCCCTTTCCCACACACGCCTGTATTCACAGAAAGGCATGAAACAGATCTATCCTATTAATATGAAAGGAAGATGGTCCTGATTCCCAGCAAACAACGCTAGAGGAAAGAAACAGTACACCCCAATTCTAAACACTGTCTGAATTCTCAACCTTCTCATCCTACTGAAACTCATCAAATCTATCCCGAAGGTGCTTTTTTCAACAGGCAACTGGACTTTCTGGTTCACTTCTCATCCAAGAACCTTCTTCAGCTTTGACCAGATGGTGGGGAATGTAAGGATTTATACTCCACATACATGGAGACGAACAAATTGTCACTCCAGAGAAAGAATGAATGAATGACTGTGTGTATGTGTTTGAAGAGCAAAGGCAACATCAACTCGGTACTGAATTAAGTTTTCACAGAAAAGGGCTGGATTGGTTCCTTTTGTGTGGTTAATACATACATCGTCCACCAGGACTTCTAGTTCATATTCATGGATCCCTCCTCCTCCGTAAACTGAGAACCCGACCACGATGACTCCCGGTTTGTCCACGGAGAAACAAATGGCATCCGGGGAGCCGTTTCCAGTATTCCAGCTTCTGCCCTGACTGGTTTTTGTAAATCGATTTGGGCTGGACTTGACAGAATGCAAGGAGCTGAGTCCATCAGCCTGGAGAGAAAAAAGTCAAAATTAAGACAAGATTTGATTGCAAAGGATTTTAAGTAAGGTTAACTTTCTGACATGTTAATGAAGAAAGTTGCGCTGTCATGCATTTTTTCTAGTCTGTTCATCTGTGAATTGCCTGAGTAACCTTTTCTGCAAAAATATCCTTAAAAACTGGTAATCCCTCAGTTCAAAATGCCTTGACAAAATGCAGCCAAAGCTGAAGCGTTTTATTTCTGGAATAAAATGAGTCAAAGTAAAATCATCATCGGAAAATATGAGAATATAAGGTTTCCCTGAAGTCCTCTTAGCAGACCATGAGGAAAAATAATATGCTGGAATTAGGCTTACAGGTGCATTTGTAGCCATTCTCTCAGTAAATTTCATGAACAGAGGAGGAGATTGTAGAATTTATTTCCTTTTAATGTAACATTGAAGGAAATGATTGTTTATTCTATTGTTCATGACACTTTCTGTTTTGATTGTTGTTAAGCCACCTAGATAAGCCTCACAGAGAGATAGGCGGCAAATAAATTTCACAAATAAATGAATAAAAGTAAATTAAAATTTCGGTTAGAGTTGGTGAGTCTTTATTACCTCAGACCCCAGTGCAGAAGCTGTGAGCTCGCTCACAATACTCGCAAGCAATCCACAGGTATTAGAAACCAGATGTGCAGAGAATAGCTCATTTTCACGCCTCAGGCTATTTCTCACAGGTAACACTACAATCACCAACATCTTCTCAAGGACTTCGCGAAAACTTGTCATCCCAGAGATGTTCTCTTCACTCTAGAGAAAGAACCAAAGATGTACACTTAAAAGCTAATCAAGGAGAGAAGTAACCTAGAACTAAGGAGAAATTTCCTGACAATTAGAATGATCAATCATTGGAGTGACTTCCCTCTTCACGCTTGTGTATCCTCCATCACTGGAGGTTTTTAAGAGATTGAACAGCCATTTGTCTGAAATGTTATAGAGTTTCCTGCTTGAGCAGAAGGTTGGACTACAAGACCTCCAAGGTCCCTCCCAACTCTTGTTATACTGTTTTCATTTTAAGCTGTTATTTCTGGTGTCAGTTGGTCTCTGTTGTGATGGGCTCATAACCTGATAACACACCTCAGAAGATATAGACCTCTCCAGACTGACTACTAGATTCTTGCTGAAGAAGATGTATGTCAATCAGCAGAATGGCAAAAATAGCTTCTTTCTTTTGAACTTGTTTGTATATTGCTGGTTGAGGAAAAGGAAGAAGACAACTTTCAACTATGAGCAGAAGACATGATTTCTGCATCAGCCTGAGTTATCCCAAGGGGTTGGAATTCAGGGGTAGGGAAACTTGGCTCTTTTATCATTCATGGACTTCAACTCTCAGAATTCCTGAGTGAGCCATAAAAGGTTCCCCATCCCTGGCCCACTGGTTTTTCAGTTATGGGGGAAATCAATGTTTGACCTGAATGGGACCGTTTAGTCCTACATTTGTATATCAGAAAATTATCTGTCAACCTCCAAAGAATAATTAAGCTTAACCTCATGCAGCATTTGTGCAAAACACATAAAGCTTGAATGTACATCCAGCACTTCTTGCCAACTGTTCAGCTATGAATCAATGAAAACATGGGCTCAACTATTCTTGAGAGAAGATACTAACTCCAGTTAAACAGTTCTTCCCTCTTAGGGAAAAAAGCTTTCGCTAAATGTCAAGTGCGGGAAAATCAGGAAGTCAAATGAATCCTGGTTTGTTGCATGCTAGCTCTCACAATAAGAATCTGAACTACTAACAATCAAAAACAAATTGGAGGTAGATAAAAGTCAATGGAATTCAAGGTGGGCTGGATTTAAATCTCTTGTGGCCATGAAAGGACTCTAGACTGATGACACATTTGACCCCTTCCTCGGGCTCAGCCTTGTCTCCTACACTAATGCCAGTAACAATTGTAAGAATCTACTGTGACTTGTGTTGGCCCTGCCAAAGCATTTCTGTAGCAGAGATGTACCTGACTTAGTTTTTCCATGTGCGCCACCAGAAGAGGAAAACGATGGGCCAGCGCGGAGTCATTCTCAGTACTGGCTTGTTTGATTCCTGAACAGAGCAAGGCTTCTCCATCGTAAGCAATTGGGAAGATGGAGGTGAGCTTCACAGAGGTATGGCACAGTGCTGACATCACAGCTGCCAGCAGCCTACTGCTTGAAGTCTTAAAGTTGGCTTCCTGGATGTCCTGGAAAAGAAGCAGGTTGGAACAAAATGAGGGGCTTCCAGACTGAAAACAGGTTGAGCTTTGCTCCATTATATCTTGCCCACAGGGGGTTGTGCCAACACTGGCATGGGAAAGATTAGTGGAGAAAATGGAGAAAGCAGCACATTCTGACAGTCAGAACAATTAATTAGTGGAAACTTGCCTCCAGAAGTTGTGGGGGTCCAAGGTTTTTAAAAAGAAATTTATCTATCTGGAATAGGGGGTTCCCTGCTTGAGCAGGGGATTGGGCTAGAATAGGGGTCACCAACCAGTGGGTGAGGACCACTGGTGGTCTGCAAGAAAATTTTGGTGGTCCACAGAGAAATGTCACCCCCAAAGCAATTAATCCAGGATGCGCGGGAACACAAGGCTTGTGTTGCTTGCATTGCGAACAACACAAGGTAGTGAGAGGAGAAGGGAAAGGGCAGAGGGGAGGGACTTGACCCACTAGCTCCACCTGGCCACTGGCCTGCTTCTTTCCACTTCTTTCTTCTTCTGCTTTTGGTTGCACTCAAGGAAAGCAGCAAAAGTCTTTCTTTCTCTCCCCCAAACTCCACCAGAAATGAGTCTTGGGGACCCTGCAAGGCATCCTGCTCCAACTGCAACAAGTCTTACAAAGATTCATTTTTGGCAGAGTTTGAGAGAGAGAAAGAAAGACTTCTGCTGCTTCTGCTGCTTTCCTTGCATGAAGCCAAAAGTGTCTCTCCACACCCCCCCCATCCCCGAGAACGGAGCTGGAGACGGTATCCTGCGATCCCAAATAAAGAATGATCGATTGGTAGGAAAACAGGGTGGGGAATTTTCCTGCAGACTTTTTTGGGGATTTTCCCAAGGTCTCTGATCCATGGGATTTAAAATTATGAGTTTGGTGATCCCTGGGGTCCAAAAGGTTGGCGACCCCTGGGCTAGAAGACCTCCAAGGTCCCTTCCAACTCTGTTAATTTGTTATTCTGTTCAGGAATGGATGGTAAGAAGAAGGGATGAATAAGAGGGCAAGAGGCAAACTGAAGGTGGAATTGGAACACAAATGGTGCTGGGAGAAGAAACTAAGAAGAAAGCACAATTGGAGGAGAAGGAAGTGGAGGAGACTCCTTTTTTTTCTCTGTCCCTTCTGCCACATTAAGAATTATTGACCTTTTGTAAAAATGGAAACTCAGCCTGTTGAAGGATGAAGGAGCAATGGGCAACTGAGAGCAGCAACAAGCTTCTATTTCAATTAATGCCGTGTCTTGCACAGAGAAGGCATCAACTGCCTATTTGGGGCCAATCTGATGGAAGAATGCTATTCAGTCGTTTTGGAAAACCAGTAGACCTTTCCAGAGCATCACTTCAAAAGCCAAAAGAAGGGATTTTTAATACCTGATCCAAGCAGTTGAGTAAATCACAGAGGCAGGCCCACTGCAAGGCCGGAGTGGGATAGAAAGAGTGAAAGCAGGCCGTGAAGGTATTGTGGCATTCCTGGAGGGCAGCTTCCAGCAGGCTCAGGGGCTGAGTGAGATAGCCTTGAGGGTCATTGTCCAGCTTGATCATGCAATGGTCAACTCCTTCTGACAAGATTTTTCTCAGCAAGGTTCTCGTCTTCCCAATGCAGTCTGCGAGCCTGCTGCTTTCTTCCACAACAGCTTTAGCGGTGGCTGCAGAGAGCGGTAACCAAAGTGACACTAGGAATGCAGTCAAGATGGTTGAGGGTCCTTGGTGTTCTCTGAGCTTGGTTGTTTTCTTGCAGACATTTCATGACCCAAACTAGGTATCATCATAAATGCTTTTCAATCCTGAGCTACAAATATTCTCCTTTATTTGGACCACATATGGGCTTCAAACCCTTCAGTGTTCTAGTTTGGGTCATGAAACATCTGCAAAAAAACAACCAAACTCAGAGAGCACCAAGGATCCCCTCATTTCGACCTGAGCTACAAATATTCTTATTGGTAGTCAAAAAGTTTAAAGATAACTAACAGAAAAAATAAAATTGTCTGGACAAAGATACACCTGAAGGTAACTAAACCAGAATGACAGTAACTCTTTTGGGCCATGTGTCCTTCTGTTTGAGGACCTCAAAGACACAATTACCTTCTATTAATCAAAGCTTTCCCCTTTGCCCAAAAAAGGAAGCCAAACATAGTAAGACTGTGAATTAAGTCAACTTCTAAGTTGGGTTCAATATCCTAGCTTATTCCAAAGCAGGACAAAACCAATAGCCATATTTATTTCATAGACAAAGTCCTGATTTCCTTGCTTTTGCTACAAATAGAGGGGAGAAGAGACTATGTGTACAGCTAATAGCCCTTTCCACCTCCTGGCTGGCTAAGGTGAAATAGAATTATTTCACCATGAACTCAGATTTACTAAAAAGAGGTCATTAGGCAGCATGTGCACTTGGAAGGAGGAGGAGGAGGAGGAGGAGGAGGAGGAGGAGGAGGAGGAGGAGGAGGAGGAGGAGGAGGAGGAGGAGGAGGAGGAGGAGGAGGAGGAGGAGGAGAAGGGAGGGAAGAAGAAGAGGAGGAGGAGGAGGAAGAAGAAAAAGAAGAAGAGGAAGAGTCTGAAGAAGGCATCTCACCTGAAACAGGGTAAATTTCACAGGTATAGACACGCAGTAACCTCAAGCAGCAAGTGCCGACGAATCGCAGCCTTTCCAAATCCAGAAGGGTGGCCGTGTACTGGAACCCCTTCAGGCCTCGGAGTTCTTCCACGCCTAAAACTAAGGTGGTCCAGCTCCAATGAAGAATGCTCAACAGCGACTCAAAGCACTCCTGTCCCCAAAGGAAACAAACAGGGCTCAACAAGGAGCATTCATTCATCCAAGGCTGCCCAGTTTGAGATCCCGAGGACGGAAGTATATAGTAACCTTCCAGGGAGCCTATGCTTCTTAAAAGGTGGTCAAACCCAACTGCCATTGTCCATCTTCAATTCCTTTAACTAAATCCAAGTTTAGGACAGGATGGGAGGAGAAAAGCTGACAAATTCTTTGGAGAGGCTGGAAGATGATGGTCAGGAAGCTTCTTCCTTTGTCCTTCACCCCCATGAAAATATTTTTACGCTGGACTTCAGTCTAACCTTAACAAATTCAAGAGTGCTTTTAACTGAGCTATGAAGGAACAGCAGAACAGCAGACAGTACCTCCTTCTCCTCCAAATGCATTAATTTTCCTTGCTAAACTGATGATGTTTGTCCATCATTTTTGAAGAACAAACATCATCAGTTTAGCAAGGAAAATTAATGTATCTGGAGGAGAAGGAGGTACTGCCTGATACAACTGATACAATTAAACTGATATAACTGGAGAAAACGGATATGCCTGTAGAATTTAGCCCTCCAGAACTTCACCTTTCATTGTTTTTCTAAAAAGGATTTACCTAATCCTGAGGGTCACAGGGGTTCCTAGGAACAAGGGGGCCATGCATGGTTCCCTCAGAAGGTCAAACTATTGATAGACAATGAGCAATATGCCACTGCTCTCTTTTGTCAAAATGAATTAACGCTGCAGAATAATCACGGCACAGAAACAGTGACTAAGGCCCTGTTAAACTTCTATCTTCTATAGATTACGAGCAAATGCATATGCAGCATAAAGGATAATAAAATCCATGTTCACCTACTGTGTTTCTTCAGCCACTCCAGGTATAAAATGTCATAGACATAAATAAATTTACTTAAGAATGAATGCACTTTTCTGCTTTTCAAAAGGGCAAGGGTTCAACGTGCATATCTTTATTTTGAACAGGTGGTCCTCAACTTATGACAACTGACCCCCAAATTTCTGCTGTCAACAGAAACATTCGTTATAAGTGAGTTTTGCCTCGTTTTACAAACTTTCTTGTCCCCGTTAAGTGAATCACTGCAGTTGTTAAGTTAGTAACACGTTTGTTAAGTGAATCTGGCTCCCCCATTTTGCATCATAGAAGCTGCAAAAGATGTTTACATGACCCCAGGACTCAGCAACCGTCATAAATATGAACCAGGTGCCAAGCATCCAAATTTTGATCATGTGACCAGAGGGATACTGGTTGCAAGAGTGAAAAAACGGTCATAAGTCACTTTTTTTCAGGTCTGCTGAAACTTAGAATGGTCACTAAATGAATTGTGGTGAGTTGATAAGACTACCTCTATAAGATTTAAAACATGCAATGAACTATTCTTTACTAGCCAACTCTTTTTTGCTTGATTAAAACACGGGCGGGCGGACTCACCACGGAAACGGTTCTTGCAAAGGATCGCTTTAAAATGTGCACTGGCTCGCTGGTTTGCTGCTTGCCTTTGGATGCGCTTCCATCACTCGTTGGCAGCCTGAGAAGAGAAAGCAAAAAGAAGAAACCAAGTTGGTGCATCCTGCAAGGAGGTCTGAGGGATATACAATCTCATGCTCCCCATCGGTTCTTGCAAGTCATGGTTTCTGATCAACAAGCTGCGTTTATTGGAGGCAGGAAGTGATCTGCTGTGGTGTCTCAGAAGTAGCAGCTCAAAAATGGTTAAGAGAAAAATGTATCTGTCCAAACACCTTAATGGAGGAGGAGGAGGAAGAGGAGGAGAAAAAGGAGAAGGAGAGAGAGGAGGAAGAGGAGGAGGAGGAGGAAGAGGAGGAGAAAAAGGAGAAGGAGAGGGAGGAGGAAGAGGAAAAAAGGAGAAAGAGGAGAGGGAGGAGGAGAGGTAGAGGAAGAGGGAGGAGAAGGAGAAGAGGAGGAGAAAAAGGAGAGGAAGAGGAGGAGAGGAAGAGGGAGAGGAAGGAGAAGGAGAAAAGGAGGAGGAGGAAGGAGATGAGAAAGAGGAGATATTATTGCCCACAGCCATCAAAGTAGACCTTATCTGGAGCAAAAGTATATTGGCTACCAATTTAATATATGTTCATTATGGAGAACAATGTAAAGGGTCAGAAAATTACAATTAAATTAAGAAACTGTACAACCCACATTGTTGAATGTTACATTATGCTTTCGGTTCAAATGTCTGCTTAAAGAGGATAGACAGACAGACACAGAGATAGAGATATATAGAGATACATACACACACACACACACACACACACACACACACACACCATCATTACCTGTATAAGAGTTGAGGGATCTGGCCTGCATTAACGTCTGTGCCATTATTTGATTTCTTTGAACTTTTAAATTGGAAGACAATCCTGCAAGAGGAAAACAGATTTAGAGGCCGGGGATGCTCCGTCCGTTTCAGAGGCTCCAGAAGGAATGGGAAGGGGACTTACCCATCATCTGTAGTAATGGAGGCTTGTCCATGGGAGCCGCAGTCGCTGCTGGGGCCAGAAACTCGTGCCCAGGCGACATACCACCAGCTGGCTTGCAGGAGGACAGGTTCGTCAAACATCATAGCATACTTTTCCCTGAAGAAACATCAAGGAAAATTGGCGTCTGTTATAGCAAAGGGTTACAAGTCATCTGTTCAGTTGAACTTCATTTGAATGCTGCTCTGGGCTGCAAGGGCTTTTTTTTTTCTTTTTTTTTAAAATTTATCAAGTTTATACAGTCGCCCATCTCCTGAGAAGTGACTCTGGAAGTGACCTGTAAAGAAAAGCAATATAAACGGACTAGCTGGATACCTGTGCTTCGCTACAAAACTATGTGGTCAGGCTTAGTTTTGGGGGAGGAAAATAAGAAGAAAAAAATTCTGCCTCTGCCTACCAGCACCCATCGATATTCATCTGGCTAGCGTCCTCTCAATGTGTGAGAGAGTTGAGGGCTGTTTGGAAAGTGAAACAGTATTTGCTGTGTGAGCAAGAAGGAGACAGCAGGGAGCCTGAGTGTGGCTTAGCTCAACTGTTCTGTACTAAAGCTGCTTGATGCTGTGAAACTAAAACTGAAACTCCTTTGCTTGTGTTTTGCCTTTGGGACAGATTTCTTTTCAGGTGGGGAGAGGGAGTAGAAGTCCTGAGCATCAGAGCGTGTTAATAATAATATACAAAATACTGATGCTCTGATGGTCATTTCGAACAATCCTTTCTTAGTGAGCACCTAGAAGTCAAGAGGAACATATGTACCAAATTTGAAGTTTGAAGGCTTTACAAGCCTGGAGATTTTATGATGATGCATGAATGGTATTTTTCTTTTATATAGATAGATAGATAGATAGATAGATAGATAGATAGATAGATAGATAGATAGATAGATAGATAGATAGATAGATAGATAGATAGATAGATAGATAGA
>BLBF01000073.1:15971180-16017071 GCA_015471245.1 Laticauda colubrina
CCCTCTCCTCTCTCCCTTCTCTTCTCTCCCCTCCTCCCCTCTCCTCTCCCCTCTACCTTCTCCTCCCCTCTGCTTCTCCTCTCCCCTCTCCCTTCTCCTCTGCCTTTGCCTCTGCTGCTCTCCCCTCCCCACAGATACAGGTCAAATTTTTGTGATGGGGGATCCCCATCTCTCGAAGCTCCCATTTTGCAGAAACATCCATCTGCATGAGGAGCCATAGCTAGATACTCTCCCACAGACACAATGTGGCAAGGGCAACACCACTGTGCCCCATAGCCCTGATGGGAGGGCACCAAAAGAAATATTCCCTCCTTTCATTGGCCCCTCTGCCAGATCCATCCGCACACCCCACCCCCACAACTCAATTTTACCTGCTGCAGCAGCTTTGCAAGACAACCCTGGTCCTTCCTTACCATCACCCCGCCCCCTTCGGGGACTCCCCCATTAACAGATCATGATTTTGAGAGAAGACATCCCTTCCCTTGGCTTTGAGGGAGTCAACACGTCTGCTAGAAATGAACAGTTTCCCTGAGCTGCTGCAGCTGCTAACAAGCCTCTTGCCTATGATATGTCGGCTGGCAAAAATCTCTGATGTTGCAAGCACGTGAGAGTTGATAAGAGCTTCGTCAATCCGAAGGAATGTCTGATCCCCGCTGGCTCCAACCCAGGTTGCCTTGCGTCCATATTTGGAGCCCACGTTGGGCACCGTGGCTGGCTTTGCGTTCCAGTAAGGAATGTCCAGAATGGGTCTGCCAAGCTGCCCTTTCTGAAAAAAAAAAGAGAGTAGAAAATGAAGCATTATTAGACGTTCAAATGGTGAACACGAATTCTCAGCTTTGTCAGCTGTGGCCCTGGCAAATGTTTCATGAAAAACCTCATATTAACTGTTCGTGGTTTGGCTTCGGCAGTCTGAATATCAATGAACCTCCTCCTATGACAAATAACCCGAGAGCTTGTAGTACTAATTATTAGTATTTAATTGTAATTCATGTTTGTATGAATTGGTTGGGGGTTGTTAGGACTATTTCGAAATGAATCTGAACTTGGCTCATAATGGCCTGGGGACTCATTTCTAATTGAAAAAATATAGAATAGAAATAACAAAAGTTAGAAGGAACCTTGGAAGTCTTCTAGTCCAACCCCCTGCCTAGGCTGGAAACCCTACATCACTTCAGACAAATGGTTATCCAACATCTTTGTAAAAACTTCCAGTGTTGGAAAGTATTCACAACTTCTAGAGGCAAGTTGTTCCACTGATTATTTGTTATCACGGTCAGGAAATTTCTCCTTAGTTCTAAGTTGCTTCTCTCCTTGATTAGTTTCCACCCGTTGCTTCTTGTGCTGCCCTCAGGTGCTTTGGAGAGTAGCTTGACTCCCTCCTCTTTGTGGCAACTCCTGAGATACCGGAACACTGCTATCATGTCACCCCTCGTCCTTCTTTTCCTTAAACTAGACATACCCAGTTCCTGCAACCATTCTTCATATGTTTTAGCCTCCAGTCCTCTAATCATTTTTGTTGCTCTTCTCTGCACTCTTTCTTGAGTTTTAACATCTCTCTTACATTGTGGCGACCAAACATGGTTGCAATATTCCAAGCGTGGCCTTACCAGGCACTATAAAGTGGTATTAACACTTCATGTGATTTTGATTCTATCCCTCTGTTTATGCAGCCTAGGACTATGTTGGCTTTTTTGGCAGCTGTTGCACACTGCTGGCTCCAATTTAAGTGGTTGCTCATTCAGATTCCAAGGTCCCTCTCACAGTTACTACTATTGAGCAAGGTATCACATATACTGTACCTGTGCACTATATATAGAATCCCTCCAGTTTTAAACACTGATGATATCCTTACAATTAACACTGTCCCACCCGAAAGAAAGTAAGTTTCTCTAAAAGATGGAAAACATTCTGCCTTATGCAACTGGTTTGGACAAGGAAAGTCATTTTAAGGAAAAAAATGCTTACAGAGAAACTTCCAAAAGTAAAGACTTGTCCATCCATCAACAGAACAGCTGTATGGTTACTGCCTGCGCTGACTTGGGTGCTGGGTCCTGGTAATGCTTGCACTAGAGTGGGACAACCCCTAAATTGGAAAGGAAAAAAAAAAGCAACTGTGAATTCATCCATTCTTGGGTACCAATGCATAACAGGAAGTCAAACCTGAAATGACACAATTAGAATAACTATTGATCTCTTGGATTTGGGGAGGAGGACAGGAAAGCATTTTAACTATGCAAAAAATGAATGGACCTCTCTCAATATTTGAAGAGTTTAAATGCCTTTCCTTGATCTGCTCAAATAAACAGGGGTGGATCTGAGTTGACCTCCAAAAAGGTAAGTGGGACAAGACCTTGAAGAGCTGGGATTGGGAATGACTAGGAATACCAGGTTTCCAAATGGGAAATGGATGATCTGGTCATGTAATGTCTCGCTTAATGACATCACTTAGTAACTGAAATTCAGTTCTGATTGCGGCTGTAAATTGCTGCCCTGCATAAAAGTTAAAATATCTATGACCATAACATGATAATGTAAAGATGATAATGTAACGATCATGACTAGACCATCAGACTCTAGCCATGCTGCCCTAACAAATTAAGAGGGAATAATGACAGCCCAGAAATAGAGCAGCGGGGTGGCCTAGAGGTGAAGAGGCTTGCCTTTCACTCGGGTTGAGAGTTCAATCCCGGGCAATGTCAGATGTTTCTCTATCAGAGCGCAAAGAGAAAATATCTGTTGCGAACTCCCTGTAGGCATCAGGAAGGGCATCTGGCTAGTAAACACTCAGTTCCATTAAGTTGCCCCAACTCTATCTTGAATTAGGGGATTACAGGATCATAAAAAGGGAGTTTAATGACAATCCAGAAACAGAGCAATGAGACAGCACCAAAATCTTAAAGGTCTTATTCTGCAAATAAAATGAACCAATGCAATTCTCCCACCTCGTCCCCCCCAATTAAAATTTTTATATTTCTAGTGCAAGACTGACATACCTAGAATTCACATCTCCATGCCCAAGCTGCCCATGCTGCCCATATCCAAACGTGTAAACATCTCCATTCTCCATTAGAACAACTAGAGAGAATAAAATGGGAAAATTGATCAAGATCCTGGTTAACCAAGCTTCACATCATGAATTCATCACTGCAAAGAATGGTCTGAGTCCCTGATATATAAATGTATACTCCAGTGGATAAAATTGTCTCCCAGGGGAGCTGATACTAGGTTCTGGCTATTTGGACTCTGGAGCTACCCATGACTCTAGGCGCACGTGCAAGCCATCTTGTACAGACACAAAGACTTGCACACTTGTGCCATCCCCACCAAGTTTCAAATTCTTCTCTGCCAAAGTATGGGAAAAAAAGGATTAAATTCTTAGATCAATCTGATAGAAAAGACTGTACCTGAGTGATGAAATCCACAGCTGACTTGTATCGCTCGAAGATCGCAATCGAAGTGGACAGTCCCTGGAGGGTAGGTGGTGATTTTGCTGGCATCTTTCTCACTCCTATCTCCGCTTCCATCTACAAAGGTAAGACATGAGAATCTCCCATTCTTGTCTCTCAATTAGCTCCACACTCTGTAGCATCAAATCACATGGCAAGAAGAGGCAAATCCTAATATCCTAACTAGAAGGAACAGGCAATGGAGTACTTGGATGTTGTCATTGTTAAACATGAAAAATAACTGTCTCTCAGATTTATCAGGTTACAGTGACAAATCAGAATATGAATATGAGTTTTGTATGTTAACAAGCCATATTTCCATCATCCATTCCAAGAAACTAACAACGTATTACTGTTCTGTAGTCATAATTTGTTTTTTAAAATAGGTTATTTACATATTGATATTGATATTAATATAATACTTGATCCAAATAATAACGACACAGAAGTCCTGGTTTCTCTTCAAGTAAACAGTGCTTAATGTTTTTAGCAGTATTTAAGACAGTACAGGGTTTTCTGTGTGGTTTGAACAAAACAGTAAAGACATCTGTTCAAAATTTTATTTGAATATCCGAATGACAAGAATAATCTCTAAAGTTTGCTGCAAAGTGGACTGAGGATCCCTACAAATAATTGTGGAAAAGCACCACCATTTATTTTTCAAACCATGTTATTTTTGCAATTCATATATATTTTGATTTATTTCTATTTTTTCTTAAAAAGGGTATTTCAAAACAAGAATAAAAAAAAAGATAAAGAATAAGATTTTTCTTTAAAAATCACAATTTAATCTCAAAGGTTGTCTGGGAGGGTTGAAATGTGAATATGTCTGAAACAAAAATACAATGGATCGATATTCTATTAACATCTTTGGGGCAAATTTCACCAATGTATTCTTTCCATTCTCTCCCATTAAGTTCCTTAAAGGACACACATAAAATCTAATGACACAAAATTTAATAACTGAGGTGGGGTGGGGGAGTGAAAGGGAAGGAACCCCAGTGTCTAACCTCTCCCTTCTTCCAGTCTGTGCCTTCTGTTCACACGCTGCCTTTTCTCTTCTTGTCTCAGCTGGAGATGTTCTTCCAGGTTAACACCCGGCACAGGGACAGCTGCGTCACAAAAAGAGAAACTCATCAACATGCACTACACCTGTGTTTTTCCCCATACCTGGCTAAATTATCCCAAATTAGGTAAAGAGTTTTTCTTTGGGTAAAGACTGGTGGAACTTATTGCCTAATTACCACGGGGACATTTGAATAAGGGCGAATATTTGAATAGGAGGATTTGGATCATGAAGGAAAACTTTTGGGAAGCAGTGCTGTGTATGGCAAACACCTTCCCCTTCTCACATAGGTGCCCCTCAGTTTAATATGTTATTTATTTCATTTTATTGATATTATTATTTATTTATATATTTTTATTATTATATTTATATCTATTTTGTTTTATATTTTTATTTTATTTTATATTTCTACTTTAACTTTATTTTATTTTTTGACCATCCATCTTACCTCAAGGTAACTTGGGGAGGTTTACAATATTAGAAAGATAAAATATTACAAAACCTACACACCATGAAGAACATAAATACTCAATTCTAGCTAAAAGATGGAGGCAGGGCCTGTTCAGATAAAGGGCTGAGCTTAGGTCTGAAGGTGTTGGGAACTTTCCCTTTCCCCAGGTAGGTGTCATGCGCTTTACAGTAAAAATGTTAAAAGATTACTTGAAGAAAAATATATTTGGGGCATTTTGAACAAAACGCTGTCAAAGGGATCCACCTGTCCACTTTTCTCTTTCCCCTCAATTGGGAAATTGAAGGAAATTGCATCTGGCCATTTTGCAGTCAAATTGGGATGGCCCCTATCTTGGGGTCCAGGAGGTCTCCAAAGAGTGAATTGATGAACTGGAACCTCCCATTGACATGTATGTATGTATGTATGTATGTATGTATGTATGTATGTATGTATATATATTTGTTTCATATTTCTTAAACATCTTCCTCTGGTGCCTTACTAAGAGTAAAAGGAAGATTACCATACAGAAGAATCCAAAGATCTTTTATGAGAGACAATTTTCGAGCATTATATTTTTATATTTTACTAAAGGGGGAGGATGACACAAAAATTCTTGACTGATGAAGCAAATGATGTTAAGAAGGCAAGATTTCATTTTTCCCAGGAAAACCTCTTTTGAAGAACCAATTTTTTTTTCACCGCTAGTTAATTTTACAAAGGTGACCCTAGTTCCCAGTTGGGCTTGCGTTGAGATAATGAATATTTAATAGCTGACCAGATGTTGTAAGGCTGCTGTAAATGCTGATGCAATGAGGATGAGTCAGCAGAGATATTGCCACTTTAAGACTGAGGATGGATCCACAGGATCATTGCCTTTTTAAGAAGCTATCAATATATAGGGGACCATGAGATTGCATCTCTCTCTCTCTCTCCTCATTTTCTATCTTCATTGTAGTTCTCCGTGCAGAGTAAAGAAGATTGACTGATTGCCAGGTATTTGCCTACCACATCCATGTATGTATATAGCTGTCTTGTATATAAACCACTGTTAAAAGATAAAGCCACTGTGTGCTGTGTTTTGCTCCTGGTTTGTCTCACAATAGTAGTCACGCTGCAAACACTCTTGACAGCTTGCTTACCCAGCAAGATGTCCAGTGGGATCATCTCTTTGACCGCATCAAGAATTCCCCGTTGCCGGGCTTCCTGCCCGTCTAGCTCTCTGGCACAGGCTTTGCAACAGCCACACACAGCACAGCCAGACTCCCCCGAGCCACAGCCACAGATCCTGCAAGAACAAAAGGCTTTGTTTCTGTTATGAGTCAGGCACAGATGGTGATGCCCTGCATCAGGCATCAGTTGAGCTCAAAGGGAAGCAGAAAACAGCGGTTTAGGAGATTGGAGAGAACCACATCACAGACATAACGGATCTGAGCTCAATCAGGCATCTGTTCAAAGAGTTCTCTCTCTCCCCAATCTGCCAGCACATCTATTAACTCCCCAGTCCGGAAGAACAAAGATGAAGAAGGTAAAGAAGCCCATGTGCATTTTACTCTGCTAGTCGTAACTGATTTAGGGGCTTTGCTCATCTCTACTTCTGGGCCACTGAGCAGGTATTGTCCAAGAGGTTTCTGTGATCACACACCACAGCAGAGAGGGTGCCGTGAAACATAAGAGCGCCACCTTCTCACCAAAGGGGTACCTATTTATCTATTTGCAATGACATGCTTTTGAACAGCTTGGTTGGCAGGAGCTGAGGCAAGTGACAGGATCTCACTCCATCGTGGGATGGTAGGACTCAAACTGCTGGAGTGCAGACCTTCTTCAGTGTCTTTTAAGCCACTGAGCCACTGCGTCTCTCCCAAAAGAACATCAACCAAAAACCAAATCCCCTCACAATACTGCTTCTTCAAAGACACTGAAACCCTGCGAGGCTAGCAAACTCGTGAAACAAGAACCACTTGGAGATCTGAAATGGGACTTTATTATGTAACCAAGTCCTGAAAGCCTGCCAAAGCAATGTGTCATTAGCATAATTCTGCCAGGCTTCCCCGTTGCCTTCAGAAACGGTCGAACTTCTGTAGAATCCCAACTCTGTCTGGTAATGTTCCTGTGCCATCTTCTGCACCCCAAAGGTCAGATAAACTTTCTCCTGCACAGACCGAGCATGCGGCAGAACGATGCCCCTTTCCCCTGACAGCTTAATTTTGGAAAGCACATCACAGTTAATCAGCTTGAAGTTCTATTTCATATCACTGGACATCCAATTAATCTATTAGCTGTTTTTCTTTTTTTCCTGAATCAGCTCCAAAACTACTGAACGTTGATGCTGCATTTGAATCCAAGTATGGATTTCTTACTTAGGTTCTGGGAAGTGCTTATAACTCTACAACTTATATTAATGGTTGCCTGAATGAATTATATCCTATTCTAAAAATATCCATCCTTACTTAGTTGAGGTCCATAAAGCTTTTGAGCGCATGCCCTGTCTCTGGGAAAGATCATTAATTTTGACTAATCCATCTATGCATGACAGTTCGTCATCTAAACTTCCATCTGTTGTAGAAAAGGAAAACAACCACTAAATTGAGCCATTTATAACCAATAATAAATTATTATTATGAGCTGTAATAAAGTAGCATAGGAGAAATATCAAAGGTTACTTATAAAATATTATTCAGCCACAAGACAGGCTCATTATGAAGGAAAGACACGAGGTCTTCCATTTTTCTTTAGCAAATGGCCAGTGAAGCTTATATAAGAATTTTTAAATGTCTGCTGGTGCTTCTTCTTCAGAAGGAGTGAGGCTTGTTCCCACAAGCCTTCACAAGCCACCAAACTATGGCTAAGAAAAGACAGGGTCTCCACAAGCAGCCTAGATTGAAAGTTAGGCACCCACAAGAAAAAACAAATTTAATTTTTGTACAGTTGCTATAAAAACAACTCCCAAAGGTGCTTTTCCAAAAGGCAAATGGGTTTTCTTGGGTTTTTTTTCCCATTGAAAACATATCACTTCTCAACCAAGAAGCTTCTTCAGTTCTGGATTAGAAGCTTCTTCAAAACTGAATAAATCAGAGGTGGTATTCAGTAGGTTCTGACCAGTTCTGGAGAACCAGCAGAAAATTTTGAGTAGGAGAACCAGTGGAAATTTTGAGTAGTTCAGAGAATTGGCAAGTACCACCTCTGAAAGGCCTCGCCCTCATCTATTCTCTGCCTCCCAAGTCCCAGCTGATTGGCTGGGTCTTCTTTGGTTGCCCTGCACAGGAGAGCGGAACTGGAAAGCAGGTTAGTGAGGTGGGGAGGGAATGGGATTTTGCAGTATATCCTTCCCCTGTCACGCCCACCAAGCCACACCCACAGAACTGGTAATAAAAGATTTTGAATCCCACCACTGTATGAAGTATTTGTTTTTGAAAGAAAAAAAAAACAAAGTAAGTCCAATTGCCTGTTGGAAAAGCATCTTCAGAACAACCACGACCTGGATGATTGAGAACCTCCATGAGCGTATAAAAATATCTGAAACTATTTGCAGGTATCTCTTCCAAATGTTTGTTCAAGGGATTGATGGGTACCACAAAGAGGACAACCAAAAAAGAGAAGGTGCCCCTGGGCTCACAATCTCCTCTGCCCTTACTTACCCTCCTGGTACCCGGTCAGGGCGCCCACTGCTAACACAACTGGCTCCGTAGCCTGTGCAGTCTCCGCACACGGTGCACACCATGCACTGCTCCAGTTTCCATTTGTGCATTCCTGGCAGGCACATCATGGATTTCTCCTCTTTCTCGTCCAGCTCCTCTTCTAAGTCTTCATCCATGGCTGTGGCCATGTTCTCAACGCCAAAACCTCCTCGAGAGAAGAGAGATTCAACTAGATTCCATCCACCAAAACTGTCATGCAAAAACAGAGCATTCCATTTTAGCTGACGCAGAAGATCATCTACACTCGTTTGGAAAATACTTAAAGGGAGCGATCTTCTCCTCCCTGGTCCCCAAAGCCTCAGCATCTGAGATTTCATGTTCAACCAAAATAGTTTCCTTTCTTGTAAAAATGTAGGAATATGGCTTCTTCCAACAATTCGCTGTATTAAGCCTTGATTTGATCTTAACCCAAATTGCGATAGTTTATCTAATTAGTCCATAACAGATAATCAGAGTTGGAAGGGACCTTGTAGGTCATCTAGTCCAACCCCCTGCCCAAGCAGGAGACCCTACATCATTTCTGACAGATGGCAGTTCAATCTCTTCTTGAAAGTCTCAAGTGATGATGCTCCCACAACTTCTGAGGGCAACTTCTGTTCCATTGGTTGATCGTTCTCACTGTCAGAAAGTTTCTCCTTATTCCCAGGTTGAATCTCTCCTTCTTCAGTTTCCATCCATTATTTCTTGTCTGCCCAATAGGCGCTTTAGAAAATAGCTTGACCCCCTCCTCCTCCCTGTGTCAGCCCCTCAAATATTGAAAGACTTCTATCATGTCTCCCCTGGTCCTTCTCTTTACTAGACAAGCCAAGCCCAGTTCCTGCAACCATTCATTGTATGTTTTAGCCTCCAGTCCCCTAATCATCCTGGTTGCTCTTCTCTGTACTTTTTCTAGCATCTCAACATCTTTTTTATGGTGTGAACAGGACTGGATGCAGTACTCTAGGTGTGGTCTTAAATGTCTAAACCAAGGTCATAAAAAGATTCATTCTGGGTTTACCAGGCTCATGTTGTGTGATTTGCACATCATATTACACTGAGGAACTTCTACACAGGAGAAAAATCCCTTGTGTGTCTACTCACACTCGACTAAATAAGATACTCTGTTTCCATTGTTTCTATTATTCCTAATCCTCTCCCCAATCCTATAAATCAGATGTATATAATAAGCCAGAAATTTGACATCTCCAGGAAGGGCTCTGCATTACATTCTCAACTGCATTGATATGTGCGAGTACACTACAGAAAAGGAAATATAGTTGTTAACTAGAGATCTATTAAAAAGCAAAATCATTAAACAATTTGAGACACAATCCTTTCTTTACTGTTAATGCCACAAGGCAGAAAAGAGGAGAAATGGAGGCAGCACTGACCTTTCCCCCCATGGCTCATGGCCCCGGTATCTCGCCCACACTGGCCTTTGTTATTCACCCCAAAGGTCCACACCTCTCCGTTCTTCATTAGCACGCAAGTGTGAGCTTTGCCCATGGCGACCTGTGTGACGAAGTGGCCTTTCAAGTCAGTTATTAAGCCTGTAAAATGAACACACGTTGGAAGAGTCAAAAATGTTTTTTCCTAATCCTGCAGAGCCCCACATATACCTAGCTGTGTAAAGTTATTAACATCACAGATTAGAAAGTTGACAAGTGTTAGTATGAAAAGCTACCTTAAGAGGACGTTTTGCAACATTTTATGGGGGTTCTAGTAGGAAAATTCCCACTGTGTTGGTTTTGGATTATTTTAGCACAATAAAGGTAAAGATAAATATTTTCCCTGTTTAGTCATGTCAAACTTATTTCCATCTCTTAGCTGAGAGAGCCAGCATTGTCCAAAGAAACTTTGTTGCTCATGTGGCCAGCATGACTATAAGCCGAGGTGCACAGAACGCTGTTACCTTCCCATCGAAGTGGTACCTATTTATCTACTCACATCAGCATGTTTTCAAACTACTAGGTTTGCAGCTGGGGCAAAGAATGGGAATTCACCCCAATGTGCAGCGCTTGGGTCTCAAACATGGGCTGACAGTTTTTCAACTGACAAGCTCAGTGTCTTTAACCACTGCAATTATTTAGACAGTAACAGCATTTAGAATTTAGAAAGCAATTTAGAATTAGAATTTAGAATTTTTTTTTTTTTTAATTTAACAACACTTATAGGGTATCTAGCAAAAGTATCTAGCAAAAAGTAACTGCAGAGAACATTTCAACCCCAACTCCTGAACATCTGCTTGAATGGCCAATGTCACAGGTTGATTGTTTTCTTTTTGCCAAGTCTGTCATATTACATGTTTTAAGACTACAAAAATTTCAACTTACTTGTATTATCGGAGTAAATAGCATCTTTCCCAAACATGTACAGTTCTCCGTCTTTGGAAATGACTGAACTGCTTCCATTATTGCACGCGGTGTACACTACAATCTTTCCTTCCATTTTGATGATTTTTTTTGGCTTATAAGGTTTAGATTGCCGCCTGCTTTTGGCTTTAAAGAGAAAAGCAACCTTACAGCCTCTATGTATTATCATGAGAACAAACACATTTATCAAACAGCAACAGATCTGAACTTGTGACTACATCCAGGTATTAAGTAACACTATGGCCAAAAGAGCTAAAAATAAACAAGGTGCTAGATATCTCTGACAACTTTTTCACTGGTATTTCTGTCCATTTATGTTCAAAATCAAAAGAATGGAAGTCGTGAGGATGGGCAGCATGGATCCTTTTTAAAAAAAAATAAAGCAAAGTCATAAAACAGGGGTATCTGATCAGGATAAATTAAACATCAAGACTGTTGAAAAGGTTCTAAACTAAAGGAAGCTGTGCACAGTATGTCTCTTTACTTAGGTAAATAAGAAAATGGATATATAGTGATATAGAAGAGAACAGAAGAGAGAATATGAATTAGGAATAGAATAGAATAGAATATGAATTAGGAATAGACTAGAGTAGAATATGAATTAGGAATAGAATATGAATTAGGAATAGAATATGAATATGAATTAAGAATAGAACAGAAGCTGAAAGGGACCTTGGAGGTCTTCTAGTCCAGCCTCCCTGTTCAAGCAGGATAATCTATAATATATGTACATTAATTGCACTAGCAGAATGAGTAATTTGAGTATTCATCGCTACTGCAACATTCAAATAAACAAGTGCCTGCACAATCTAGGATTACTCCATTCCATGTCCATTTGAGCCAAGTAGAGTTTTCTTAAAATTAGAGGGAGGGTTGATACGGGAAAAAAAAAAAAAACATTCACGGGAGAAGTAACTGGTTCCTGACAAAATCCTTTATGTATGTTTGTATATATATGTATGTTTGTATATTTGTTTTCTTAGGCTTTCGCGGGTACTTACATGTGTGCTGTTTAGCTTCCTTCGGGTATTATCCCACCTCATTGTAGTTCAGTTAAAGTTGTAGCAACGTTTCAGCAGAATCTCATCTGCCATCCTCAGGCTTATGTATAGAGTTAGTTCCTGGTTTCAAATGGACCAGCCTCAAATTTGAAACCAGGAACTAACTCTATACAGAGGCCTGAGGATGGCAGATGAGATTCTGCTGAAACGTTGCATGTGTGCTGTTCAGCTTCCTTCAGGTATTATCCCATGTCATTGTAGTGCTTTTAAAGTTGTAGCTGGGATAATAACGTGGGATAATACCCGAAGGAAGCTGAACTGCATTCATGTAAGTACCCGCGAAAACTAAAAAAAACAAATATATATATATACATATATGCATACATATATATACACTGCTATATATATTTCTGCTACCTTCATTTTCATTTAAAATAGGCAAAATAATTCATGCAGAGACCACACATCCCAATTCCCACAACGAGGACCCCTCCTCCAACGTACTTGATTCTCCGTCTTCCCCTTTACTAGCTGAGCCTGTGAAAAATACGCTGCCATCTTCGGCCACAAGTAAAGCATGGGAGCCGTCGTGCCCCACCGAGAACTGAACAATCTTTGGAGACTTGGTGATGGGCAGCTCCACCCACTTCCCTGCCGAAGGTCCACCTTGCTTGATTCCAAGGCTCTGGTATTTGCCAGTGTAATAAATCTGGAGAAAGAGGTGGGAGAGGGAAAACCAAAGAATCACAGTGACATTCTGAGAGGCTGATCGGTTTTTTTCAAAACAGACTTTGCTTTGATTTACAGGTGGGTCCTTGACTTACAACCATTCGTTTAGTGACTGCTGAAAGTTAAAATGGTGCTGAAAAAAGAGATTTTATGAACATTTTGACACTTATTACTGTACAGCAACCTTCCCATGGTCGTGTGATCAAAAATTCATATACTTGGCAACTGACATGAACTTATGACGGTTGCAGTATGCTGGGATCACGTCATCTCTTTCTGTGACCTTCTGAGAAGCAAAGTCAATGGGGGGAGCCAGATTCACTTAACAACTGTTGTTGCTAACTTAGCAACTTCAAGAAAGGTCCTGAAATGGGACAAAACTCACTTAACAAATATCTCATTTAGCAACAGAAAACCTGGAGGACTACTTGTATAACCTGCCAAGCTGGCTTCGGACAAGCAGAGTTGACAGGGGAAGCCAGCTTCGCTCAATGTCCACATGGTTCGCTTAACAATGGTGGCAAAAATAAGGCAAAACTCACTTCATTGCCACCTTGCTTAGCAATGAAAATGTTGGGCTCAATTGTGGTCCTAAGTTGAGGACTCCCTCAACGTTATTGCCCAGAGCATCATTGGTTGCCCTCTCCCTTCTTTGGAAGAACTTTATAGCTCCCGCTGCCTTAAGAAAGTTCAAAACATTCTCAAAGATCCATCTTATCCTGGGCACCCCTTTTTTTTGAACTATTACCATCTGGCCAAAGGTACAGAATAATAAAAACAAGGACAAACAGGCTGAAAAACAGCTTCTATCTCAGAGCAGTAACTCATTCTATTGAATTCTACTGTATAGCACAATATTAATGCAATATCAGGGGTTTTCAATTCAATGTATAGAATGTGAAGGATGTGTGTCTGTGTTTATTTTCACAGTCATAATGTACACTGAAGATGGTATTTAATTTCATCGTACTGGGTACACTGATAATAAACTAAACTAAATGAAACTGCCTATCAGTCAGTTTTTTGTCCCTTTAATGTGGCACCAGAAATGAACATTTCATGTCAGAGTCCAAAGGACACTGTTCAGTTCCAATAATGCACCCACTATTATGTCTACACAATTCTCTGTCTAAAATGAGTATTTTCAATACCTTCCCACTCGCCGTTCTCATTAGTGCAAATTCTCTTCCAGCGCCAAGAACAGCTGACTCTTCATCAAACCCTGTACCTGGGACAAAAACATCAATAATTAAAGTCATTTCAGTGTCCAATTTAGATACAATTCTGTGCCAGAAGCATTTAAACACAAAGATAGTAAATTATTTTTCTCCTTTTATTATAATTTCATAAATCTTGATGCACTGTGCTATTTCGGTGCAGAATTTAGTGCAATAATATTTATGTGATACAATTATAAATTGTGAACATTTAGAAGGCTTAAAGTTGAAAATTAGAGGGAAAAAAGAAAAAAAATCACTAGCATTTTAGGATGCCAATATTGCAAGTGTGGCATTATGGTAAATTCTAATTAAGCCACAGCAGAAAGTTTGAAACATCTACGAGCATCAGGATTTACATGGTTTAACTATGCTTTCCTTATGAAATTAATTACATTCTACCAGGAAAACAGAAGGCCATAAATATAATCAATGGTAAAACATGGAAAAATCAATACTATTAACAATTTCTGAAGATCTGGGTTTTTTTTTTTACATTGCAACCTGTCAGTTTCCCATTTTATTTCATTTTACATAAAGCACATATGCTCTAGGATTAAAAGAGTCTGAATACACTGCTGTGTTTTAAAATATGCAGCTCTTGGGTTTGTTTTCTATTTCAGGAAACTAATGTTTACTGCAAGCATGAACTGCTCCATTTTTTATAATCTCCTTCTGGAACTTTGATAGCTTCTGCTATCTATCTATCCATCTATCCTGTCTCATCTATCCATCCATCTTATCTATCTTATCTCTTATCTATCTATCTATCTATCTATCTGTCTTATCTATTATATCTATCATACCTATCTTTCGATCTATCATATCTGTCAATCTATATCAGTGGTAAGATTCAAATTGTTTTACTACCAGTTCGGTAGGTGTGGCTTGGTGGGCGCGCTTTGCGCACTTGCACATGCTTTGCATGTGTGTGTGCCATACACGTGCTTTGCACATGCGCAGAGGCATTCCTACTGATCACCTGTAATCCTGCACTCTCCCTGTGACTTCAACAGCTGACATGCAGCAATCTGCTGCGCTGTGTGAAGCAGCTGAGCTTCAAAAGCAGGAAATAAAATACCACCATAACATGGTAGTATTCTACTGGTTCGGCTGAACCGGATGGAACCAGTAGAATGCCACCACTGATCTATATCTTATTTCTTATCTATCATATCTATCTTATTTATCTCTCATATCTATCTATCTTATCTCTTATCTATCTTATCTCTTATCTAATCTATCTATCACATCTATGTGTCCATTATCGATCCATCCATCCATCATCTACCTACCTACCTACCTACCTACTTACCTATTTAACTGACAATCCTGGTGCATGACATCAGACTCTGGCTGTCTAAGGCCACCAACCCTGCCCACTGGTGGTGTCAATTCTGCTCTCCGGAAGGCTCTTCTTGAGAACAATTGATTGACCTTTTTTCCCTGAGTGAATCACCTGCTGAGTTTGCTCACTTCTTACGTTTGGTTTTCAGGGATGCTCTACAAACAGGCAAAACACTGCACAGAAAAGTAATTTCCTTACTGATAATGTGCAAATCTTTTTCCAGATCAAACAATGAGATCCCACACGCGTGTAAGCATTTTCTGGCAAGCTTCAGCTGCAGTTCTTGCTGTAATGCGGGTTCTGTACTGGTTGCAAATATCCGAACTACGAAGCCATCCTGGAACACATAACGTATCAGATTAATGGTTCTTCCTCTTCCGCACTATATCTCAGTTAAAAAGACTTATGCAGGACAATGATTCTTTGGAGTAATATGTAAATACTTGGGGGAGGGGGAGGGAACCCTATTCAAATGAATCATTTTCAGATTAATTTAGACATATTCAGTGCAATGCAATGCCTAAAGTTCAAGAGATAAAATAATTATAGTTCACAAATACCCTGCGCACTGTATTATGTTATGCAAAGAGTTATTTGTTATTATTGTTATTATTGTAGTTTGGCTTGTCATATTTGAGTTGAAAAATCCAAACTGAAAAGCGCAGAAAAACAATAGCGTACCCCTTTTGCTCTTTTGTTTGGTTAAAAACATTGTTTCCACTGTTTTCAGTATATATTAAGACATCACTTTCAGGAAAGTATCAAGAATAACAAATATAGCAGCACTTCCATTTATCAATTGAAATAAGTCTATCTGAGCTACTAACAGTCAAGGCAAATTGGATAAATAAGAGTGTACAGAATTCACGGGAGGCCGGACTTAGTCTTTTAAAGGAGCATAGCCACTTTAAACCAGAGGTTCCCAACCCACAAGTCACAGCCCACTATGGGGTATTTGGAACTGGACCGTGCGAGTGGCGGGATGATGTGCGTGAATAGCTCCACTCACACAAGGAGCGCCTCAAAGGATTCTCTTCTATTGTGTGAGTGGAGCTGCATGCGCACGCAGGCCTACCAGCCTGCCAGCCTGCCGCTTGAACATCCCCGATTCTTCTCCCCTACCCGGCCAGGCCACCAAGATGCTCTGAAAGTGGAGTGGTGAGAGCAGAGGCTGAGCGGGATGAGCGCGTCCTGCTCAGCTTCGCTGATTCGCCGAGGTTGCCTGCGCAGGAGGCTTTTGGAGTGTCAGGCAGCCTCAGTGAGTCTGAAGGAACATTAGATAGCGCCCCCACCCAAAAGACTTCTTCGCACCAAAAGCTTTTGCAAATAGACAAACGGCTTCGGGGGAGTGATCTCCTGCTGTTTCAGACCTTCCGTCCCTTTGAAAAAGCTTTTGGCACAGAGAAGCCTGAAGGAGCACAGAACTGCACCTCAAAGACTTCTCTCTTGAATGGAGTTGCGTTTGTGTGTGTGTGTGTGTGTGTGTGTGTGTGTGTTTGCATGCATCCATGTCAGCCAATCACTCGCGCGGCCTAGTTCCCCTTCCCATCCACCCCCAAAAGTGGGCTGACAAACTGCAAAGATTGGGGGCTGATGCTCTAAACTGATGGCACGTTTGACCACACCTTCAGGTGCCACCCAGTCATCTCCTATATATTAGGAAGAAAGCAATGGAGCAGAGATCAAAGGGAGCAACATTTAAATCTAAGTGTGTCAAACATGAGCTGATATTTATCAGTTGCTGCTGGTTGATCTGGTGGCACATGAACCAGCAGCTCTTTTTAAAGTAATGTGCCACTACAATTTGAAAATCAGATTCAAATCATTAGTGTTCTGTTACTAATGGGCATCACTGCCTAATTTCCAAGCATATTAACTTTTAAAACATTCTGACATTCCACAGATCAGCAAGCTAACATGATTTCAGCTGATGAAAAAATATTCATATCAAATAAATCTCAGTGGCAAGGAAGCTGATGCTATCCCTATTTTTTTTTTCTCACTGATTGCTTGGTGTTGACATAGGAACACCTACCTCATTAAAAGTATGCTATTCTGCATGAAATCATCTGGAAATATATTTTTCAAGCTGACAAGAATATCTACAATAAAGACAGTTGAGGCTAGCATCTGAGTATTTAATATCTGCTGC
This sequence comes from Laticauda colubrina, assembly GCA_015471245.1. NCBI lineage: Eukaryota > Metazoa > Chordata > Lepidosauria > Squamata > Elapidae > Laticauda > Laticauda colubrina. Next base: position 15,988,637 of record BLBF01000073.1, read on the forward strand.
CCAGCCCTTTAACCCCAAAATAAAATTTAAAAAAAAAAATCAAGAGGGAATTTTAACTTACATCTCTAGAAGCTGCTATCTGATTAATGTACTCTCCATCAGTAAAAAGGATGTTTTGCCCTTCCATTTGACAGTCTAGGGAGAAAAAATAATTGCTAGGTCATTTCATACAAAATATTTCATTTTCCAATGCTTGACAAACAGAGATGGATTCAAAATTTGGGGGGAAATACATTAAAGACTTTCAGAAGTAACTATGTTATTTTGTTCTTTAAAAAAAAAAACCAGACACTCGAAGAAACCTCAACAACTGTTTTACTACATATAGAGAAAAAGTGGTTATATTTCAAACTAGTATTTTAAGAAATCAGCATACAATGTGATTACATTACTAGTGGATACTACTGAATGATTACACTTACAAGTGGTTTTTACACTTGTAAGAACTGTTCCCGAAAAGCATATTTCCAGTCATGTAAAAAGAAAATACACCCTCTTTGAGTTCTATGGTTTTAACAGGACATAGTAAAAATCATCTGGTTCTTTGCAATTCTTAAAAGTTAAGAAAATACATCATCAAATGAACAACAGCAGATGACATATTACACATACTTAGCTTTCTTTTTGTAAAACAAATGACGTGATGTAATATGTCATGCATAGTTCATCTGACATATTTACTTGTTTTTAAGAACTGCCAAAGACCAGATGATTTTTACTATGTCCTGATATGTAAAAACCACAGAACTCAAAGAGGGTGTACTTTCTTTTTCGCATGACTGTAATATATATATATATATATAATATATATTATATATATAATATATATAATATATAAATATATGACTTGTGGACTTCAACTCCCATAATTCTTCCTCCAGTCATGTTAGCTTAGGAATTCTGAGAGTTTAAATCCACAAGACTTAAATTTGCCAAGTTTGAAGACGCTTGCTGAATATAAATCTAATAACCGCTAAGGAAAGGAGTTGTGTCCAATATTAATGTCAGCTAATATTAAGTATGTTCTGGTGGTTAAAAGAGGGAAATTTAAGGCCAGATCGCCGATCATCAGGAGTTTGGAATAGACGAGAGCAACCCCTCAGCCTCCTGGGAGAGCCACTTCCCTGAAGAGAGGAAGACCCAGGATCCAATCAGAGGAAGCTCCTTTTCCTGTCTCCCCTTAGGAGCAATCTGACTTCACCTGGGGGTTCTGGGATGGGACATTTCTGTCCTGCTTTTCACTGGGGCTGGGGGAGGAGAAGGAGGCTTTGAGGGATGGGAGTAGGAACATTTTATTTCCCCGAGCCCTCAAAAGCCCACTCTTAGGTTCATGTTTTTAAGCTGAAAAATCAAACTGCTGAAGTTGGACCGTTTTGCCAACCTTTTCTCCTCCAGCTTTTCAAGCGAGAGCGAACCCCCTAAATCCCCATGCCCCAGAGGCTTTGTGACCAACTTTTCCCATGTCTACAAGCTGAAAACTGTGGCTCCAAAATTTGAAGCAATATGCAAACGTTGTGCAAAGAACAGGATAGTGAGTTTTCCAAAGACCGGACCTACTTTTCCCAGTGTGATCATAAAGCAGCAAGGAAAACATTTTCTTTCTCCCTTGGTGGCACCAATTGGAATGTATCAATTGGTGTTCACCTAACATATGGGGAACTTACCAAATTTTCAGATGATACTAAGCTGGCAGGAACAGCTAACACCCAAGAAGATAGGCTCAAGATCCAGATGGATCTCGACAGATTAGAACACTGGGACGGATCTAACAAAATGAAATTCAATGTAGAGAAAAGTAAAGTCCTACACTTAGGCAAGAAAAACCAAAAGTATGAATATAGGCTGGGTGAAATCAGGCTCAATAGCAGTAATGTGAAAGGGATCTTGGAGTCTTAGTGGACAACCAGCTAAAATTGAACCAGCAGTGTGCAGCAGCAGCGAAAAACCTAATGCAACCCTAAGTTGCATTAACAGAGCAATTCAATCAAGATCAAGGGAAATACTAATACCACTCTATAAAACCTTCGTAAGACCACACCTGGAGTACTGCATCCAGTTCTGGTCACCACATTATAAAATAGATGTTGAGACTCTAGAAAAAGTACAGAGAAGAGCAACCAGGATGATTAGGGGACTGGAGACTAAAACATATCAAGAACAGTTACAAGAACCAGGCATGGCTCGTCTAGTGAAGAGAAGGACCAGGGGAAGCATGATAGCAATTTTCCAATATTTGAGGGGCTGCCACAGAGAGGAGGGGGTTAAACTATTTTCCAAAGCACATCTAGGCCAGACAAGGAATAATGGATGGAAACTAAACAAGGAGAGTTTTAATCTGGAAATAAGGAAAAACTTCCTGACAGTGAGAACAATCAACCAATGGAACAGCTTGCTCTCGGAAGTTGTGGGAGCACCATCACTTGAGACTTTCAAGGAGATATTGGACACCCATCTGTCAGAAATGGTGTAGGGTCTCCTGCTTGGGCAGGCGGTTGGACTAGAAGACCTACAAAGTCCGTTCCAACTCTGATTATCTGTTGTCTGTTATGCTGTAGTTCTGAAACACTGAATCAATCCTTGATGAAGGGACATCCTGTGACTCAATGGTTTCTATTAAATTACACATTTGTTAGAGTCAAGATGCTGTTGGGCATACCTGGCAATGTTACTATTCCATCTTGTTCCAAAGATTCAGGATTTATCTTTATGGCTGTCCTGCTGTGATTGTTTATATCCCGGTATAACAAATAGCCCTGAAAAACACCAGATCACAACACAGGCTACTCCCAAAAGTACACAACAGATGGATAAGATGAGGTTAAAACAATCTAACTTCCACAAGCAGCAAAATACTGTCTCATGGAAACACCAAATCAACTCTTTTTCTGGCCATCTTAAAAGGAAATAAGAGAAATAAATCCTGTTCTTTCTCAAAGGAAATAATGTTGGAAAATATTTTTTGTGAACAACTAAAATGGATTGTAACCTTTGGTTTGTGCTAGAAATCATTTTGTAAAAACTACTTTTTTAGCCATACGATCAATACTACTTCCTTTCGATTTTCAGGACTTTAGAACTACACTATCAATTCAAAATTTTATTCAAAGTTATAGGCCCATTTAATTCAAAATTGCATTTCTTCATGTTTGCTTTCAATCTTTTTCTTACCTGAGCATAACCCAACCATGATTTCTTCTCTTTTCTGTTTTTGATGCGAGATGTGGAATTGTATATATGGCCCTGTAATGCAGTAAAAAATACCATAAGATTCTTGAAATTGCCTTTTTCCCCCACCCAAACCAAGAGGTAAAAAACAAGAAAAACTGACTGGAAATCTTTCCATGATTTTTTTTACCACATCATCCGATTTGCTATTCATAAAATCAACATCCTGTTTCTGTCAGTGCTGAAGTCTCAAAATGGCCTCCTTCAGGCCAGCTTCAGACATTTTAAAATATCTTACGTAAGCTTTTATCTTGGAGGATACATTACCCTGACAGTTCCACTGTATCCAGAGCCAATTTTGTACAATCCATCTTTGCACAACAGATACAAGAAGTAGCCGTCACTCTGGAGTAGAGTTGGGTCATCTTCATCAACTGAAATGTCCTTCAAGGACCATTTGTGCATCAGGGCGGCTTTCTTAATTCCACTGCTGAACCAATCCTGGATCTGTATTTTACCGACCAAAACCGCTTGCACACTCCTCTGAAGAGAATTTAAGATAGCTGGCACCTAAGGGAGAAAAAAGGAATAATCCCAAATGATTGGCTTATCGTTAGAAACTTTAAACCACTTGAGACATTCAAGAAGAGACTGGACTGCTTTTTGTCAGAAAAGATGTAGGGTCTCCTGCTTAGATGGGGGGGGGGGGGGGTTTGGACTAGACGACCTACAAGGTCCTTTCCAATTCTGATGATCTGTGACAAATAATACTCTGCAACCAAAACTGAAAATGAAAAGTGGATGGGTCAGTGGGAAGGCAGCTGGGGGGATGGGAAAAGGAAAGAAGCAATAGGTAACAACAGATTTGGGTTTTCATTTAAGGATCAGTGGATCTTCCAGAATGGATGAATGACTGCAGAAATGGATGGAGTTAGCAGAGATGGCCAAATTGATTGTTTTGATTAAAGACAAAAGCACTTTTATTTTTACTTGGAAGCTGCTTTTGGACTTTGTGTCTGAGGTGAGGGTGGAAATGAAACTTTGATTTGGTAGGTTTGCTGTTACAGAAATGGCTAGTTTATACTATTATGTACAAGTAGAAAAGTTGAAGCTTGATGTTGTTATTTTATTCTACTATACCAAAGGGAGTTTTGCCTTTTCTTTCTTGTTCCCCTTTTTCCCCTCCCCTGTCTTTCCTACTATGTCCTTTTCTATTTTTGTATCTTATAGTATTAATATGTAAATAAACTGAAAAATATTAAAGAGGGGAAATTGTTTTTTAAACAAATATAACTCAGGAATCAGTGGATCTCCTTGCAAAGCTACTCAATCAGTACTAGGAAAAAATGGTGACCTGATCATTCAAAACTATCTGCTATAACTGCAACAACCTTTTCTTCAGAAGGAATTAATGTCAGACGGCTTCCTAGATTTTTCCTTCTTTCGCAAATGTGACTTATGTTCATATATTCATTGCTGAATATGGTCCAGGTAATCCTTCTTTAGCAACTGCAATCCATTCCAGAGCAATGTCCAAGTGAACAACATGATTGAGAGAGAGAAATGGAGGGGCGGGGGAACAAAAATGCCCTTTCATTCAGATAAAGTTTTCTTGTGCAGCAATATCGGCCAAGAGTCTCCTGTTTACTACAATTGCATTTGTGAACAGTCACTAACTGAGGCAGTTGCTAAACAAGGACTATCTGTATACCAAACATTTCTTCCTCTGCTGGTGAGATTTAGGATCAGTGACAATCAAATGGAAAACAGGCTTGGAACCTGCTTTATGGTTATTCAACCTCACCCCCTTTTATCTCCTAGTTTCTCCCAATTACTTTACAAACTATCTTAATTTTAAAAAGGAGCTGTCCTCAGCACCAGAGACTAGTTATATTTTCCTATGGCTTTAGACTAGCAGAGTTCAACAGAAAAATACCAGTAACATTTCTTAAACCCCAATTTAGACTTTATTTTTGATTTTTATTCCTAATTATTTCCAAACAAAATGTTGGCAAGATTTTAAAAAAAGAAGTCAAATTCACAAAAATGGCAAATCTGTTTCTTTTTTCCCTCTCTCTCTTTATCTTGGTATTTCTGATGCAATCTTCAGAAAACTACTGTCGCCTCCAGAATTTTTAGGCTTGGAAACCACAGTGGGTTCCTTAAAGAGAGCTATTTGTGCCACGTGGGTGAGGTGTAATAGGAGACCTGGATGCTCTGACAAGCATGACTCCCGTTGTTGGTCAGGATAGCGGAGATGGCCTGAAGCGTCCGTCCGGTCTCCCCCCAGGCAGCCACAAGACTGAAGAGGCAAGCACAGGAAAGGGCGGTCAGCGACTGGCCGGGGCTGTCATTCATCCCAGTGCTCCGAACAGTGATTTCTAGCAGGAGCTGGAACAGGGATTCTGCAGATGGAAGAAAAGGTCACTTACACACACCCCCCACAGGGGTGATCGAAGCATGCAGGCACACAGCGGACACAAGGAAAGGGATTTACATACTGCAGTGTTGCACGCTGGCACACTGGCCAAATATCTGTAAACAGATGGAAAGACTCAGGTTCCTTTTGCAAATAATAATTTTAAGCTACATGTGGAGATAGGTAAATGCTCCAACCATAGCCATTCTTCAGTCATTCCATCCCCATCTAAAAAAACACCCACTAACAAAAAGATGGTGCTCCATTGGTAAGCAAAGGCAGGAGATAGCGCTGCCCTCACATATAAGCCAGCACTTCACAGCACAGACTGCACTGCAATTGCTTACTTGCTTGCTCTTTTGGCTGTGTCAAATAGAAACTGCAACCAATGAAAAACTCTTATATACAGGTAATCCTTGACTTACAACAGTTCATTTAGTGACTGTTCAAAGTTAAAATGGCACTGATAAATGTGACTTATGAGCGAAATGTCTCTGGAGATTCTTAGTCATCCAGGTCATGGTTGTCCCAAAGGTGCTTTTTCAAGAGGCAACTGTGATTTTTGGTTTTTTTGTTTTTTTTTTAAGACATTTCACTTCTGATTCGACAAGCTTCTTCAGCTCTGACCAGATGGAGGGGAATGGAAGGATTTATACTCCTTGCAGACAGCTGGTCATTTGTGGGACACAGACAAACCTCCAATTGGCCTCAATGACTCTATAAAAGAATGTAAATTACCAGCTGCCCGCAAGGAGTATAAATCCTTCCATTCCCCACCATCCGGTCAGAGCTGAAGAAGCTCCTGGGATGAAAAGTGAAACGACTTCAAAGAAAAAAACAAGAAAGTCCAGTTGCCTCCTGAAAAAGCACCTTTGGGATGAGTTATGAGCGTTTTTCACATTTTCACCCACTGCAGTATCCCTCACTAGTCACATGATCAAAATTCAGACGCTTGGCAACTGGCATGTACTTAGGACGGTTGCAATGCCCCGGGTTATGTGATTCCCCTTTTGCAACCTTTCGACAAGCAAAGTCAATGGGGAAAGCCAGATTCAATGCAACAACCGTGTTACTAATTTAACAACTGCAGTGATTCACTTAATAATTGAAAGGTCGCAAAATGGGGCAAAACTCCCTTAGCGACTGTTTCACTTCGCAACCAAAATGTTGGGCTCAATTGTGGTCACAAGTTGAGGATTACCTGTGTCTGTTAAACTGTCTTTGTCCTTGCAAAGAATAGAATTTGCAGTAGAGCAAAAACCAGGTTCCTATCAGTAAAGGGCTTTGAAGGAGGAGCTGCGGCCTCAAACAGGAATACAGTACTAAAGCCAGACAGACTTTAGGCATAGTTTGACTGGTCACTGCCTAATTTTATTGACTTTGAGCAAATGTAGGAGAGCTTACCTAGAACTTCAGGAGGTTCTGACTGGAGGCCTTCTGGTTGCTGGCCTTGAAGAATGTTGAGGAGAGCTTGCAAGCTTCTCAGACAGAGAGATGGGTGAGAAAACCTTGTCTCTTTAATCAGTTCGAACACTTCACATAGTCCAACTTCTATTATCTAAAAACAGAAAGCAGGAAGTTCCCCTCAGCCAGACATGCTTTTGAGTTGCGTGTCCTGCAGAACGTTTCCAAGACAAGAACAATTTGGACCTGCCAGAGGTCCCTTACCTTTGGGAGCTTCACAGGAGGCTCTTTGGTTTCTTCCTCCTCGTCGCTGTCTGAATCCCCACTCTGCACTGTATTTTTGGAGGCCAAGGCCATGGAGGTTTCCTTTTTTTGCCATTCCAAAACACAATGCCGCACATTGCAGTAGACGTTGAAAGCTGAAGGGTTGCTGTGAAGCTTGATATCTGGTATGGATACCATATTATCAAGACTTTCACTCTGATGAAACAAGAGAGGTGGTTTTTTTTTTTTTTCTTGCAATCAACTGGGAAAAAAATCTGCCTCTTACGCGACAGAGGTGTTTGTCAAAAGTTTATTCTCCTCCCCACTTTAATATAACAGATAAGTTGGGGTCAATTTTCCTTTCTAACGCAAAGAAAAGCAAGAAAGCAGGAGTATTTTCAAAGCCCAGAGCGGCAATGCTCAAAGTACAAATGTTCCCAACATGAAAATCCAGCATTGCTCTTGGTGGGATCCTGTGAGAAGCACATTAAACCACCAGCAGAAGTAGCTCTCCAACATAAGTGACAGCAACTGTGTGTCATTCAGGCCACTATTCTCCAAAGGGCAGAGTCATCAACAATACCTAGGCCAGGTACTTGGCAAAAGGAAAAATCATCCCGAAATAAGTATGGATATGTAGTAAAGATTATAACTTTAAAAAAAAAAAAAACACATTTGGGCATTGAAAAAAAAAATCAGGAGGTGACAACCATCCTTCTCAGCATTGTAAATGTCATCCTATTATTATTTTTAAATAATAATAAATTAAATTATTAATGTAATGTATTAAATTAATTTTTAGGCGATAATTAAAAGCTAAATGATTATTGGGATTTAAAGGGGAGTTAATTAAAGGATATATAAGCTATAGGGGTGGCACACTCATATTAGTGATTGTGGGGGATATTTTTTTTTTTAATGTTTGAATTGAATTAGAATTTGTGAAATTATGAAATAAGAATATGCGATGAAATTGCAAACCTGATAGATATAAAAGTATAATGAATATGAAGGTGTGAGAATATTTAAAATTTAAGTTGGAGGAAAGTATTTGAAAAAAAATAATAGAAAGTACGTAAAGTATTGGCAAGATATGAATTTAAATGTGAAAGGAGAGTATGTAATCATAGTCATGTTTGTATGAAATGTGAAAACCTGGAATCATGCTGTTCACTAAAAAGAGATGTTTTTAAAATGTGGAAAACTGAAATAAAATTTTATTAAAGAAAAAAAAGTAAATGTCATCCTAGCTCAGGGATGGCTAACCTTTTCAGCACCAAGTGCCCAAAGCATGCACATGTGCGTGTGCACCCCCTAAAACGCAATAAATCCATGTTCCCTGTGCATGCACGCACATTTCCCGTGCATATGCCACATCTCCTGTGCATGTGCCCCACCCCTGCACATGCACTCAGCACCCCGCCCATGCACAATAGATATCCAAAGACCAGCTGGCCGGCGGGAGAAATGCGTGCATGCACAGCACAGCTGAGCTGGGGATGTGGATCGTGTGCCCACGGAGAGGGCTTTGTGTGCCACCTCTGGCACACATGCCATAGGTTCGCCATCCCAGCTTGTCCCAGGGGTTATCTGTTCAGACCCTCACCCCTTTCTGAGCACAAGTGGCTGCAGCACTCCTTTTAATGGGTTATTTAAAGCCTCCGCTCTTCTCTTGCTCCTCCGCAGACTTCATCACATTCAGACTCTGTTCCAGAACACTTGGAATCAGCCTGACTTGGCCTTGTGGATTGTATCACACATTCCAGGATGAAACTCTTGGAACGTTAGAACCATGGGAGATTCTCCAAGGGGCTTCTAAGCACACTTAGGAGCCCTGGTAGCGCTGTGGTTAGAATACAGTATTGCAGGCAAACTCTGCCCTCAGCCTGGAGTTCAATCCTGACCAGCTCAAGGTTGACTCAGCCTTCCATCCTTCTGAGGTGGGTAAAATGAGGACCCAAATTGTTGGGAGCAAGGGGCCGACTCTGTAAACCTCTTAAGAGAGGGCTATCAAGCACTATGGGGCTGTATACTTGTGAACTCTCAAGTTTCCTCTTTCTCTATGGACAGATTAATGTGTGTGAGGGTGTGTGTGTGTGTGGTAGGTAGGTAGGTAGGAAGGTAGGTAGGTAGGTAGGTAGGTAGGTAGGTAGGTAGGAAGGAAGGAAGGAAGGGAGGGTGAGTAGGTTTACAGCATGTGTATATGTGTGTTATATATGGGTACGGGTTGATATATACTTTCTTTTGAGAGCAGGCAATAGAATTTCATGTTTAATATGTGCCGGTGTGCTCACAGTAAAAAATAATAAAAGTTATCTTGTCTTATCTTCACCTTATCTCATCCTATTCCATCTATATTAATCTAAGTGCTACTGCTGGTGGGGGTCCCAAGAAACCATTACTTTCAAATTGATAAAAAAAAAAACCTCAAGATTTTGTGAGGTAGGAACCTCAAACTCTTGTGAGGATCAGTGTTCTCATGATGTTTCAGCCTTTTCTTCTTTCCACCCATCCCCTCTCTCAAGTGTATTAGTGATTACGATATCTCCACTATCAAATATGTAACTTGTATTTTCACCTTTAGGTGTTTTAAATGCCAAAGAGAGGAAGATCCACAGGGAGCATGAGGCCACAGGCACTTTTCAAGGGTTACATGTTATCTATAAAACTTTATGATTCACATAAAGAAAAAAGTTGGGAACTGCTACATTAGAGATTATACAACTCTAATGTGGATTTCATCAAATGATTAATATACTTTTTAATTCCTTCCCAAATAGAAAACAAACAGAAAATGAAAGAATGTACCTTGTTCCGTGCTCTCATTTTCAATTTACTTTTCTGCTTCCGTTTTAGTTTTTTCTTACTCAAAAGTTTTTTGCACCTGTTAAAAAGGAAGGCAGATACACATTATTTCAGTTGAAAATCATCATACAAGATTTACACATTGGATTTAATGGCCTCCAGAGTCCACTGCTGTCATGAATCAAATTTAAAGCTCTCCATCTCCAACCAATTCCTAAATCCAGGGCCGAATTCACCTGTATCTTAATTCTTCCACAACAAAGCAGGGAACCTGATCCAGTATTCTACAATGCAGTCATTTTTTTTCCTATATCCCTGGGAATACGATTAGATTCTTATGCCCTTGGTCTTTCCTCCAGAGATAATGGCTTTGACATTAGACTGTGTGCTAAAATAAAATGACCTCTGCTTCATGTCTCCATTCCGGAAAGTTGATGGCCCTCACCATAGATTAAAATCATGTGTTGAAAATTTCTTACGATTTCATTTTCGACATCCTTGTGAAATCATACAAGGATGGCAACCTAGAATACTGATTTAAGGGCGCTCTGCTCGCTTGTTGATGGAAACAAGTCTAAACAAGTGTGCAGTCTTCTCTAATCTTTTTTTTCTCAGATGGTGCAGAGATCTAATTTGCCCTCTTTTGCCACTGTAAAAGTTGTGTTTCACCTCTTAGCAGATGCTCAACCCACCCAGAAATATCATGAAATGTTCACAATTACTTTCAAGGGACACAAGAAAGTAATACAGTAAATGTATTACAGTACAGTAAGTGTAGCATACAACTTCCCGCTCTTGAGACCTCATAAGCAGAATCATAGCCACTTCATTCCCTTATATGTTATTGTATCCCTCTAGCCTTATGTCTTAACCAGGTCAATGTTTTAACAACCATGAAGTCAGCATTTGGGAATCTTAGTAGGCTATTTTGTAAGAATAAATTGTATTTATCAGTTAGGCAACTCTGTATTTTTTATACACTTTTATACCCTTGGATTTGCTTTTGTATTTTTAAAAATGCATTTTTTGTTTGTATGCAATTTGCTGTGCTTCCTTTATATCCTATTGTTTTTTTCTTGCTTAATTCCTATCACTAAACCACACTTATCTCTGATTAGTGACTACAGTACAAGCATCAAGTTTTATCCTGGTATTGCTAACTTTTTGAATTTGAATTTCTCTGAAATGGTACAGATAATCCTAACTGAGCAGGAGGTTGGAGTAGAAAGCCTCCAAAGTCCCTCCCAGCTGTATTATTATGTTATTATGTTAACCTACAGTCAATGGTATGCTTAAAACCCATGACCCTTCCTATCCTTCCAGAAACATCCATCCCTCTCCATGGATTGCTTATTTCTTGCTTTAAAGAAAAAATTGCTGGGACACAATGGCTCAGTGCCAATGAGAGGTATGAATGTACAGTTCTTTAAAGGCATATACTGCAGCAGAGCATGAAAACATAATTTACCCTTATAATAATACATGGATTAAATGGTTGGTTACAAATGGTTACATTACGTTTGTAAGCAAATATGAACAGTAAATAACCGATTTCTGCCTATGTAAAAAAAAGAGGACATTCAAATTCACCTTTTTCTCCTGTTGATCATTTTATGATTCAATGTCATGTCGCTACAATTTAGCCGATAGTTTGGAAGTGTACCATGGAGTCATTCTTGTCTCTCATCTTAAGAACGACAGATACAGGCTACAGCAATTGTCCTGAGGACTATTATAACTGGTATGCCAGTTAGACCTCACTAAATACGAATGCAATTTAAATATTATTGTTTATTTAAAAAATATCTTGTGGGAATTGAAAACCTATCACATATTCTTTCCCACCCCTATCTTACAGGACGATGTAACGGCAGTGGTTAGAATGCGGTATTGCAAGCTGACTCTACCCGCTGCCAAGAGTTTGATCCTGACCGGGTCAAGGTTGACTCAGCCTTTTATCCTTTGGAGATTGTAAAATGAGGACCCAGAAATATGCAATAATGCTCCTATCTTGTAAATCACCCAGAAAGTGCTAGAAAGAGTTATGGGGCAGTATATATGTCTAAGTGCTATTGCTATTGCTAGTGTAAAATTGGTATTGAGACAAATTTCTACCTGGTCAAAAGGAAAAAAAATATGTGTTTTTTTTCCCCCCTGATTTACGCTGTCAACTAAATCTTTTACCTACCTATCCAGATCCTCCTTTCATGATCTCCCTTCAAGGAATATGTGTAAATTACCCACACTGGTGTATTACATACCAACATCCTACAGTTCAAAGCCCATCTTAAGCGATGGGACAAATGGTTGTCCAATCTCTTCTTAAAAACTTCCAGTGTTGGAGCATTTACAATTTCTGGAGTCAAGTGGTTCCACTGATAATTGTTTTAACTGTCAGGAAATTTGTCCTGAGTTATAGGTTGGTTCTTTCCTTGATTAACTTCCACCCATTGCTTCATGTCCCGCCTTCAGGTGCTTTGGAGAATAGCTTGACTCCCTCTTCTTTGGGGCAGCCCCTGAGATATTGGAACAGTGCTATCATAGTCCTAGTCCTTCTTTTCATCGGACTAGACACATCCAGTTCCTGCAACCATTCTTCATATGTTTTAAGGCCCTGTCACACTGGCTGACGGATGCAAAACATTTGTAAACAGGACACAGCGGACAAGAAAAATGTTCCATCCGTTGTTATCCGCTCTCAAAAGGGGCAAAAATTTGCATAACCAGAGCGGACAACACGGAAAGGAACGGACGCGGGGAGGACGCAGAGCGGATGGAAAACGGATGCGGAACGGAAGCCTAGCGGATGGAAGCAGATGGGAGCGGATAGGTCCCCTCTGCGAACATTTTTTCCGTTTTTATGCTTTGTTTGCGAGCTGCATCCGCTTTCATCCTTTCTCCGTCCGTGCTACTAACGCTGCGCGTCCGTTCCACGTCCGTTTCGCTTCCTCCTTGCGTCCGTTTTCCGCTGGAGCGGATTTGAGTTGTGTGGATGCGCAGCGGATGCCTAGCAGATATAGCGGATGCGTAACGGATGATGACAGATGTAGAACGGATGTTCCCCGTATGCGTTGCGGATGCAGAACGGACGCGTTGGATACATTTTCCACTCAAAAAGTTTTGAGCAGCTCAAAACTTTTTGAGCGGATGAAATGTCAATAGACGAATGCTGGACAGATAGAGAGGATGAAAAACGGAGGCAGTGAGTACAGAACGGATGCATCGCATTAACCAACGGATGGCAAGTGTTTCTCTCCGTTTTACATCCTCTTTCCATCCGTTGGTGCAGTGTGACATGGGCTTTAGTCTGCAGTCTCCTAATCACCTTTGTTGCTCTTCTCTGCACTCTTTCTAGAGTGCAGAGAAGATGGTCATGTTGTTGTTTTTTCAGTGGCCAGTGCACATGAGCACGTCGGAGACCGGAATCTCAGCTTCCTGGCATGGGCACATGCACCAGGAAACAACTATTCTGGTTTCTGGCGCTTCCATGCATGCGCACCGGGAAGCTCCTCTTCTGGTGTCTGGTGCTCCCCCACGCATGCACAATCCTATTTTGGTACTCAGTGCTAAAAAGATTTGGCAACAATGGACTATACCTTCAACTCTTAATGTCATCAGGTTGTCAATAGGTCGACTATTTTCAAAGTGGGGTGGGGGTATGCCCAATTGGTGAATTATATGAAAGAAAATGGAGGAAAAAATGGTTAGTGAAAGAAAAAGATGTGGAAAATAAATAGTCAATCCTAAAGGAAATCAACCCCGAACTGTTCTTTGGAAGGAGAGATACTGAAGCTGAAGCTCAAATACTTTGGCCACAAAATGAGAAGGGAGGACTCGCTGGAGAAGACCCTGAGGTTGGGAAAGATGGAAGGCAAAACGAGAAGGGGACAGAGGATGAGCTGGTTAGAGAGGGTCGTTAACTCAATGGATATGAATTTGGACAAACGCTGGGAGACAGGAGACGACAGGAGGGCCTGGCATGTTGTGGTCCATTGGGCTGCAAAGAGTCAGAGTCACAACTTAGCCACCGAGCAACAACAACAATTGTGCGTACCAGGTAGAAGAGATTTTTTCCCCGTGCTAGATAATGTTAGATGAATGGAAACATTTTCATGATACACACTTACCCAGTTTTCATTTTTAAAAAATGTAAAAGGATTGAAAGGATGCCATGCCTTAGGGCAATGCAACAGGAGCAGCTCTTTTTTTCAGAGGATGTAGGAAGATGCTAGTGAGAGCAGCTGCTGCTATTTGAAGAAGGCATCCAGAAGATGAGCTGGACCATCTCTGGTTCCTTCTTGCTCTCCAGACATGCTAAAAACTTGATGGAGGGTGTGTGGGAACAAGCAGAGAAATGATCTCTCAGGATTACCCATCTCAGGGCAGGGTCTAGTTATTCCCTTTCCTTTGGGAAGTATAAAGGGGTGGGAAGGGACGACAAAGGGAGGCTCTGGATAATTCACCAAGTTGCCCACTGGAAAGTCTCTGTTCTTAACAAAGGCTGTATTTCTAGCGGCATATTTTTAAGCAACTTTTTATAAACATGGCTGCAATGGCCAGGTGCAATTTGCACATCCGTTTGGTCAGCCTTCCTGCATAAACCAGATAGGAAATGCAAATAATTTGGTGAGATAAATCTACTTTATTGTAAAGTTACATTAGCAGAATCTTCGCAGGTCTGGAAGTACAAACTTTCCTCCACTATTTTTAAGCACCTGATCAGTCAGGTGCTTCCTAGGTTTCTTCCTTTGACTGTTAAGGTACTAGGGGCTCTCACCTCTTGCCTAATCACTTCCTCTCTTCTCCTGTCCCTCAAGGTCATTCTTATATCACAACTAGATATAATGTATGTATATATATATATATATATATATATATATATATATATATATATTCTATATTCTATATTCTATATTCTATATTCTATATTCTATATACTATATAGCCGTTTCAGATTTTTCAAACCTTCAGGGGAATTAAGAAAGGGAAACTGAAGTGGCTGAAGTTCTTTTTAAAAAATAAAATAAAATCTGAAGGATGGGTTGCAAATTCCTCTAAGAGAG
The DNA here is from genome assembly GCA_015471245.1 of Laticauda colubrina. NCBI lineage: Eukaryota > Metazoa > Chordata > Lepidosauria > Squamata > Elapidae > Laticauda > Laticauda colubrina. The sequence continues at coordinate 16,003,757 of BLBF01000073.1, forward strand.
TATCTTCAGAACAGCCTGATTCTAGCTCAGTCCACAGCTGAGCTATATGGTGCTTCTGTTAGTGCCTGCTGGGGTGGCCGAAGACACCCTGCTGCACAAAAACTCACAAAAGACCATGGAGATTAAATCACACTTAGTTCATGTTCTAGAGATGTCTTCTGTTAAAACTGCAGAAACACTTCCTGAAGAGCTTTAAAAGCTACTCAGGAAATAGAAAGTCAGAAAATAGGAGGGAGGGAGGATTTATTATGTAGGTTTGCTGCCTTGGATGAACTTCTAAAAGTGGGATAAAAATTTAATAAATAATAAACTCCCTGTAACTATCTTTGCCATGAATTTCACTCTTCTGACAACTTCTGAAGAAGCCAGAGGTCTCCTCAGAAACCTCAAGGACCAGAACCTTGTTAGAAGTCAAAGGGAAGGGACAGCCCTCTTTGACAGTGACAATACATTCATTTCCTATCTTTAATAGGCAGGTGCCATGGGAAAGAAGAGTTCACACCCCATCTTCACAATTACTATAATAAATAAGCATTTCAGCATTTCCTTCAGAACTTTGTCGTTCCAACTTAGGGTCTATTCAGGAAAACATTATCTTTTCTACCAACTGTTTTTGTTCTTTCTTTTTGGTATTGAGGAAGCCCTGATTACTACTCCCCTTGGGAGTACAGGCCAGAGAGCCTCTCTGCTCAAATCCACAGCCAGCCACGGGGCTCAACTGCTGGGCTACCAGAGCTCTTGGCCTCACCTTTCCCACCAGTGAGATGCGAAAACAGTAACAAGGGGAAAGCGAGAAGGACAATCTATGCATGCTCTTGGAGGAAGGCAGGAGGCAAATATTCAAAAATGGATAAACAGCCAGTCCTGTTCTCTTTCACAGCTACAAAGAAGAGATCCCTCCATGCTAATTTACGCAGTGAACGTTTCCCAAATCAGAAAATTCTCAACTTGCAGAAGATAACAAGAGATGAGACAAAAGATATTTCTCTTTCTTTCTTTTCTTATATGGTTCTAACTGTGCATGGGATGAAGAATGTACATTTGATGCCAAACTAATGCATTTAACATGACAGTGTTTGTCCCTTATTAGCAATTACAATGATGTAAACTATTAAAAATGCTGTCATATACACTGCTCAAAAAAATAAAGGGAACACAAAAATAAGACATCCTAGATCTGAATGAAATATTCTTATTAAATACTTTGTTCATTACATAGTTGAATGTGCTGACAACAAAATCACACAAAAATTATCAATGGAAATCAAATTTAGCAACCCATGGGGGTCTGGATTTGGAGTTACACTCAAAATTAAAGTGGAAAAAAACACTACAGGCTGATCCAACTTTGATGTAATGTCCTAAAAACAAGTCAAAATGAGGCTCAGTAGTGTGTGGCCTCCATGTGCCTGTATGATCTCCCAACAACGCCTGGGCATGCTCCTGATGAGGTGGAGGATGGTCTCCTGAGGGATCTCCTCCCAAACCTGGACTAAAGCATCCCCCAACTCCTGGACAGTCTGTGATGCAACGTGGCATTGGTGGATGGAACGAGACATGATGTCCCAGATGTGCTCAATTGGATTCAGGTCTGGGGAACAGGCGGGCTTGTCCATAGCATCAATGCCTTCATCTTGCAGGAACTGCTAACACACTCCAGCCACATGAGGTCTAGCATTATCGTGGAACCCAGGAGGAACCCAGGGCCAACTGCACGAGCATATGGTCTCACAAGGGGTCTGAGGATCTCATCTCGGTACTGAATGGCAGTCAGGCTACCTCTGGCGAGCACATGGAGGGCCCCTAAAGAAATATCACCCCGCACCATTACTGACCCACTGCCAAACTGGTCATGCTGGAGGATGTTGCAGTCAGCAGAACATCACGTCTGTCACATGTGCTCAGTGTGAATCTGCTTTCATCTGTGAAGAGCACAGGGTGCCAGTGGCGAATTTGCCAATCTTGGTGTTCTCTGGCAAATGGCAAACGTCCTGCACAGTGTTGGGCTGTAAGCACAACCCCCACCTGTGAATGTCGGGTCCTCATCCCACCCTCATGGAGTCTGTTTCTGACCATTTGAGCAGCCAATGCACATTTGTGGCCCGCTGGAGATCATTTTGCAGGGCTCTGGTAGTGCTCCTCCTGTCCCTCCTTGCATAAAGGCAGAGGTAGTGGTCCTGATGCTGGATTGTTGCCCTCCATGTCTCCTGATGTATTGGCCCGTCTCCTGGTAGCGCCTCCATGCTTTGGACACTACGCTGACAGACACAGCAAATCTTCTTGCCACAGCTCGCATTGATGTGCCATCCTGGATGAGCTTCACTACCTGAGCCACTTGTGTGGGTTGTAGACTCCGTCTCATGCTACCACGAGAGTGAAAGCACCACCAGCATTCAAAAGTGACCAAACCATCAGCCAGAAAGCATAGGAACTGAGAAGTGGTCTGTGGTCACCACCTGCAGAACCACTCCTTTATTGGGGATGTCTTGCTAACTGCCTATGCTTTCCACCTGTTGTCTATTCCATTTGCACAATAGCATGTAAAATTGATTGTCAATCAGTGTTGCTCCCTAAGCGGACAGTTTGATTTCACAGAAGTGTAACTGACTTGCAGTTACATATTCTTGTACTTGCACAAAATTTTACTAAATAAATTCCTTCCAAAGATCACACAGGTAAAGTCTTTGGAAATAATTTTCAAAATTACATACTGAGGGCTAGGGGACTGATTAAAGCCCAGAGAACTATACTTACAAGCTCTTTATAGACTCAGCTGTCCCAAATGGAAGCAGAACATGTGGATATATCTATAGTATCAGTTAGGTTCAATATTTCATTATAATTTATTGCATTGAGATACTTGCAGCTAATCTTTCAGAAGCATTTTTTAAATAGATTGGGAGTAAAATACTCAGAATGGTTTGGCATCTGGATTATTGAATAGGTATAGTTTCTCAAATTCATTGTATGCCTGTATTCATTTATTACAACTTTAAGATGCTGGGATATTTTTTTTTAGAGCAGTTTCCTGTGGAAGAGAAATTGATGCAAAATGTAAACCCAGGCAGGCCTGCCATAAGCTAGTCCCTGAAAAATTATTCTGTGATATACATGTATATTTACAAAGAATACTTCTTAAAAGGCTAAAGCAGATAGAAATACTGTATATCTGCAAGCAGATGTTGCAACCTTCGTGTTCTTACTCGGGAAGATCCCTGAATTTAGTGAGGCTCACTTTGCATAAGTTGTACTTAGAACTGTTGTAAAGGCCAGTATATCTTTTATTTGAAATAGATAGGATCAACTTGAGTGTAATTGACTTCTCAGAGCCAGGAAAAGAGATACCAAGAGATACCAGCAAAATACCACAGGACTGGAATATCTGCATAAATATTCCTTCTCGAACTGGGAAATGAATGGCAAGGGGCCCCAAGAGGATCAAAGATGTCCTACCTTAATACATTCATGGATAAAGTAAGTACCAAGATGGGTAGGTTGGTAGATAGATAAGATAGATAAGATACACACACACACACATGTATGTATGTATGTATGTATGTATAGCAGATATCTTGTCTCCAAAATCCTATGCTAATCCCTTCTTTTTTAGTTGTCTGTTCAACAAGACTGTGAGACCAAATTATCGGATGTGAAGGGTGAACATCAATTCTGAATGAAAGATATAAAATATTTCACCCAATATCACAAGTTAAAATGCTGCCTTAGCAACATCTTCCCCCTTTTCTATAATGTGGGAGAGGTCACTGCTCACCCAGAAGACAAAATACAGTCACCTCCAAGAATGTTTACATTTTAATTGCTTGGCTCCTTACAAAAAAGGGCTCCATTAACATAATTACAAATTGTTTGAATTACTTTGATCAGCAAAACTCTCAGAAGTTGCAACCGCATATACTTCAAGCAACCAAGGCACAATATGGTTTATCTGTTGCCCTTACATCAACTCCCATAGATTCATGATAGCATACAAAAGTCCATCATCAAACAGCCATTCAAAGTCAGTTTAAACATCTGTAGTAATCATAATTAACATATGCTAATTCTCCACAAAATGTTGCTGGCCTCAGCATTTGAAGATATCTGAAATCTGCAACATTTGAAAAAAATATTAATCTCTGCCTTCTTACTAATCGATAAATCATAGAATTTTTTTTACATAACAATGTAAAAAAACATTTTCAAGTAAGCATCTTTTAAAACATTATAAAAAGTAATTGCTGACAAATGCAAAAGGATTCTAAAGAAAATCAAGTTAAGGAAGCACCCTCATTTCTGCGCTAACAATTGGTATATTAATCCTTTAAGCATAAATGTTATGTGGTTTTGCAATTTTAGATTATATTTTGTTCCATTTGGATAGCTTGCCACTCATCATCATCATTCACAACAGAATTCACTCGCTATACGAAAACCCTCAATATGATGACAGAGCTAATTTGGGAGCATGCAACTTAGCCAGACAAATAATGCCTCTCTTTACATATCTTCATCATGTAAACAGACAAGTCAAGGTGCAACCGTTATCCCCCAAGCTTAAATCAAGCATGAAATGGCTACTAAGAGTCTGAATAGTAAGCTCCCAGCAGGAGGGAAAAGAAGAAGAAAGAAATCGCATCAGGATGACACTATCACCTTTTCTTTTTTATGCAGCAGTCAAATGTAAAGAAGGAAGCTTACTAGAAGATTACTACTTTCAACAACTCAGCTATTCTGCAGAAGAGGATGTAGTAAAGTTATAGCAGAGAGACAGAGCGATTAGAATTGCTTGGTGCTCTCTGAACTTGGTTGTTTTCTTGCAGATGTTTCCTTACCCAAATTAGGTAACCTTCTCAGTGCTACAGAGCAAGTCACAAGAACATCTCAGTTGTCCCCATCCAACATCTTGGTTGTCCCCATACTTTCCATCCCAACTCAAAATATGGTCAGTAAACAGGACTGCAAAAGTGTGTGCCACAGAAACTATAAACCGACCTAGGAAAGGCAAGAGCTGGGGAACCCAAATGGCACCTCAGTGGATGGAGGGGAACCGGGATGAGATGCTGCAGCAGCAGCAGCAGCGCAGGTGAGGAGAAGTAATTCTCGAAGGGGAATCCCGGATGGGCCCAGAAAAGCTCACAGAGAAACCAACTTGCTGTCCTTGGGCTTCTCCTGCTTCAACCACCACTGAGGGATGCTCCACTCTGACCAGGATGCCCACCATAAGAAAAAGGAGGAGGGGGAGGACAGAGGAGGAAGTGGAGGGGAGGAGGAGAGAAGGAGGGGGAGGCTGAGATGGAGGGGAAGGGGGGAAAGGAGGGAGAGGAAGAAAAAGAGGAGGAGGGGGAGGAGAGGAAAGGGAGGGAGAGGAGGAGGGGGGAAGAGGGGGAAAAGGAGGGGAGGAGGAGGAAGAGAAAGAGGAGGGAGAGAAAAGGAAAAGGAGGGGGAGGAAGAGGAAGAGGGGAGGGGAGGAAGAGGGAAACTGGAGAGAAGGGGGAGAGCAGGGAAGGGGAGAAGGAAGGGGAGAAAAAGAGGAAGGGAAGGAGAGGAAAAGGAGGAGAGGAGAGGGGGAAGGAGGCAGGGGGAGGAAGAGAAAGTGGAGGATGGGGAGAAGAAAAGGAGGAGGAGGAAAAGGGGGCAGGAGGGGGAGGGGAGAAGGAGGGGGAGGAGAGGAAAAGGAGGGAGAGGAGGAGGGGAGAGGGGGAAGGAGGGGGAGAAGGAGGGGGAGGAAAAGGGGAGAGGGGAGGAGAAGAAAAGAAGGGAGAGGAGGGGGAGAAGGAGGGGGAGGAAGAGGGAAACTGGAGAGAAGGGGGAGGGGGAGGAGGGGAGGAAGAGGAGAGGGGGAGCAGGGAGGGGGAGGAATAGAAAGAGGAGGGGAGGAGAAGAGGAGGGGGAGGAAGAGGGGAGGGGAGGAGAGGAAAAGGAAGGAGAGGACGGGAGAGGAGGGGGGATGATGAGAAAGAGGAGGAGGGGGAGAAGGAGGGGGAGGAAAAGGGGAGAGGGGAGGAGAAGAAAAGAAGGGAGAGGGGGGAAGGATGGGAGGGGGAGGAAGAGAAAGAGGAGGAGGGGGAGAAGAAAAGGAGGGGGAGGAAGAGGGGAGGAGGGGAAGGGGAGAAGGGAGGGGGAGGAAGAGAAAGAGGGAGGGGGGGAGGAGGGTGGAAGAAGCCCCCTCCCCGCCGGCAGAGGCCTTTCTAACCCTGGGCCCTTCGGGCCCCCTCGGAAGAGCTCCGGCCCGGTAGGAGGGAACAGCTGCCCGGTGAGGGAGGCCTCAGCCGCGGCGGCCATCCTCGGGAGCGTCTTCCCCGCAGACGCCTCTCGAGTTGCACGGCTGGCCCCGGGACCCTCGGAGACACGGCCTGGGCGAGGCGAGGCAGCCGACCCCCCGCCCGGCTTCTCGCTCGCTCCCTCCCTCCCCTCCCTCAGCCTCACCTGCCGGCCAGGTGCGCGGCCTGCTCGCGCTCGCTAAGCGCCGCCGCCGTGTAGATGCGCCGGTAGCGCTCCGCCAGCGCCGCGCCCGACAGCAGCAGCAGTTGCTCGCGGCCCGGAGGCCCTGCTGCCGCCGCAGCAGCCGCGGCGGCGGCGCCTTCTCCGGGACCCATGGCCGCCTTCTTTTCCAGGCGCTCCGCCCGGCCCGGCCCCCGTCTCCGCTCGGCCACCGCCCGGAAGGCCCCGCGCCGGCGGCGATGACAGGCAGCCACGGCCCGTCAGAGGGGCGGGGAGGAGGGCGGAGTCGGCGGCTCTGCGGCTGCGCAGAGAAGGCAGTCCACGTGCCCACGTGATCTCGGGTGCGCAGGGCGCCGCGGTTGCCATGGCGGCCGAGGCAGCGGAGCTTCGGCGAGGGCCGGGGAAAAGCCTTCGATAGTCCCGCCGGGTCTTCTCTCTCTCTCTCTCTCTCTCTTTCCCGGGAGACTCTCGGGGCCCTTTGAGGAAGGGATGGCCCGTCTTCTTCGCGACCTTCGGCCCCGGGTGCGGACGAGGCGAGCGGCTCTTCTGCCAGCGACCTGGGGCCGTCCGGAGCCTCTCGGAACCGTGGAAACCCCGATGAGTCTCGTCGAGCAGGTCCTTCCTTAGGCAGCCGGGACACCTTCAAGCCAGGCCTGGTGTGGTTTCTGTTGCATTTGGGGCGAGGGAGAGGAATAAAATACCAGGTAGTCCTCGACTTACGACTACAACGCAGCGGGAGTCCCCCCCAGGGTTCTGTCGTTAAGTGAGATGCATTGTGAGTTTTGCCTCGTTATACGACCTTTCGTGGTTAAATGAATCTCTGAGGTTGATAACTTAGCAGCACGGTGGTTAAATGAGTCTGTCTTCGCCCCCAGCCCCCTCTGCTTGTCGGTCGTAAAAGGTGAATCGCGTGATTCTGGAATGCTGCAACTGTCGTAATCATGAGTCAGTGGCCAAGCTCCTGGATTTGGATCATTGCAGGGATGCTGCAACGGCTTTCAACTGTGAAAAACCATCGTAAATCACATTTTTTCAGTGCCGTCGTAACTTTGAACCGTCTACTAAATGGACTGTTGTAATTTAAGAACTACCTGTATGTTTTTGCACGTGGCTGCAACGGCCGCCACCCCAAGGTCTCTTCCAGAAACCTCAAGATGGGGTTGAAGAGCTGGCCTGACACAAACCTGTGTCAGGAGATTCCTGAAAAATTTCATGGAGATTCCCCTTTCTCCTTTCTTTTCCTCCTGGAATCATAGAATAACAGAGTTGGAAGGGACTTTGATCTCTCCACTGGTCAAATTTCTTTGTGTCACCTTCAGTAAACAATTATTTATTGTTTCCTAGAGAAACAAGAGGCAATGAATATGGACTAGTTCTGCTTGGGAAACTTTTTTTTTAAAGTATAAGTCATGTTGCGATATCTTCTCTCATTTCCAGGATCTACCACTTGAACTATGTTGTCCATGCATATCCAAAACCCAAGGTGCAAACTGAATTGCAACAGACATCTCAGCCCGAACCAGCTGTGTGTTCCAGAGAATTGGGGTGAAAAGAAAGAAAGAGGGAATAGATACAGAGATCTAAAAACAAAAACAAATCACTATAGACCTTCCCTTCCCAAAGATTTGCAACATTAGACATCTTGGCCCCCACACTCTTCATAGTTTTGGGGAATGAGGGACAAAGGCCATTATTGACCAGTACTAAAGAAGAACTGGGGTGTGTTATTTATTCGTTTAAAATATTTGGGTGTTTTAGAGCACAACTCAGGGCAGCTCACAACAATAAAGTCACAACAACCCAATGCCTACTCATTTTACTGCAGTGCCTCAGCAACGTTCCTCAAGGTCTCATCACTCTACCCAGTGTACAGGTAGAGACACATACTTTGAGCCTTGCGGAAGGCTGGAGAGTTGAGGGCCTGCCGGATCTCAGGGCATACAAAGAGTGTTCCACAGTATAGGAGCCACCATGGAAAATACCATCTATAGATATAAATACCATCTATAGAAGGGCATGAATCATGCCTATACTGTCCATTCTATCCAACGGATAGGGCAGATCCCTTCAGAGAGATAGTCTTGCAAATAACCTGGCCTCATGCCATGTAGGGCTTTAAAGGTGATAATTAATGCCTTAAATTGTACCCAGAAATTGCAAGTTGATGCAGCTTGTACAATGGTGTTGTGGGCGAACTGAGTGACGCCCAACACTTTTGCATGCCACATCCTGGACTTAACAGTCAAGTGAACATTTGAAGTTACAGTGGCACTGAAAATAGTGGTTTATGATCATTTTTCACACATACAACCATTACAGTCTCCCCATGGTCACGTGATCAAAATTTGGATGTCGGCAACCGGTTCACATTTATGATGGTTGCACTGTCCCAGAGTCGTGTGATCTCCTTCAGATAAGCAAGTCAGTGGGGAAGCCAGATTCGCTTAACAACCAGATTACTAACTTAGCAACTGTGGTGACTAACAATTGTGCAAGAACGGTCTTAAAATGGGGCAAAACTCACTTAACAAATGTCTCACTTATTAGCAACAGAAATTTTGGGCTCGGCTGCAGTCATAAGTCGAAGACAACCTATAAAACCTGAGGGTGATTTTTAAATGCACCCTGTAGGGTTAGGGTTAGAGCACACTGGGTTAAAATTAGGGCTCTCTAAAATTGGATTTCAAAATGAAACTGATGTTGGTTTAGGAGCACAGAGCCACTTCTGGCATGTGAGAGGTCACCCGGAAGAGCCCCACTGCGCATGTGCCTGTGCCACCCACCCGCCAGTTGATTGTCGGGTATCTGGCACGCCTGCATGGGGGAACGGGGTGTGAATGGGAGATGTGCATACATGTGCAGAGATGTATGGGGTCTTGCACGCATGTGCAGAGATGCATGGTGCGCAGAGGGCCACACGCACATGCGCAGGGGGTATGGGGCGGCGGTGTGCATTGCTTTTTGGGTACTGACAAGCAAGTGCATGCAATTTTCGGCACGGGAGCCCAAAAAGGCTAGCCACCACTGGTTTAGGCGGTTGGCAGATCTCATGGGACCCTAACCCTGGAGGAGTTTTTCAATGGGGCTTCCATGCACTTTGCCTAGGATTTCTAGGGAGACTGACTAGAGAGCAAATAAGTTCCCTAGGCATAATAATAATTCCCTAGACACTCCTCCAAACTGAACTGTCATGTTGTTTTTTTAAGCCAGACCTCATTGGGGCAGTGAGAGTGACATGTGAAGGGGTGATGGTGGTATATGAAGGTGAGAGGACAAAGTACATAATTTATAACCTAATTATCCTGGAATCTCCTGACTTAACCTTCCTAGATAAGAAAGGTTGCTTGTGAGACACAGGATGGTCTTTCAAATGATAGGTTAGAAACAAACACACCTTAAACTGTGGTTGTTCAAATTCCCTAGAAAGCACCATGTCAACTACTTTTAGAACAAGAATGATACAAAAGGTTTAATCTCTCTGGGCTTTTTCTTTTCCAGGACTACGACAGCTTGTATGTTCATATTTTGATAGGAAATTCCAGGCGGGGTGGGGAAATAGCAGATGGAAACAACAAAATTCATTATTCTGAATGGCAATACAGGTAGTTCTCAACTTACAACTGCTATTGAGCCCAACATTTCTGTCATTAAGTGAGACATTTGTGAATGTTGCCCCATTTTTACGGCCTTTCTTGCCTTCAGTTAAGAGAAATCATTGTGATGGATAAGTCAGTCACTTGGTTGCTCAGTGAAGCTGGCTTCTCCATTGACTTGGCTGGTCAGAAGGTTGCAAAAGGGGAATCATATGACCACTTGGGACACAGCAATGCCCATACGTAGGAACCACTTGCCCAGCATCTGAATTTTGATGACATGATCACGGGGATGCTTCAAAGGTTGTAATTGTGGGAAACGGCCATAAGTCACTTTTTTCAGGACCACCTGTAAAGAACAACAGCAAAACCACCCAACAATCTCTGCTCCTTTTTAGGAGGGAGCGGCTTCCTGTTTGTCCAAACTTCAATCTTGGCAACTTTTAAGATTTGTGGACTTCAATTCCCAGAATTTTTTAGTCAGCTTTGATGGCTGAGGAATTCTGGGAGTTGAAGTCTACAAGTCTTAAAGTTGCCAAGGTTGGAGATCCCTGGTCCAAAGGGTCTTGAAACTTGGCAGATTTAAGACTTGTGGACTTCAACTCCCAGAATTCCTCAGCCATCAAAGCTGGCTAAGGAATTCTGGAAGTTGAAGTCCACAAGTCTTAAAGCTGTCAAGTTTGAAGACCCTTAATAATCCCCTCTGTATGACTGCTGGCTTCTTCCTACCTGCCTGGGACCTTCCCAGCATGGCTGACTTCCTGTCCATCCTCTGTGTTAGTCCCCTTGCCTCTTTCGCAGTGACCTTCCCAGCATGGCCGACCTCCTGTCCCTTCTCCGTGGCAATCCTCCTCCCCCTTTAGTCCCTTTGGAAGAGATCCTTTTTAGGTGGCCCTCTTTTCCAGCTGTACCCAGCCGAAGTACACTTTCGAAGGGTTCTTCCTTTGGTTGTTCCCGGGCGATGGCCTGAATAGCACGGCAGCAAGGAGGAGGAAAAGAAGCCTGGCAATGTGGCAGATGACCCAGGCCAGACCCTCATTTTTTGACTGAGCAGAGCAGGGTGGAAATAGTCCCTGAAGTCTACTGTAGATACAAAATGCACCATTCTTTTATTACCTGGTTAGCAAGGAGGCCTCATCTGTTTGCCCCCCCACCCACCCACCCCGTTCCCTCCTGTCCACTCATTTACGGCGATATTCTGGGCCTTTCATTGTTTCTCTAAAGATGCCGCTGCGAACCGGTGGTAACAGCACCCACCACCTGAGGTTGAGCGCTGTCTGCATTCTAGCTTTAGAAAAATGACGCGCCAAATTGGGAACATAGAGATATGATTTATTTGCCTGCATCATACACTTCAGGGTTCTTTCGGCAGGCTCGGCTGCCTCTTTGGCCGTCCTGCAAAAGCTCTAGGGCTCCTCTTAGAGGCGGGAGGCGGGGTAGGAAGAGCATCTTCAGGGGGTTTGAGGGGGAGGTCCAGGTCAGACTCCGGGTAGGGAGTCTCTTAGGGGCTGCAATTCAATGCAGCTGTTGCTTTATGATGTTTCCCCAGCATCTGAATCCCGGCTTTTGGGGGTATCGCAGCACATTACCCCGATTGTGTGTTTCTGTATTAATTTCAATAGGATCCCATTTAAAGTATCTGTCACCCACTCATTTCCTCCCCCCACCCCAACAAACATGATGAGGTGAAGATGTTTTCATTTAATTTTTATTTTATTCGACAATATTTTTGTTTGAGCTAACATGCAATATATTTATACATTTACAATATACAAGAAATAGCTGTTTCTTTAATGAGGTTAAATATACTGTATAACATATACAGTATTAAATAATTTTATTGTAATAGAATATATATTTGTGTAAGTATTAATAAATAATAAACATAGATTCATGTAAATATATTGTATATTATAAACGTATTATAGTATACAATATATAATACAAACATTATAAATAAGAAAAAAAATTCTGGCACAGCAGTAGGCTAGCACCAAATTTTAAACAGAAATGGCTGTGAAAGTCTGACTCACAGACGAACACAATACAGAAGCCTGATGATGGCAGATGAGATTCTGCTGAAACGTTGCTACAACTTTAAAAGCACAACTATAATGACATGGGAAAATACTTGAACAGAGCTGAATACCATACATATAGACATATATGTAGACCTGAAAGCATGAATAGAAGAGATTCCACCAGACTGTTAATTATTTGGAAGCCTGTACTCTCAAACAAAAAAATCTTCACACCACAAGCCAGGCTATCACCTGGGCACAAACAGATCCCTCCTGATACCTCCAGCTCAAACACACCCCAACCAGGCACCCAGATGAAACCTAGCTTCCTAATAGATAATAGCTGTCCATTTACTTGGAGCCAAGCTGCACCAAAAGCCTCCACTACAGGAACACAATGTTGCCAGCCAATCAAGACAAAAACAAGCTACAAAACAGACTGAAAATATTAGAAACTCCAATCAACACAGCAAACTCCAAGACCAATAAACACATACCAAGACTCCCAACCAATCAGGATGAAGAAAAATCCATTCTGGCACAGCAGTAGGCTAGCACCAAATTTAAAGCAGAAACGGCTGTGAAAGTCTGACTCACAGACAAACACAATACAGAAGCCTGATGATGGCAGATGAGATTCTGCTGAAACGTTGCTACAACTTTAAAAGCACTACAATGATGTGGGATAATACCCTGTTGTAACTATGTATTATTTATGTGTTTGCAACTGTGTATCAATGCAACTATGTATCATTCAGACATTGCAACATTGTATCATTTCACGTGTAATCATTAAGCTTCTGTCTTCTCAGTGACCTTTTACAGGGCACGTACAGAGACAAGGAGTCAAACATTTGCAGAAATGGTTTATTCACTTGGGATTACATTGTCTGGCATGCAGCTTTGTGAAGAAGTAATATCCTGATCAAATATAAATCTTGCCATCCTGTCTGTCCTGATATCTTGCTTTTGTTTGAGCCATTGTTAAAATCTGTATATTCCGTCTGACCTAGGCTTAACCTAGGTTCTGAATAAACAATCACCCCCTTTTGAATGAGCATAATAAAAGAGCGTGTACCCGGACATTCGGGGCGCACTCATCGCGAGGAACTTCGTCTCCTGTCGTTTCTCTCTCCTTCGCTCCCTATCATGAGACGCCCATCTGATGCGGGATAGCAGATACCGCATTACCCGAAGGAAGCTGAACAGCGTTCATATACATATACATATACATATACATATACATATACATATACATAT
>BLBF01000073.1:16026856-16037951 GCA_015471245.1 Laticauda colubrina
CTATTCTATTCTATTCTATTCTATTCTATTCTATTCTATTCTATTCTGTTTCTACCTTGTTGGAGCAATATTAGCATTTTAAGGCCTTATTTGTGCACTTATATTGATCTAAGCAAGCATCTTTTTTTAATTACAATTTTATTAGTTTATAATGTAAAGAAAATACAAAAGTAAATAATAGGAAAAAATAGGGAAGGAAAAAGGGAAGAGAAAAGTGGGGGAAAAAAAAGGGAGGGGGAAGGAAAGAAAAGGCATTGATTTCCGATTCCTTTCAATTCAGTAGAATAAGGCATTAACATCAAACCTCAACTTTTTACTTTTCCATAATAGTTTAAATTAGCCATTTCCATAGCAACAAATCTATCTGATTGGGTAAAAGCCAAAATCAAAGTTGTATTTTTTCTCACCTCAAGCATAAAGTCTAAAAGTGGTTTCCAAGAAATAGAAATAAAGTATTTGTATTTTTTTTCTTAAATCAAAGCAGATCTAAGCAAGCATCTTTGATTTGAATTCCACCCCATCACTTGTCTGAAGAGTTACAAATAATTCTAAAAGGAACTGTTGTTTATAATGTATGTTAATATTAAAGTTAATTATAATATAATGTATGTATAATGTATGTATGTGGTCAATTTCTGCTTAATTAAACATAGGAGCATAAGATGAAATTGGAGAAATCCTGAATCTTAAGATAACAGAACTGATTCAGACACATTCTATATCTGCACATGTGAATAAAATTGCATGATTTAAATAACACAGCAAACTGGCCTCAGATGTTTGGAGAAGAATGTCTTCAAAAATACTTTACACTTTAAAACAGGAGTCTTCAAACTTGACAGTTTTAAGACTTGTGGATTTTAACTCCCAGAATTCCTCCTCCGGTCATGTTGGCTCAAGAATTCTGGGAGTTGAAGTCCACAAGTCTTAAACTTGCCAAGTTTGAAGACCCTTGCTTTAAATTATTCCCTGATATTATTATGGTTGCATTCACACATGATACACAATTATTCAAAACAAATTGTGCTTTTTTTGGGGGGGAGGGGGAGGGGGAATCCAGAATCAAACTTCCAAAAAAGCTACATAACTTTGGTTTCTTTAGCCAGTTTCTTGTTTGTTTTCTCCATCTGTCAGTCCTGGGAAGAAATGTGTTATGAGCTAGGAAGAAGGATAATTTAAAACCTCACTGGTGGACCTTTCTTGTAAGCCTATGAAAGCTTCTCAATTCTTCCCCCCACCCATATGTATGTGTGCTTATGGATGTGAGTATGTATATATATGCATGTGTGTAGTGTATGTGTCTAAAATAGCCTAGCTAAACTACTTAGGTAAGATCTGTTTGTTTTCAGCATCTATCCAAAGTTCGCTATATGACACACCTGGATGAAATTTGTCTTGGTGCAGATACTCTCAGTGTACATAAAAGAAAAGATACACTCGTCAAGAGTGAAGAATCATCAAGTACAACACTCAATGATAGTCACAGGGTACAATAAGCAATCAAATCATGTTAGGAAACAGTCAATATTAAATCGTAGGGATGCAAGCGACAAAGTTACAGTCATACAGTCACAAGTGGGAGGGGATGGGTGATAAGGAGTGATGAGAAGATTAACAGTAATAGCAGACTTTGTAAATAATTGGACAGTGTTGAGGGAATTATTTGTTTAGCAGAGTGATGGCTTTTGGGAAAAACTGTCCTTGTGTCTCGTTCTGGTGTGCAGGGCTCTATAGCGTCGTTTTGAGGGAAGGAGTTGAAACAGTTTATGTCCGGGATGTGAGGGGTCTGTAAATATTTTCACAGCCCTCTTTTTGACTCTTGCAGTATACAGGAGGTTCTGGAATCAGCACATAACTCGCAGATGGTCCTAGCCCCATCTCTGCATCGGACGCAGGACCCTCGTCCGAGTCCTCTCCAGGCTCTGTAACAGTTGGTCCCTGTTCTTCCCCACTGTCTGATTCCGCTGCCATCTACGCAGGCTGCCGGTGAACCACAACAACCTGCTAAATACCACTTCTGTTCTATATGTACAATGTTCTACCTCTCCTTGGCCACAATTTCATTCCTTCAATGAAATGAGAAGTAAAATGTCTTCAAAAAAAAAAAAAAAAAAAACAACCAACAACCAAGAAAGTCCAGTTGCCTCCTGAAAAAGCAACTTTGGGACAACCATGACCTGGATGACTGAGAATCTCTACAGACTTTTAGTTTCACTGTTAGAGCAAACAGATCATATTGTTATTACTCCTTCTGGCATAACAGTCCAAAAAATGTTTTTGTCTTTCCGCAGGATTGTGCACAAGGACTTGGTATAGCAAAGAAAAAAAAAAATGGATACTATTCGCATTGTCTTCTCTTGTCAGGGGTAATTCGGGACGCCATCCTGATTAGGCCAGTGCTTTCTCCTCTACCTTCCACCCACCATGGGTCACTGTATTGATAGCCCTGTATTTATTGCAAGGAACGCAGTGGCTTAGTGGCTAACATGCTGAGCTTATTGATCAGAAAAATTGGCAGTTCGGTGGTTTGAATCCCTAGCACCTCTTAAAGGAGTGAGCTCCCATTACTCGTCCCAGCTTCTGCCAACCTAGCAGTTTGAAAGCATGTAAAAATGCAAGTAGAAAAATAGGGACCCCTTTGGTGGGAAGTTAACAGCGTTCCGTGCGCCTTCGGCATTTAGTCATGCCGGCCACATGACCACGGAGATGTCTTCCAACTGCTGGCTCTCCAGCTTTGTAATGGAGAGGAGCACACAGCCCCCTTGAGCCGGAAACGACTGGCACATGTGTCTGAGGGGAACCTTTACCTTTACCTATTTATAGCAGAATAAAACTACCTTAATCTGTTTCCTTCTGCCTAGGTTCTGGATCATCCATAAAGTTATAGCACACAAGCTAGACTAGATTTAGAACTTATGACTGATGTTGGGAACCTGCCTGGGAAGGGAAACTCTCTTTGATTTTTCCCCCAGAACATTGCAAAGCTGAGAATACAAATCAGAGGGCAATTTGCTTGCAACTTGGTCTGTTGGGAGGTAGCGGGCTATCTTTGTGTTCTGCTTGCTCATCAATAACTGATGAGCTACCCAATTCCCCCATGCATGAGATTAACATTTTCTCTTGAACCTCATGGGCAGGCAAACTCAAAGGGAGGAAAGGAAGAGAATAAGGAAGGGCCATCGTCAGAGCTGCTGCTCGGATATTTTGCTCTGTAACTAAGGGAGAAAACTTTACCCAGAACTTTACTTTTTATGAGTCCTGGTTCAATTGTTGGCAACTCATTAAAACAGCCTAGATACAGTGTTCAAGTTAGGGGGAAAAATCCTATCGGTGCAGAATTTACTTTTGATCAGATTATGACAAGGAACTTCTTCTCTTTCTCCTTCTCCTTCCCCTCTTCCTCCTCTCCTCTTCCTCTTCCTCTCCTCCTCTTCTTCCTCTCCTCCTCCTCCTTTCCTCCTCCACTCTTCCTCCTCTTCCTCTTCTTCTCCCTCCCCTCCTCCTTCCTTCCCCTCCTCTTTCTTCCCCTTCCTCTTCCCTCCTGCTCTTCCTGCTCCTCCACCACCACTTTGGGTGTCAAGGGAGATACAAAGTTCTGGTTCTTGCACTTCTGGCAGATTCAACCATTGTCCTCAGATGCTGTTGTAGCATGTCTTTGATATTGTCTCTCCATCTTCTTCTGGCTGTGTCTGTTATCTTTGGCCTTCTCTTTTTGTGTATTAAAACCAGTTAATTTGCTGCTAACTCTAAGAAGAGAAAAATTGGGCTCTGCTGTGGTCGTATCTTGAGGGCTGCCTGTGTAATCTGAGTTCATTATTCTCTTAAGGAAATATATTGGAATTATTTACAAAGCCTTCACCGGTGAATAGCTACAGATGCCACCCACATACCTATGTTTATCATCATAATCCTACATGCTCAGATGTGACAGCAAATTGCTTGCAGCTCATTTGTGTGTTTTACATTTTAAACCTTTGTGGCTTCAAATGTCTTGGAAATGACCAAAGTAATAGACATTTCTATAAAATGGAAAATCAATCAGATCAGTGGTGGGATTCAAAAAACTTTACTACTGGTTCTGTGGGCTTGGTGAGCATGGCATGGCCTGGCTTGGTGGGCATGGCAGGGGAAGGATACTGTAAATTCTTCATTCCCATCCCACTCCAGGAGAAGGTTCCTACAAAATTCCATTCCCTCCCCATCCCACTAACCTGCTTTCCAGCTCCATTCTCCTGTGCAGGGCAACAAAAGAAGACCTAGCCAGTCAGCTGGGACTTGGGAGGCAGAGAATAGATGGGGGCAGGGCCACTCAGAGTTGGTCTTTGCCAGTTCTCCGAACTACTCAAATTTTCCATTACCGGTTCTCCAGAATTGGTCAGAACCTGCTGAATTCCACTTCTGGATCAGATTCTCCATATCTTTTGAATTACAATAATACAGGGAATTTTTGTTGTTCTGAACATGGTGCTGTCTCTTTTATTTGTGGATTTTTTTTCCAGGTGGAAATGAGATGGTCATAAATCTTTTCCTCCTTTATCTTTTTTCACTCTATGAAAACAGGGTTACAGATCAATTGATTTACCATCACAATTGATTAGGTGACTTTCCTGCTATCTCTCTTGTGGCAATAGACGGACCTCTCGTATGGATCTTTCATTAGAGAAGTCACCGAAAAGCGGAGGTTCACTGGAAGCTTATATAGCTTGTCACTGACTCATTAGTCCATTAACTGGGCATTAAGATTATTTAATGGTTACACATAAAAACCCAATTCATATGTCATTAGATCCAACATTTTAAAAAAATAACTTTGAAAAGAAATCCTTATAAGCTCTTAACATTGATTTCCTGCTGTATTTGAACTTACAAAGAGAGGAGGATGAATTCAGGTTCTTTACTCACGTAGTTTCTATGGCTCATTTTAGCTTACCCTAGGTTATTCTAGGGCTTTTATGGGAGGGAGGGGGAAAAAATGAGGCATTCATATATCTCTTTTGTCCATTATTTTACTTAATCTCATTGGCTATGGAAACCAATCTGATGTTAGCGATATCCAAATACTGCTTTGGCTATATCAGTGCCAAAGGTTCGTTCTCTCTCTCTCTCTCTCTCTCTCTCTCTCTCTCTCTCTCTCTCTCTCACACACACACACACACACACACACACACACACACACACACAGTGAATTAGGGAAGTTATGAAAATGGTTTCTGATGAGGCATTTCTTGTGTAGCTACTTGTAATTCCATGACACAAGAAGCACCACCAGGACAATTCCATAGAATTGTAAGAGTCATCACAGGTACTTTGGAAAATAGGTTGACCCTCTCTTCTTTGAGAAACCGTCTCTTCTGGAGAAACAGATGTTCCAGTATGGGCAGCTCAGTGGTGGGATTCAAATTTTTTTACTACTGGTTCTGTGGGCAGGGCTTGCTGGGCGTGGCTTGGTAGACGTGGCAGGGGAAGGTTACTGCAAAATCCCATCCCTCCTCACCCCATTAACCTGCTTTCCAGCTCCGTTCTCTTGTGCAGGGCAACAAAAGAAGATCCAGACTCAGGACTCAGGAGGAAGAGAAGAGATGGGGTTGGCAGGGCCAGTCAGAGGTTGTATTTGCCAATTCTCCGAACTACTCAAAGTTTCTGCTACTGGTTCTCCAGAACTGGTCAGAACCTGCTGAATACCATCTCTGGATCAGCTGAACAAAAAGAAGTGAAAACATTAAAGAATGGCAGATCAACCACACATTTTTGTCATCAAAAGCATTCCTTTGTTAAAAGAATAGCATCTATATTTATCTTGATCACATCTTCTTTTCTGTATAAAATGATATATTTTCCTTTAATTTTTAAAATCAAAACAATAGCAGTCCACCTGTGGTCTTTCTATTTCTCCAATTAAAAATGACTCAAGCAGTGACAGGTTGTCTGATACATTGATAAAAATATTGAATCTTTGGGACAAAAGTTGATGTTGTTTCAGATTATCCACTCATTAATAATTCTCAAAAATGGGATATGAATGATTATGTATATGTATAAACATAGTCTATGTACGTGCATGTGTGTATTTCTACACAACTGCACTTACACACAACACTTGAAAACCGAACTGCATACTCTCACTAATGTACTAACAGCCAATGGATTCCAAAGAAAGAAGATTACCCACCTAATCCAAAAACAAACCCTAACCAAAATCCAAGAAAGAGAACAAGAGAACGGCAAAGCCCTCCTCCCATATATAAAAGGCACTACAGACAAAATCAGCAAGATCCTCCAAAAACACAACATTAAGACAGCATTCTGCACAAACAGAAAAATATCCACCATCCTAAGAAACCCTAAAGTCAGAATCGAGTTAGAAAACCAAAGAGTATATGAAATCCCTTGCACCGCCTGCACCGCCACATACATCAGGCAAACCAACAGAAGAATTAGTGCACGCATTGAAGAACAATTAGTTGGCTGTGTTCCGATTGGCTGGGGGTGTGTTCTGTTCAGGTGGGGGCTTGGCTGTGGTGGTAGTATCTTGTGTGGCTCTCATGGGTGTGGGTCTGGTGTCATTCTTCATGTTAGGTATTCGTTTGTTAATGAGAGCGGGTTTCCAAATGGCTGGTAGGTGGGAGGTATCATCTCTTTTATTCATGCTGTGTGGGCGTTTTTCTATCTCTATGACTTCTCTGATTTTTCTGTTGTTGAAGTGTTCAGTTTTGGCCATAGTTCTGGTATGTTTAAAGTAAATCTCATGTCCTGTGGCTTTGAGGTGTTGGTCCAGGAAAGAGATCGGTTCTTCTTTTTTGATTGAGTTCTTGTATTCTTCAACGCGTGCACTTATTCTTCTGTTAGTTTGTCTGATGTATGTGGTGGGACAGCGGTGCAAACAAATAGAAGGAGCACCCATGGGATTACCCCTCTCACCTGTCATCGCAAACCTCTGCATGGATCACTTTGAAACACAAGCTCTAGAAAAATATGATCACAAACCCAAACTCTGGCTCAGATACGTAGATGACACCTTCATAATCTGGCCACACGGGGAAAAAAAAACCTGAACAACTTCCTCACACACCTCAACAGCCTACACCCCAAAATACAATTCATGGAAAAAGAAGCCAACAATCAACTTCCCTTCCTAGATATCTAGTATACAAAAAAATCAAATGGCTCCCTAGGACACACCATCTACCAGAAGAAAACACATACAAACCGCTATCTAAATGCACTCTCACACCACCACCCAGCACAGATCAATTCCGTAGCCAAGACACTCATCTCCAGAACAAAATGCTTAGCCGATGAACAACACTTAAAAGCCGAACTACACACCCTCACTAATGTACTTACAGCCAATGGATTTCCAAAAAAGAAGATTACCCACCTAATCCAAAAAGAAACCCCAACCAAAAGCCAAGACAGAGAACAAGAGAATGGCAAAGCCCTCCTCCCATATATAAAAGGCACTACAGACAAAATCAGCAAGATCCTCCAAAAACACAACATTAAAACAGCATTCTGCACAGAGAAATATCCACCATCCTAAGAAACCCTAAAGACAAAATCGAGTTAGAAAACCAAGGAGTATACGAAATTCCTTGCACCGCCTGTACCACCACATACATCAGACAAAGTAACAGAAGAATAAGTGCACGCATTGAAGAACACAAGAACTCAATCAATAAAGAAGAACTGACATCTTCCCTGGTCCAACACCTCAAAGCCACAGGACATGAAATTGAGTTTAAAAATACCCGAACTATCGCCAAACCCGAACACTTCAACAACAGAATAATCAGAGAAGCCATAGAGATAGAAAAACGCCAACAGAGCATGAATAAACAAGATGATACCTCCCACCTACCAACCATTTGGAAACCTGCCCTCATTAATAAATGAGTACCTAACATGAAGAATGACACCAGACCCTCACCCACGAGTGCCACACAAGATGCTACCACCACACTTCCACGTAGAAAAAAGACTCACACCCACACAGAAGATGAGACATGACCCCGGACCAGAAGCTGTACCGCAGCTGCACCACTACCCGCTTCAAACCCCTCTGACCCATACAAGAAGCGAACTGACATCCACCATGAAGATGTGGCACGACCACAAACACAAAGCCAAACAACAAGATCACAGCTCACCAGCTCAAATCCCCCAGTAACTAAGACTAACCTGAGCACAACCAAGCCCCCACCTGAACAGAACACACCCCCAGCCAATCAGAACACAGCCAACCCCCTACCAATCAGAACACAGCCAAACCCCCAACCAATGAGAACACACCCCCACCCAATCAGAACACAGCCAAGCCCCCACCCAATCAAGTCACACCCCCACTAGCAGTTAAAAGGAAGAAGCAGCTGCAAGCTCACATTACTCTGAGAAGCACAGAGCTGAAGAAACAAGCCTGAAGATGATGAATGAGACTTCATCGAAACGTTGCCTAAATACTTCCAATATTACGTGGGAGAAAACCCGAATAACCAAATATCCATACACACACACACATACACACACACACACACACATACAAATACATATACATACACATATAGTTTGCAAGCTTTGATGAAGACATCAAGATATTTCAGAAGAGAAACCCTTTCCCATGCTAAGCTTGCACTGCAATCTTTTGATACTGCTTCTGTCTGCATTAACCTGTAACAGGATTGGTGCTTTAGCAACAAGAGAGAAAAACCTTTCTTTGCTTCAGAGAATTATTTAAAGATAAAATATTGTGTATTTAAGATCCCAGGAAAGTTTGATGGTATAGATAAATCTCTTTAGTGTGTTCCATAATTGTTAAGTTAATCTTTTGGCAGAAATAGAGACCGGGAGCAGTTTTAATTGAGCAATTGCTTATAATTCCATTTTAAATAATCGTGAAGGAAAATGGCTGGACTTGAATCTCCTTTTTTATATAGATAAAGATTAAGTGGGCTTGCTAT
Source organism: Laticauda colubrina (assembly GCA_015471245.1). NCBI lineage: Eukaryota > Metazoa > Chordata > Lepidosauria > Squamata > Elapidae > Laticauda > Laticauda colubrina. Next base: position 16,035,811 of record BLBF01000073.1, read on the forward strand.
CTCCCCTCTACAAGAGCACTTTTGGTTGTGGTCTCTTGAGTTGTAGGTTCCTTGCCCTGAAGATCCTAGTGGTTTTCTTCCCTGTTAACATTCCAGTTGATAGTTTTGTGGTGCCAGTCTTCAGCAGCTGTTTGCTGCTGGTGTATTGCTTTCAACTGAACTTGTTCCTTTTTACTCGAGGTTATAAAATTTTCTGTGGTAGGCAAAAGGAGAAGGGGATGGCAGAGGACAAGAATGTTAGCTAGTGTCATCGATGCGATAAACATGAATGTAGGGAACATCCAGTAGAGGACAGGGGTCCTGGCATGCTATGGTCCATGCTATGGCTGTAAAGAGCAAGACATGACAAAAATAAAATTTGCTATAAATAAATAAAAATAGCTGCAATTTTATATCTATCTATCTATCGATCAATCTATCTATCTATCTATTTATCTGAGCCACGGTGTCACAGTGTTTAGAGTGCAGTACTGCAAGCTACTTCTGCTGCAATTTGGCAGATTGAATCTCACTAGGCTCAGGGTTGACTCAGCCTTCCATCCTTCCAAGATTGGTAAAATGAGGACCCAAATAGTTCAGGAAAATATGCTAACTCTGTAAAGCACTTAGAGAGAGCTGTAAAGCACTGCGAAGTGGTATATAAATCTCAGCGCTATTGCTAAGTGTTATCTCTCTCTCTCTCTGTGTGTGTGTGTGTGTGCGCGCACATGCGTGCGTATGTCTATATGTCATCTCTCTATCTCTATCTATTTCTCTCTCCATCTATCTCTCCACCTCTCTCTCTCCATCATTCTCCACCTCTCTCTCTCTCTCTCTCTCTCTCTCTCTCTCTCTCTCTCTCTCTCTCTCTCTCTCTCTCTCTCTCTTTCTCTCTCTCTCTCTCTCTCTCCATCTCTCTCTCTGTCTGAAAATCTGAGATTTTGGCTGACTTTCCAGAGTTACCCCAACTACTCTCTTCTTTAGCAGGACTGTAGTTGCTATTTTGTAAATGTTTATATAAAACAGTTGAGCACCAGTCCTCTTCACACTCCCAATTCTCCATTTTGACTTGCCTTCTGGAGATCTCCAAATCACTCTGTCTGATGATTGATATTGAAATATATTGAAGGAATTGAATCATATGACCACGTTATAGGTGTTCACAAAATAGAAGGTTTTGTCAAATAGTCTCAGTCTTGGGAAGGTATGCAAACTATTTTGGGAATCCTCAATAATCAGATCAATATCTTGAAAGATATTTGTATTGAAGAAAGTTTGCTTGTGGTCCTCTCTTTGCCCAACATTGGAAATGAAGAGCAACAGATCTTCTCCCTTGCTAGTCAACTTCCTGCTTCTATTATCCCAAGAGATCCATCCAGATCTTTTTCTCTACTGAGCAAAGATGCAAAGTAAATACCTTTGAAGCCATGCGTAGGTGTAGCATTGTTTCAGACAAGAACATCTTTTAAAACAATCCACAAGTCTTGGCAAGTATGCTATCCTTTGGGATACTGAATGACCATGATGAAATATTCAGGGTGACATAGTGCAGATGCAAAAATGAAGTTGCGTAGGTAACAAATGTGTTGATTTTCCATGGCTAGGTTCATCACACAGGCAACTGTAATGATGCTGTCATGTAGAAAAAGTTCTAGAAATTAATCTGAAAAAATATCGAGCTATATTCTCCATGCAGATATAGGTCTAATCAAGATATAGATGGCTCATCTCAGAATTGTATAGTCTTTTCTTTGAGCTTGTAGAATAAAAGAAGGAGCTGTTCAAATATATATAATTATTAGTGAATGCTTTCTATTCGTTCCTAGGAGAAAACTAAAAGTCTGGAAGAGAAGGAAGAGGGGATGTTTGGTTAGTACTTAAGGCACCAGGCTAGAAAAAAGGAGACCGTGGGTTCAAATCCTGCCCTAGAAGCCAGCTTGGGTAACTTTGGGCCAGTCACTCTCATTCAGCCCAATACACCTCACAGGTTATTTTTGTGAGGTAAATAGGAAGAGAAAGGTATGTTTGATATGTTCAACTTCTTGAGTTATCTATAAAATATTAAAGGTAGGAAGGAAACAAATAAATAAAACAAAGGAAAAGAAAGAAAGAAGAATAGATAGATAGATAGATAGATAGATAGATAGATAGATAGATAGATA
>BLBF01000073.1:16053138-16069581 GCA_015471245.1 Laticauda colubrina
ATCACATGACCTAAAAAGGACACCTAACATCAAAAACATCATCAAAAAAGCACAACAAAAATATTTTTTCTGTGCCAACTCAGAAAGTTCAAACTGCCCACGGAGCTGCTGATCCAGTTCTCCAGAGGAATTATTGAGTCTGTCGTCTGCACCTCTATAACTGTCTGGTTTGGTTCTGCAACACAACAGGACAGACACAGACTTCAGAGGTTAATTAGGACTGCAGAAAAAACAATTGCTACCCAACTGCCTTCCATTGAGGACCTATATACTGCACTAGTCAAAAAGGGGGATGTGAAAATATTTACAGACCCTCACATCCTGGACATAAACTGTTTCAACTCCTTCCCTCAAAACGACACCATAGAGCACTGCACACCAGAACAACTAGACACAAGGACAGTTTTCCCCAAATGGCATCATTCTGCTAAATAAATAATTCCCTCAACACTGTCCAACTATTTACAAAGTCTGCACTACTATTACTATTAAACCTCTCATCACTCCTTATCAACCATTCTCCTCCCACTTGTGACTGTATAACTTTGTTGCTTGTATCCTTATGATTTACATTTTTTCCTAGTATGATTTGATTACTCATTGTACCCTATGACTATCATTAAGTGTTGTACCTTATGATTGTGTTGTACCTTATGTTGTACCTCTTGATGAATGCATCTTTTCTTTTATGTACACTGAGAGCATTTGCACCAAGACAAATTCCTTGTGTGCCCAATCACACTTGGCCAAGAAAGGAATTCTATTCTTTCTAGTCTATTTTGTGACTTCTGACAAGCAAAATCCATGGGGAAGCCAGATTCACTTAACCGTGTTACTAATTGAACAACTGCAGTGATTCACTTAACAACTGTTGAAAGACTGATCCTAAAAATGGGACAAAAATCACTTCACAATTGTCTCACTTAGCAATAGAAATGCTGGCCTCAATTGTGGTGGGATTCAAATATTTTTGACACTAGTTTGTTGGGCGTGGCTTGATGGGCAGACTTTGCGTGCACACATGCACCAAACATGCACTTTGTGCAAGAATAGAGGCATTTGCACAGGCGCAGAGGCAGTCTAAATCCCCTCTTGCAAGCCTGCATGATCCCAATTGCTTCAGCAGCTGCCACATGGCACTCTTCTGTGCCGCGCAAAGCAGCTGTGCTTCAAATTCAGCAGATAAAAATATGGGAACCTGGGCAAGCAGGTGGGCCCAAAACCCGCCTGCAGAATGGAGGAGAGAACCAGTCGAATACCACCACTGGGTCATATGTTAAGGACTATCTGTATTTTTGAGGTTCAATCAGAAAGGGGGAAATATTCAAGTAGATATATAGCTGAATGACATATCTGAATCTGATCTGAAAAAAACACCTTTTACTTTATTACTTATTTTTTGAGTTTTTAACCAGAAGGAAAGCCACGAAACAACAACCAAGACTCTGTTAAAGCTTGAAAGCCTTTTTAATTGGGCAGGATAAATATGTATAAAAGGACGTGGAAGCGATTGCATTAAACGGATAGAAAATTACCGAAATTCATATTTCTAAATTACAGAATGATGTATAGATATTAAGTGTAAGGGGTATATTCCTAAATGGGTGTTCTCTATATGTTTACTGCTTTACGTACAAACAGAGTGGAGCATTAAATTATGGTACATTTTGAGGATATTTCTATCGTAAATAATTCCAGAAATGGAGAAGGCATTCTGCAAAATTAAATAGGCAATTTCATATTTTATTAACTGGGTATTTATTGAACGCGTCTCCTAACTGGGCTGTGGTTGAATAGCTGGAAAAAATATGAATCAAATCATTCAGTAATTGGAAGGTTGCTTCCTACAGTATATCTTTCAACAGGGGTAAGCAAAATACTTTATATCAATATGCCTAGATATAGAGAAGGACTACTAGATTTGCACCCATGCAGATGCTAAAACGGGGGCACGGTCTCCTCCAGAAGCCAGAATTGTCCTTCGTTCTCAACTTATGACCACAACTAAGTCCAATATTTCTGTTGCTAAGCAAGACAGTTGTTAAATGAGACCTTTTTTGCTCTAGTTGTTAAAGGAAACACTGCACTGATTAAGTCAGAGACATGAATCTGGCTTCTCTATTGATTTTGTTCATCAGAAGGTCGCAAAATGGATCACTGGAACCGTCATAAAGATGAACCAGTTTTATTCTTAAATAAAATGGGTCTATAAAAACTGAATGGTGTTGACTATACATTAAAAAATGACTAAAAAATTATATGACATATAAATCAGAACTGGTAAAGTTGGAGATGCGGAAGTGCAGATATTCCATTCAGCACTGATCGACATTCTAGTTGTACTGAGATGTGTCATGATTTTTATAAGATTTCAGGACTGTTTTTTGAAAAAAGTTGATCCAGAATGGATAGGGGGAAATCAGAGGTGGTATTCAGCAGGTTCTGACCGGTTCTGGAGAACTGGTAGTGGAAATTTTGAGTAGCTCAGAGAAGCTGCAAATACCACCTCTGTCTAGCCATGCCCCCATCTATTCTCTGCCTCCCGAGTCCTGCCTGATCGGCGGGGTCTCCTTTTGTTGCCCTGCACAGGAGAATGGAGCTGGAAAGCAGGTTAGTGGGGTGGGAAGGGAATTGAGATTTTTCAGTATCCTTCCCTTGCCACGCCCACCAAACCATGCCCACAGAACCGGTCGTAAAAAAATTTGAATCCCACCACTGGGGGAATTGATAACTGAATATTAGTTTCAACGTAGTACCAAACGGTAGCACGTAGAGGTTCATAATTCAGCTCTTCGCTTTGAACTTTGTGCTTTTGGTCTTTTCCTACTCGTGCTTTAACTGTGAGCAAAATTTAATTCTTGTCTTTCCTTCTCAACAAAGCTCAGATTTCAGGGCAAGAGGAACAGGTTTCAACAGTTGGTAGCAGAGGGCCTGAGTATAGGCTGTACTAAGGTATCATGAAGCTTTGACTGTAGCAGCAGGCAAATCAGATTGGGGGTAAGTATTCCAGCCATGGAATCAGTCAAATATGTTTTTTTTTTATTTTTAATTTTCCCTGAGCACTCTAGAGGGGAAAGCATCCTGCTTGATTCAACTCAGCAGGAGGCTTTAACCCCTCTCTGCTATCCATCTTAGATCTCCTGGTGGAGGTGCTTAATATGTGTGCTTGTGCGCGCGCACACACACACACACACACACAGACACGGAAGGGTAGGAGAGGGAGAGAGACAGAGACAGAAAAAGAGAGGAAAGAGAGAAATAGACAAACAGAGAGAGGGGGAAGATGGGACAGAGAGAATGTGGGAGGGAGGGAGACAGAGAGAAAGAATGGAAAGAAAAAGGAAGATATTTTTTTAATCCAAACACAGAATTTTGTTCATCTTATTTATAAAAATAACCTTTATCTGCTATCCTTTTTTATTTGATTTGTCAATTGCTTACAAGATAATAGGTAAAAGTAAAAACATAGTTATGAATACATGGATACATGTAAGAAAAATGAAAGAAACAATAGGACAGGGATGGTATGGCACGTTGGTGCGCTCATGCACGTCTCCTTCTTACATGTCCCAGAGAAACTGCTTAATCTGTGCATGCAGAGAGAGAGAGAGAGAAAGAAAAAGAAGGAGAGAGAAAGAAAGAAAGAAACAGGGAAGAGAGAGAAGAGAGATAGAGAGAAAAAGGAGAAAAAGAATAGAATAGGATAGAATTCTTTATTGGCCAAGCATGATTGGAATTTGTCTTGGTGCATATGCTCTCAGTGTACATAAAAGAAAAGATACATTCATCAAGAGTCAAGAATGTGGAGAAAGGGAGAAAAGAAAGAGAGAGAGAGAGAGATCTTTTTATACAAATACAGAATTTTGTTCATCTTATTTAGGAAAAAACACCTTTCTAATTCTGCATATTTTGATTCAAAATTAATGGAACAAAACTTCACTTTTCTGAATTGACTAAGTTCAAAAAGTATAAATGAGAATGGCTGTATTAGCTTTCCTGTAGCTTTTAAGAGGAATTATTTAAAAAAGATAACCATCCCAATTATTACTGCAAGTACAATAAATTCAGGGAATTGAAAGTCCAACTTTAAAAAAATAATAATTTAAAAAAGAAAGCATCAAATGCTTCCTGCTTAGCAGGAGGGCATCACACATGGTTCTCTTGACATTTTAAATGCAAATCTCAGATACTTTCTCTCATAACCAAGACAACTTTAGAATTTTTGTTAATTCTACTTTCAAAAGACATGTGTTTTCCTTTAATCAGATAACAAACCTTACGTTTGTTACATTATATATAATATAGCTAATTTTGTGTCACAGCTATGAAAGCCTGCAAACAAAATGTCCCAGAACAACATTTAAACATAAATTATACCCCGAGTGAGTTATATTGTGTGTTGTCTAATTAGAATTTTACATATGATTTAATAATACATTAACTTATTATTATACTACACTGTCATTTCATTTTGTGGTTCAATTCTCACTATTGTTCCACTCGTTGATCAAATAAATGATTTTACCACCTTAGCTTAAAAAAGATTAAGAAATGATGCTGAGATTCAACCAGAAGAATCAAAGAAAGCAAACAACTTCTCATTTCATATTCTACATCCATGTAGAGAAATAATCAGAATCCTCTTCAATTTCTAATATTCAGTAGGGAATTAATAAAGAGGCAGCTTTTTCTCATCATGTTGGGATTTTACAGGCACTTGTAAGCAATAATAATACTTTTTAGGGAGTTGCTCTACTTATCTTTAACCCCTGATACTCAATAGACTTGAATGCTGGACCCTATCTAACCAAATGAGAGAAAAGTAAGGTTTTATACATAGGCAAGCCAAGCCAAATGTACAGATAGAGATAAGGTGAAATTTGGCTCAATAGCAGTAACTGCAAGCGGGATCTTGGAGTCCTAGTGGCAATCACTTAAACATGAACCAGTAGTGTGTGGAAGCAGCCAAAAAAGCCAATAACAATCCTAGGCTGCATTAACAGAGGGATAGAATCAAGATCACGTGAAGTGCTAATTCTGCTTTATAAAGTCTTGGAATATTGCATCTAGTTTTGGTCATCATATTGTAAAAAAGATGAAATGTGACATGTTTCTTTCAATTTTAAGTCTTTTTTTTTTTCTCCAATTTATCCCATTTTGAATTTTTTTTTTGAAAAAATGACCCTTATCTAAATTTTCCAAATCTTGCTGAAGATCTGGATATAGAATCAGATTGAAATATCTGTGGATTGATGCCACACGGTTTATTTCCAGACTTCCAAATAAGGTTCTAAACTTATATTGGAGATACACACACACACACACACACACACACACACACACACACACACAAAACCACACACACACAAGTGGTACCTTAGTACTTGACTGCTTTGAAACTCTTTGAATTTGGTATTTGACACATTTTGATGTGAAAATGTTGTCCCAGTAATCAGTGTTTGTTTAGTACTTGACACATTGCAATAGGATGAGTGGGACAGCTGTGGATAATGGAGAGAAAGTCAGCCATGCTGGGAAGGTCAGTGCAAAAGGAGTGGGATGACCACAAAGGGTGGACAGGAAGCTGGCCATGCTGGAAAGTTCATTAACATAGGAAAAGGGGAAAACAGAAAGGGTCACATGGTAAGTCACCTGATTTGTTTGGAATGCATCCTTTTAAATACTTGTCGCACCTCCTTGAACCAATTAACACCGAATACTGAGGTATCACTTTGTGTATGTATGCATATGTATGTATGTGTGTATGTATGTATGTATGTATGTATGTATGTATGTATGTATGTATGTCTCTTCTTTGACCTTCTAATCACCTAAGTTGAAAGATTCTAGTTATAATATTTTGGGCATCATGGATAGATATGGATAGATAATACAGACACTTTAGGTTGGTTAATATTTTCATAAAACTGCTTCATGATGCTATTTGTAGATTTAGGTTGAATTTCCAGTGCCAATATGGTGATGGCAATCCACGTTATTCCCATCTGTTATCCCTATAGATAAACCTAGATTTATCTATGTGGACATCAGATAGATAAACAACAACCTGCATAAATTGAACTTTATTACAAGTATTATGATGATGTTATATCTGTGCTTTCTAGATTACCCTGTCTCAAAAAGAGTTTGATTCTGATTCTGTCTCAAAAAGAGTTTCAATTACTGCACAAAGCAATTATGTAACCTATTCTGTTGTGATCAAGTTGTTCTGGTATGTTTCAGATGAACCAGCTATCAATTTACTTCTCCGCTGAGATCAGATTTTTAAGACTCTAAATGATCTTGACCCAGAATATTTCCTTATCTATGACTGAGCTCAGCTGGTGTAGAATCAAGTTGATGGCTTTTAGTGTTTGGCGCACGTTCTATGAAATCCTACCTACGTGGGCCAGGCAGCTTACACGACTCTGAATGGGTTATGAGCCTTTTGGAATACAGCTAGAATCAAACATTGAGGGGGAAAGCCTTGAATGTATAGTATTTTCTTTTTGTTGTTCTTTGAAATGCATTTGAGTTCAAATATTTCTTGCAGTTGTTTGCACTGTTAACATATTAGTCAGTGTGTGTATGTGCACGTTTCAGGGTTCCTTTGCAAGCTACACTGTATGTCTCTACCAGAAAGGCAAGATGTAAACTCTTGTGGCCCACCAGAGGCCAGTGGAGCTGGTGGCAGACTCAGACAGTGAGGAGGTTGGGGAGGAACATGGGCCAGTCCTGGAGTCCGGGGAAGGCTCTGACCAGTGCCCTGCATTGGAGGCAGAGATGAGGCCAGGGACATCTGACATTTATCAACTGTTTTCGGAATTGGATTTCAGTGGGGCAGAAGAACAGCTGGAGCCTGTTCTCAATGTGCACATGCAAAGACCTGCCAGGAGAAGAGAACAGTTAAGGAACAAGGGTCAACTCGGGAGTAAGGGCACAAGTGGATAATGAATGGCCCCTCCCATAGGGAATAAAGAGGAGTGAAAGGGGAGTGGTGTTTGCAGGAGACAATTAGTTCAATTCATTAGGGTGTAGATCAGTTCCTGATTTCTTACCAAGTAATTTCTGCTACAGCGTGACGTTTAGAAGATATCAGCCTTGCAACTCTCCAAGCCTGATAAAGGTCTGTAGTATTCAGACTACAGTGGTATTCGGCAGGTTCTGACCAGTTCTGGAGAACTGGTAGCGGAAATTTTGAGTAGTTCAGAGAACCAGAAAATCCCAGATTTTACAGTCTCCTTTCCCTGGCACACCCACCAAGCCACGCCCACAGAATTGGTAGTAAAAAAATTTGAAACCCGGCACTGGTCTGTACTTGTGAAATCTCATGAAAGGCTGTTTGCCGAGACTTTGCTGGAGAGGAATTCATTTTAACCTAAATAAAAGGGGTTTTATCGGGACAAGGAGTCTGCTTCCATGATCTTGGGAAGGTCTAGTCAGAACATCAAACATTCTTAATAGAAAAGAAAAAAATAACTTCAGATCATTCTACCTGCATTCTAACTGCAGGGAATAATTGTATTCATTCAGGGTAGTGTAAGACATTGAAAAAAAAATAACTGAGATTGGAAAAAAGCAATATCAAGCCACTTCCATGAAGTTACGGGTAGTTCTTGACTTACAACCTTTCATTTAGCAACCGCTGGAAGTGACAAGGGAAGTGAACAAGGTGACTTACAACTGTTTTTCCCACTTGTGACCATTGCAGCATCCTCATGGTCATGTGATCAAAACTCAGATGCATGGCAACATGATTGATATGTGTGACATTTGCAGTGTCCGAGGGTCATGTGATCCCCTTTTGCATCTTCCGACAAGCAAAGTCACTGGCAAAACTGGATTCACTTAACAACTAGGTTACTAACTTAACAACTGTGGTGATTCACTTAACAACTGTGGCAAGAAAAGTCGTAAAATGGGGCAAAACTCACTTAACAAATGCACATTTTGGGATCAGTTGTGGCCTAAGTCAAGGATTGCCTATACTTACATTGACATGTTCTGTGATGACCCGGGGGGTGGCACAAAGGCAACAGTCAAATAAGCAAGAAGAGTCCCCTTATTATCTCCAACTTTGCCTCCAATGGCCAGGTTACCTTCGGCTGGAGAAAAACTCTCCCAGGAACAGTCTTTAAGTGGAGAAAATTCAATACAAAACAAGATACACACAAACTGTAACTAAAAATCCAAACAAACCAAGCTGAAGTAATTAACTTGATATGGCAGGAGAAGGAATTTCAGGCTTGAAAGCACGGCAAAAGTCACACAATTGGGAAGATGCCAGGAACACAGATAAGCCATGATGATACCAGATAAATTCACATTTGCTCCCAACAGCTTGCTGTGTGCAGCTTCCTCTTTTATACACTTTGTTCCCAGCTGCAGCTAATGAAGGGAATCAGGGCCCTTTCCTCCCCCATAAGCCAGGCGACCCATGTTGCTCCCTCTCCATGCCTCCCTGTGTGTCTTAGGATGAAGAGTCGGTGGGCCTGGGTCTTCCTCCGAATTCCCTCTCCTTTGCTCTACCTCTTTCCTGCTCTGCCCAGCTGGACTTTGCCCTTCCCCAGTTTCCTCCACAGCCAAGGGAGCCATATTCCCACTCCCTATCAGCTGTTCCACTTCCCCCTCTGAGTCAGATTCTGACAGGGGCACGACATGTTCATGTAGGCACCAAGGAAGTGAGCTTTACTTGATTTGAAGAAGTCCTTACATTTTTAAGGGCATCACACCAAAAAGGCATTTTTTAAATGATATTGTCAACATCCAGCTTGAGTGTTCAAGTAAAACTCCAGGACTGTTTTGTGTCTGAAAATCTTACTGTTTCTTGAATACATGGCATAGTAAGGTTGAGATAAAACTAACTCTGAGATCCTCAGGCCTCAGTTCATTGTATTAAACAATGAATTTTCCAGTCAACCCCTAAGCTTCCATATAGACCAAGTAAACAAGTTATCTTTGTTATGGGAACCATCTGCCTCAACTGCACACCTGCTAAGACATCCTTGAAAAGTTTCCAGGCTCTCACCAGCTTCAGTGGAGCTGTAGAGGTTTCATTCCTCTGGTTAACCCATTCATAACCAACACGTCCCTGCTCCTTCCTCTAATGACGGATTGAAATGACGAGGCACATAGCTGCCAAAGTTTCATTCTTGACCGATATTGGGCAGAAAAAACAATTTCTTAATTCCACCTTATTTTTTGCTACCTTACCTTAAAAAGAAAGCCTCTTTAAATTGATTTCTATATCTAGTTCAGTTAAAAGATCAGATAGTTCAGGTAAGACTGTGCTGAAATAAGTCTTGTTAAAAGAACTAACTGCAGGAAAGGAAAGTGGTTGACAGATCATCTACACCACCTCATCAAGGTAGCGTGTTTTAAATTATCAAAGCATGATAGATCTGATATCCCATCAGATTTTATGATACCCCCTTTAAGACAGAGCAGAATAATTACCACTCCCCTTGTTTTTGATCTTTTACATATACATATTTATGTATAGCTCCCACCCATACACACACACTTTCCTCTCTCAGATTCTGAAAATTATGATGAAAATTCTTCCTCCTTCTGGCAGTGCAATTATGGCTATGGGGAAAAAATCCTTAAAGTTATAGCAAGAGCCACAAACTTCATTGCGACTGCAAAGAGAAAAAAATATTGTTTCATACTTAACACATTATACACTCTCACAATTTAAGGATAATTCATATTATATTAAAGCTTAGGCATGCTCTTGTTTACGGGCAGCAGAGAGAGACAGGCTGCCAAATTATGATTTTAAGAGATATTTTGTTATTTCTCATTATTTTATTCCAGGACTGTGGACCAGTGGTGGGATTCAAAATTTTTTACTACCGGTTCTGTGGGTGTAGCTTGGTGGGCATGGCAGGGGGAGGATACTGTAAAATCTCCAGTCAGAGGTGATATTTGTTGGTTCTCTGAACTACTCAAAATTTCCACTACTGGTTCTCCAGAACTGGTCAGAACCTGCTGAATACCACCTCTGCTGTGGACCCTGTGGTCCCTTAATTTGGAATAGAGTTGGGGTGACTGGGTGGAGCTGAACATTTACTAGACAGATGCCCTTCCTGACACCATGTGGAGTTCACAGCAGATATTTTTACTTTGTGCTTTAGGGGAGAAATATCTGCTGCTACCTACTGTAGGACTGAACTTTCAACCTTCTGAGTGGGAGTTGAGTGTCTTCACCACTAGGCTACCACTCTGTTCTTCTGTTTAAACGAATAACAACTATTTAAAAGAATGGTTTTTTTTTTTTTTTGTTAAAACAGTAAGAAATCTTGGTGAAAAACTCTTGTGAAGCCTTCAGCATGAGTTCAGTCCAAAAATCAGGAAAGGTTCACCTCTTTTTAAAATAATTAAAACATAAATTTTTCTATGATGGGCTTGACCAGGAGTCACCAACTGGTGGGCTGGGGACCACTGGTGGTCCACAAGAAAATTTTGGTGGTCTGCAGAGAAACGTCCCCCCAAAAGCACTCCCCCCAAAGCAATTAATCCAGGCTTCATGGGAACACGTGGCCCACCCACCTGCTGGCCCTTACCCTTCAGCTGAGCGCAAACCTTACCTTGAGTAGAGTCACATGAGCTGGAACTGGAAGGTAAAACCAATGCCCAGAGAGGGAAATCTGCCCTGGGGTGGCTTGCTGATCTTGGAGGGAAAGTCGGGCCTATATTCCAGAGGTTCAGTAGTCATAGGAGCAGCTCCTTCAGCAGCTCCTGGAGCAGCTCCTTCAGTCCGTGGCAGGCTGGTGCAACTGGATGGAGGAGCAGCTGCTCCAGGATGACCAAAGGTCCAGTCCTATGACTACTGCAGCTCTGGAATGTGGGACTGACTTCCCCACCAACATCAGCAAGCCACAGTCAGTCAAATTCATATTAGTGGTCTGTGGGATTTAAAATTATGAGTTTGGTGGTCCCTGAGGTCCAAAAGGTTGGTGACCCTGGCCTAGACAATTTCTTCCCTGTCGGATTTTCTTTTGCTTTTCAATTTTGGTTTGACTCCCTATGCAGTGAGAAGCAAAGAAGCATGGCTGTTTGCTTTCAATCATCATTATGGTAGGGAAAAGAGCTTAATTCCACATCTCATTTTCTCCATTAACCTATATGATAAATTTATCAATTGCATTTTTAATGAGGGTATCTCTTCATCTCTTCTTGGAAGTTTTATGTATTAATCAGCTGTTAACTACTCCCCTATCACATCTGATCTGTTTAGATGATATTTTGAGTTCATCTGAAGGTGAATTATGAAACAGGGATTTCCTTATCCACCATTCTTACTCTGTGCTGTTAGGTTTTTCCCTGCAATAGTTTGGAAACTTAATATAAATGTCATTTATCTGCATTTGTCATGTAATTACAAGTAGACTTGACTTACAACCATTCAGTTAAACATGGTTCAAAGTTACAATGACACTGAAAATGTGACTTATGGCCAGTTCTCACCCTTATGACCTTTGCAGCATCCTCACAGTCACGTGATCAAATTTTGGGTGTTGGCAACCAACATATTTATGTATTTATAAATCCTGGGTTCATTTGCAACCTCCTTAGGAAGCTTCTGATGATGGAGGAAACCAAGTTTTACTGAATAACCACATGAATCACTTAGCTGTAGTTTTTCACTTAACAACCATGGCACAAAAGGTCCTAAAATGCTACACGATTCACTTAACAGCAGCCTTGGGTTTGATTATGGCCATATGTCAAAGACTGCCTACAGTGTGAAGGTCTTCAAGAGCAAATGAATAGAAAGAGAGGCACAACCCACCCCAGTTTATGGTTTAGTAAGAGTCGGTAAAGGTTCATTTCAACAAAACACAACCAGGGGTGAGATGCAAATACTTTTACTACTAGGTAAGACATGGGTGGACATGGTCATGTGACTGGGTGGGCATGGCTTCTTCTTTTTTGCAGCATCCCACCTCATGCTCTGGTTTTTTGCCTCTTGGGCCTCAGGGAAGCCGCCTGGGCAAAGCAGTAAGACTGCAAGGGGGATCCCGGCAAAGCTGATCATCAAAACAGCTAATTGTTGGGAAGAAAAAAAGAAACAGAAAAAAAAAAAAGAAATACCGGTTTGGTTGAACCAGTATATATATATTTTTACTATTAGTTCAGCCGAACGGTAGCATTTTTTACTACCAGTTTGCTTGAACCGGGCCAAACCGGTAGAATGCCACCACTGAACACAACACATTTCTTTGTAGTTACCTTCAGTGATAAGATTGCAAATATTGAAGTTGTCACTCATATGTTAATATATTAAAGTACTTGAGGTTAAGTACTTATAAAAGATGAATTTAGCACATACAATATGCAGAAACAACATTGGATAGAAAATCCCTCCGGCAATGTCAACATTTTCCCTACATCTTGGAAAAACCACCTGGATTTGACCTGCCCTATGCAATATGGACAACACTGAACCAAATTCATATTGGTTGTGGTAGATGTGCAGACTTTCTCTATATGTGGGGCAAAATGTATCTATGGAGATTGTCAGTCATCTAGGTCATGGTTGTCCCAAAGGTGCATTTGCAAAAGGCAGCTGGACTTTCTTGTTTCCCACCCTCTTTCCCTCTGAAAACATTTCACTTCTCATTTGAGAATTTTCATCCAAGAAACAGAACTAAAAAATGTTTCTTGGATGAGAAATGAAACATTTTCAAAGAAAAAAGAAAGAAAAAAAAGTTCAATTCTAATTTTTGGAAAAGCACCTTTGGGTGCAAAATGCTGAATTATGTCTGTGGGGCTGAAAAACAAACTATGCGACATATAGTGACAGATTGCCAAAAAAAAAAGAGAGCCTAGAATGGAGATTTTGCTGTTTGCCTGGCTATGACAAATGAAGCAAAAAATATTATATCTGTAATCTAGACATACGCTTATAATTTGATATTTGATATTTATACATATATCTTTTGTGTTTTTATCGAAATGTGACATAAACGTATCATGCGATAAATAAATGTTAACATTTCTCTTGCCTGCCTACCTGCCTGTTTGCTTGCCTTTCTCTTCCTCCTCCTCCTCCTCCTCCTCCCCCCTCCTCCCCACTGGATAATTGATCGCCCAAATGTGTGAAACTCATCTGTGTATTCTGTGGAAGATCTTTGACTATTGACTTTTGTATGCTTCTAGGAAACTGAGAAAAGCAGAATCCTTAGGGAAAGGCCAGACTGACAAGTTAGAAAGGTGCACATCTATAATTATGTCAAAGTTTAAGGCTCCCTCCAAGGTCATGGACATAGTATGTTTCCCCCTTCCCAATCTCAACCCTTCACGCAGTTCCAAAAGGATGTATGCTTTTTGTTTTATTTATTAAGCTTTTTATATGTATTCAATATCTGCAATTCTTTGCCATCGTTAGGGCTCTATTACTGGCCTTTAGTTTCCCAATGTGCTTTTTTCCCCTATTAAAACAACCCTCCCATGTAAAGATGGGTATACATGAAGAGATGCTTTCATATCTTCTGTCATTCTTCTCAAGTCTAAACTTTCCTTCAGTCTTTTTAGCTCTCTGGTCATTTTTATTGCTTTTCTTTGTTTCAGTTAACTGAACAAATATAATCTGAGACAGAATCTACCCAACACAAAATAGTCTGCTTACATATGTTCTTTGCAGCGTTATTTATTTATTCCCTCAAAGATTAGCAAGAAAGAACACTTAGCTATTTGTTGCATCTCAAGAATTGTTTGGTTACATCTCTAGTCTTTGCTATTTACAGCACAATTCACAAGGTGGTAGATTTTGACAGACACATATTGTATTTTTTTAAATTTCTCATACTTTTGAAGCACTAATCACAATCCCTTCATTTTTTAAAAACAGGGCACATCCTTTGCGATACCCTTCTGTCTCTTGGTCCTCAGTGTCTCTTCCTTTGAAGGTTTGGAATCTGTTTCTTTGGCAGGATCTCAAAGATATTTCCAAGTTTCAGCTCTCCTCCCTTTCTTTGATCTGATAGAACTTGATTTTCCCTCATCAGCTGAAGGGTACTTGCTCACTGTTCAGATTCTTTGACTTTTTATTCTCCACCTTCTCTAAGCTTGCACTTGGTATAAATGTATACTAGATGGTTTTCAAGCAGAAACATAAACATGTTTGGATGCAAACTGTCTGTCATGTCCCTGTTGGAGTCTGACTCTGAGGGAGAGGAGGAACAGCTGACAGGGAATGGAAGTGTGGTTCTGGAGGTTGTGGGGGAAACTGGGGAAGGGCACAGGCTGGCTGGTCAGTCAGAGGGCCATCCCTTCTTCATCCTAGGGCACACAGGGAGGAGAGGATAAGGGAGAATTGTAAATGGAATGGTCTACAGGGGAGGATGGGGCCCTGATCCCCTTCATGGGCTGCAGCTGTGAGGACTGTTTAAAAGGACAAACTGCGCATGGCCCAGTGCTGGAAGCAAAGCGTGTATTATTCTTGTTGGAGCTTATCTGTGTTTTGGCTTCCTCCCAACTGTGGTGGCTACATTATCTGGTAGAAGTCTGCAATTAATCATCCTTGCCTGCCATAGTAATTCCTTCAGTGTGATTTGTGTTGAGTTTTTTTTATCTCGAATTAACTTTACTTTGGGTGCAGATTGCATTTACTCTCTCCGTAAACTGTTGTCTTTAAGAGTTTGATTTCCAGCCAAGGATAATTGGACATTGGGGCCAAGTTGGAGGCATTAAAGGAACTTTATTCTATTTTTGTGACTTGATTATTTTTGTGTCACACCCCGGGTCATCACACTGTCTTTTTTCATGTTGTTTCATCAGTTCCACCCAAACAAGCCTTTATTTCTTTTATAACAAAACAACAGAGTTGGAAGGGACCTTGGAGGTCTTCTAGTCCAACCCCCTACCTAAGGCAGAAGGCCTTTCTGCCTTTCTGTAAGGCAGAAACCTTACACCATTTCAGACAAATGGTTGTCCAATCTCTTCTGAAAAGCCATCAGTGATGGAGCACTCACAACTTCTGGAAGCATTTGTCCCACTGATTCATTGTTCTAACTGTCAAAATATATTTTTCCTTAGTTATAGGTTGTTTCTCTCATTATTATTTTTTTGTTTTGTTTCAGGTTTTAGGTATCGCTAAATGTCTTTGGAAGCATAGTCGATCTAGTTCCATGGATTTGCCTAATGCATTTTGAACTTGCAACACATTTTTAAAATGTAACTTGCAATGCAATATAAAACTTCTTGAGTTTCTCATACCTTGCAAAATTGACCACATATCTTCACCTTATGTGTACCATATTATGTCTTTCTATATACCTTTACTGCTGCTATCCATGTCTTTCATGTCATAAAATGAATGAATGAATGAACAAATAAATAAATAAATGCAAGTAACTGAACAAGTAGCCCTAATCCGAACTCATTCAAAAGTTATTTAAATTATTACTGCATAGTGTGTTAAAGGTTAATTATATGTTTAGGAAAAAAATTTTAGATTTAGACTACTTAGCTACTTATGCTATTGTTAGTTCCCATTACATCGGGCATTGCTTGAGTTGCAGAATGAGAGAGGGGGGGGGGGGGAGAGAGAGAGAGAGACCTAAAATCAACCTTGTTTATAGTTTTATAACCCTTTGCCAAATAATTACCTTTTGACTTTCAGAAAAATAAAGATTAAAAAAGCACTGATTAATGCCATTGCAATGTCCTGCACTATTTCCTCTCCAATTGATTATATGTAATACATACTAAGAACAGAGACAAAACTAGCATGAAGAATTTTTCTTGGAATGAATTTCCCAGTTCATATCTCAATGACTGCCAGTTTCTCTTCCTTTCCCCATTTGTACTGTGGAAATAATAATCTCCCTTCCTTGTATTTCTGAGATAAAACCTCAGCTACCTCATGGCTTTAATCAATTTGACGCAGATTTGAATTTGATATCATTTTTTGCAGCCTGGCTTAAAATGTGGCAATTGAGCATTGGATCTCAAGATACCCAATGCTTCATCGTAATAGATAGGTAGGCAAGTATTAGTCGAGGGGGAAATAGAAAATCAAACAAGAACTGGAGAACCACATCTATCGCTGCCCATCTTTGGTCTTAAAATGGAAATTTTAGATACCCATCGGTCATAACGTGACCCCGACATTTCAAAGCGAAGACGTCTGGTGTTACTTAGAGTCAGAGGGCCATGCCCTGGTAACCCACTCCCTTCTCCAGTTCCGACGGCCGTTAATTTCCTGCTCCTCCTTGTATTTGAAACAAAACTAATGCCCGCCTGAACAATTAGCCTCTTTCTGTTAAAACATGCCAGAGGTGGGGTTGGAGAAAGGAAAGGCTGGTACACAAAAGGCTGCGGCTGTGTACAGGTGAGGACTAAGCAGAAAACCGTTGTAGCAATTTGCTGAACACGGGGAGGCTCATTGAGGATGCCGTCCTGAATAATACAGGCAAGCTTTCGCTCAATCTT
>BLBF01000073.1:16107257-16130033 GCA_015471245.1 Laticauda colubrina
AGAGAGAGAGAGAGAGAGAGAGAGAGAGAGAGAGAGAGAGAGAGAGACCCACTTTTTCGTACTGAGAGAAGAGGCAGCACATTTAATTCTTTGAATTAGTTGGATCTGATTTCTTTTTAACAACCAAGGAATGTTTCAGAAGCAAAGCCTTAGACTCTGCTTTGTTATCTGACAGCATCTGTGAGGGAATGAGCTACTCTAAAGCTAAATTCCAAACGATGTTCTTTCAAATCCAGGAAAGGAAGTAAATCAAAAATCTTTTTGTTTTTCTTCTTTCTTTTTTCTTTTTGGCCCTCCTCAAAAAAGAAAAAAAAAAAAAGGGGGGGGGGAGAGGCTAAGGAAAAGGGGAAAAAAAAGCAACCTAAAGCAACCCGTAAAGACACATACACCACTACACAAACCTTCCGAGAATGCAGTGTAGCTACCCACAAACTACAGATTCACAAGGCAAACAAAGCATCATTTTTAATGACTTTCCGAATACTTTTCCTTTTTTTTTTTTTTTTTGGTACAGCTGCTCGCCTAGACCTGCTTGTCATAATGGTTTCTTCAAACGCTTTTTAAAGCTTGTGATGTTCAAGGCCCCAGCCTTCTTCCCTCTTTCGCTTGCTTTTTTTTTTTTTTTTTAATGTGTCACAGTTGTCAAGTAACCTACAGCACCTAGCCTTTGTTTCAAGATGGTACCTGATCAATATCATCAATCTGTCTCCCTCCATCTTTCTTACAGACACACGGACACACACACACACACACACACACACAACACTGCCTCTCTTTCACTCTCTCTCTCTCTCTCTCCAGCTGTATCCATTTCCTCCTGGCAAAAAGGGACTTTATGAATAAATGATACTGAAATGCTGAGGGTTCACATACTAAATAATGAATTTCACCACCCAAAACACAACAACTTCTCCAATCATAAAATACCGCTCCTTCCATATTGATTGGGCTTTGGCGACTGGATGCGGTAGTAAGCCTCATTCGCCAAGGTGCTTAAAAAAGAAAAAGCAGGGTTCGCCATCCTGGCTAGCAAGAAAATGTAATATATCTCTGAAATATAGGCTGCCTTGCCTTGCCTTGCCCTGCCTTGCCTGAGGTTGGGGCGTAAGGTTTCTCCCATAAGGGGTTAACCCCCTTTTTTTGTGGAGACCGGAATCCAGGCAAAGATTGGCTCTTTCTGGGATGGGAACTTTCCTTCCTGGGACGTTTACAGTAAGTGTGTAATCTCTTTGGGTCTCTAACCGTGGGGAACTACTTGACGCTTGCAATGTTTCCTCTGAAGCAAAGGAAGGGAGGGCTTTCTCTGGGCAGGGCTGGGAGTTCAGCTGCTGTTCTTAACACCAAGCAGCTCCTCTTTTGGGCTTTCGGTTTTATGGAGGCTGGGTGTGTATTTGTGTGTGTGTGTGTGTTTTGCTTATGGCCGAGCGAGGCATGCCACGGAAAAGTGAGCTTTGAGAGGCTCCTGAGCTTGTTTCAGGGTGAAACCCCCCCCCCAAATTTCCTTCCCCCAAAACTAGTTGCTGCTGCTCCACTGAGCATCTGCTCTCTGAGCAAAAGCCCAGGGTCAGGGGAGGGGTGTGTGTGATTTGTGTGTGTGTGTGTGGCATGTGATTGGCAAAAGCAAACTTTCTCTCAAGTTTGGAGGCTAACTTTCTGGACAGCATCGTTCTATCATCTGCATGATAAATTTACTTTTATTGCCTGTTAATGTCACAGAAGCCTTGCTTTTAATTCGCTGAAATAAGGTGATTTTTTTTGTGCGTGTGCGGTTTGTTTTACAAGAAGCCGCCTGCACTCTTGCTTAGAAGCTTCCCATTTCTTCATTGTGATTGTCACCATCATCATATCATCATTATCATTCGATGAAAGGTGTGAATATGTCTGGAACAGTTCAGTTCATAAATAAAGCCACATCAATCCAGATGTCAGAGATAAGTGCCCCTCCCTATGCCTTCTTTTTAACCTTTCTAGGGAGGGTTAATTTTAATTGATATGACAGTTACAAAAAAAAAAATCATACAGTGTTAAAATCAGGTTACGCAGAGAAAAATATCTGAATTGTTCCTTTGACTTGGATGTTGTTATTATTCCATTCTTCCAAGACTTATGCTTGCCATATATTTACCTGTTTACTCAAATGATGCTTTTATATTCATTCTGTCTTATTATTTTTATTTCTTCATCTCTGTCTGTCTGTCTGTCTCTCTGTGTGTGTCTAATAGGATAAAGGAGAATTGAAGGCATTAATTTAGAGCTACTGATGCAATGAAATTGAGGAATATATTTAAGCTATTATCTGCTTCAATCTCATGCCCACAAATAATTGATGAGTTTCTATTAAAGATTGACAAGCTAGCAGGTTGTGAAATGTTTTGACGAGAATATGCTGTGGAGACAGACAATATGCATTATACTCCTTACCCCAATGCTGCAGCCCGTTTTGCAAATGAAGGGAAGGAGTCTGTTTTCTATGAATTCCTAACATCTCTTAAAAAGAAGGAAGGAAGGAAGGAAGGAAGGAGGGAAGGAAGGAAGGAAGGAAGGAAGGAAGGAAGGAAGGAAGGACTCATCTCAAATTAAGTATGAGCATTACAATGCATTACAAACTATAAATCATGAGGATTTCCATCTTTTCCATCCTGAATGCTGATCTCTAAATAAAACACACCCATGTCTATAACTGTGAATAGACGATTGACACTTCGCATGGCAGTGGATGTATTTCATACATCTATTAATAAATTGAGGTATGAAATAACCCATTAGAAGGAGGGAAAGTTTGATACTGTTAAAATTGTAGCTTTTATTTGTAGAACGCTCTGCTAGAATGGTAGAAATAAACAGCAATGTCCTTTAAGAATTTGTTTTGTCCATGGTTATTACCTACTTCGGTAAAGACATATATTAATCCGGACAATATAGAGAGTTCCTTTCTATGTTAAGTTTGAAATCTGCATTGGGAACTGGAGCAATAATGGGTAGTAACAGTTTAAAAGCATTCAAGCACATGTAGTCAAGGTCATAAGTGGGAATTATATGTCTGTCTGCTTGTAAACTAATACCCCAAAAGTGGCACACATATTTATGTGAAAATTTAGTCCATTCTTCTGCAGACATAAGGCTGCTTGTACATATTTCCCCTTCCCAGTTATCTTAATTGCTGGAAAGTTTGTTCCCCAGGATTCAATGGGCCTGTTCTCAAATAAGAAAGCATAAGATTATATTATATAGATTGAGCTCACCTAAATGTTCATATGCCCACACTTGATTTTACTAAGGTTGACAGAAAACAGCAAAGCACACATTTTTCTCTCTATATGCTTGTGGAATTTAAACAGAACTTAAGTACATATTTTTTTTAAAATCTATGGCACTTCCATAACCAGAAGATCAAATGCTGATAAAAAGGTCTATGCATATGTATTTAAATATGCAGCATTCAGTATGAATCTTTATTTATTAAGGAAAAGTGCAGTAATTTGGGCTGATAAATGGATTAAAATAAAGAGCATGTTGATTGTTGAACAAATTCGCATTTAAAAGTTCCAAAATGCTTGCTTAACTTTTAACTTTTCAAAACCAGTAATGTTTGTCAAAACTTGAATGTAGTTATGTTACTCCTGAGAACAGCTACAAAATCATTTGCGATTTGAAACAGAATATGAGATGAAAATTGAGCAATAAAACTAGGCTCACAGCTCAGTTCAGCCATTATGTGGGAGCACTGTTTGTCTGTGTCTACACACAACTGTGTGTGTGCACGTGTGCATGCAGATGAATCCCTATCTGAATGGAAAATCACACATGCAGAGATGGATGCTACTGGCGTCCTTTAACAATTACACAATTAAGGAAGTGCACACAGAACCCCTTTAAAAACATTTAAATCCCAGGCATTAAAAGGAGGGGTATTGGATGGCTAGAACATAATTGCTACCAACCTGCCTTCCACTGAGGACTTATATACTGCATAAATCAAAAAGAAGGCTGTGAAAATATCTACAGACCCCTCACATCCTAGACATAAATTGTTTCAACTTCTGCCCTCAAAATGACGCTATAGAGCACTGCACATCAGAACAACTAGACACAAGGACAGTTTTTTCCTGAATGCCAAACAACTGCTAAACAACCAATTCCCATAACATTGTCAAACTATTTACTAAGACTGCATTACTATTATTCTTCTCATCCTTCCTATTACCTCTCTCCTCCCACGAATGATTACACCTATGTTACTTGTATCTTTATGATTTATATTGTTTTGTTTACTAGTATGATTTATTGCTTAGTAGTAACCTATGATTATCACTAGGTGTTGTATCTTATGATTCTTGATGAACATATTTTATTTCTTTTTATGTAAACTCAGAGCATATGCACCAAAGACAAATTCTTTGTGTGTTCAAACACCCTTGGCCATTAAAGAATTCTACATCTATCTATTTTTCTCACTTCCTTTCCTATGTTCATGATGACTAAGTATAAGGATGGAGATAATGAATGCAAGTTATAGAGACCAATTCACAATGCTGTAGCATAGTTTTCTCACTGAAGTTACATTATCTTATTTATATACAGTTCTTCAGTTCTTCAGTTTAAAACTTTTGGGACAATTCAATTTTTGTCTTCAGATGGCAACCAAAAGAGTCTACTGAAATGGGGATGAGGAAGCAGAAAACTATGCATTCAAGGTTCTTCTTTATGCTGTCATCTAATACATAGATGATTGACTAGGGTTAGCAAATCTACAATAGCTACTAAGGTATGAGTATATTTAACTATAGAGATTTATGCATCAGTTCTTCCAATTTTGCACAACTGACCTGGTCTATTTGTGCAACCAGGTTGATGGTAGAACAGCAACTTTTTCTGGTTCACCGAAGAATTGTAAGCTTGTTTGTGGTTGTAATAGTTGTTGTATAAGTTGCTGGCTTGCAGAAGACATCAGAAAAATGAAAAATGGCATTGACTTCATGACATGTAAGAAAACAATTTCCTTATTTGGAGTTTCCTTTGCTAACTATTGCACAATAGCATTTGTAAGCATTCCTTCTTAAACACTGCAATAAACTAGATTGTGAAGCTGCATCTTTGCTAAGCCTTATTTTATGGGCTACACACCCAATGGTTGCTCTTGGTATTTATGAATATATTTTCAGTCAAAGAATAAATAGGTGGAAATACCAGCACCATCTGATTTGTTTTGTCCTAAGGCATTGCCTGGAGTTACTGATATAGCTTCAGCACTTGATATGGGAAAAGTGAAATGTGCAACAATGAAAATTTTATTAAATTGTTCGTTAACCCATTACACAATGTTCCTTTTCAATTCTTTGCCAGCAAGCGTGATAGATCATTTTGTGGGTGTCATTTAAAATGAGAAAGAGAGAGGGGAAAGAAATATGCCAAGACGCAACCCACGTTTAATGGGGAGGGGTGGGAATTTAATAGGCTGCATTATACAAATGAAACAGTGTGCACTTGCCATTATTAAAATAATTTGTCATCGGATTGTAAAAAGAAAAAAGAAGAAGAAAAAGCAGGAATTTCAAGTCTTCTTTGAATATTTCTTCTTTCTCCCTGCCTGTGTAACCTCCCCCTTCTTCTTTTCTTTTTAAATAGCAGTTTTTGTACAGTAAAGGCAGATACATTTTCAGAATTTCAGAGAGCCCCTATTAATGTTTCATGCTAATCAAGGAGAGTAAGAAATAGAGCTGACAGGTGCTTCTAGTCTGCTTATTCCTGTCTTCCTGCATTAGATGTTACTAGCCACAAAAGGAGTTGTGTGCCTCTTTTTTGGTGCTTATAGTGACAAGGGCAGGAATAAAATGGTTCCAGCCTAAATTTACAATTGCTTTTTGTATTAACTCATCTGATGACATTCCTGGTAATACAGCAACATTGATTATTAATCAAACGATTTGACTTCACACTATGTGACTGCAACAGAGTTTTCAAGTTCTGTATCATATTGGCAGTGCGTTGGGTAGGGGAAGCTCTCAGCTCATGGTTGAAGTAGACAGCTTGCAAGCTTAATCTTCAGGATTTCCAGGCAAGACATGGGAAAATTTCCCTTTTCTGAAATCCCAAGAGCCGACATCAAGCATGCTATAAATTCCCATAATAGGAATGGCGACAATATTGCTAGAAAAAGGTTCCAAGATTAAATCTCCAGCCACATTAGGTTAAACAGAGTCAATATTTTTCCTAGAAACCCGGAGAACAGCTTCAGTGGTCTGGAACTGCACACAGCTAGTGAACAGCCAGGTTTTCTGAAGACACTAAATTGTTAGGAGCATTAAAAATGATTAGGGGCTATGAAATGCTCCAAGGGGGTGTCAAAATAGCAGATGTCATTCAATGTGACCAAGTGTAAACTAAGGGGTCCTTGTGACTCTCTGCTCTTGGTTGTTTCCTTACAGATGTTTCATTACCAAACTAGATAACACCACCAGTGGTAGTAAGGAATGGGTTTTGCTCTCCATTCCTTACTAGCACTGAAGATGTTACCTTGTTTTGAGTAATGAAATGTCTGCAAGAAAACAGCCAAGCTCACAGCGCACCAAGGGTTTCCCATTTCAACCCTGAGCTACAAATATTCTCCTTTAACAAGTGTAAACTGATGTAGATTGCTGCATGAATTTCTAATCATGCATTCAAATTCACGGGATCAGAACTAGCATCCATTGAGATCCTGAAGTAATGATAAACAGTCCAATAAAGATGTTGACATACTGCATATCTGCTGTAAAAGTATCAACAACCTGTTAGGAATAATAAAAAAACAATGTTGGTAATAGAGATGCCAATTCCCTAATGCCCTTATAGGCATTAATGGTGTAATTGCATATCTGTGCAATTCCATTCATTATACCTTAAAAAATATACTAGAGCTAGATACTGTGAGGTTCAGTAGAAGGCACTTAAGATGATCAAAGGGCTGGAACAGCTTTCTTTTGAGGAAAGATTGTGATAAGGGGTGGGATTCTACCAGTTTGGACCAGTTCTATAGAACTGGTTGTTCTGATTCTGAACCGGCAAATTGTGCCCCTGGCTGGCCCTGCCGCACTCCACCCGCCCCTCCCCTCCCTGCCCAGTCAGTCCTTATCGTGCATGTGCGACATCGCTGACTGTGATCTCCCTGCCCAGTCTCTCCTTGAGGTATTTCTTTTTTCCCCCTCCCTATGATCAGCTGTTCTGATGATCAGCTATGCCGAGATCCCCCTCGCTGTTTTACTGTTTTGCCCAGGAGGCTTCCCTGAAGCCCAGGATGCAAAAAGGGGCATGCAGGGGTAGGTGGAGGGGTGGGGGTGGGGGTTCTGCATACCCGTTGTGCTCTATTTTTTGCCTTCCTGAGCCCCAGGGAAGCCTCCTGGGAGCAATAATGTCCCACCAGGAGGCTTCCCTGAGGCCCAGGAAGTAAAAAAAACAGGGCGGAGGGTTGCTGCAAAAAAAGAAGAAGCCACACCCACCCAGTCACATGGCCATGCCCACCTAGCCAGGCCCACCAAGCCATGTTCACAGAACCAGTTGTTAAAAAAAATGAATCCCAACCCTGGTTGTGATATTTGGTATGTTTTGATTGAGATGTACAAAATTGTGCCATGGTGTGGATAAAAAACAGAGACAGAGAAGCTATTTTATTTTGTTCCTAAAATATTAGAACCAGAGGACACCCAATGAAATTGTATCCTGGAAGAAGGGTTGCATTAATTCATGAGGCTCAATGGCTACTAGTTTGATGGTGTCTTGAAGACCAGTTGGTTGGTCACTGTGAGAAGATACTGTGGGATTAGATGGGCCATGGAATCACTGTTCTTATATTCTGTTGGAGGGTATCAGTATTATCTATGGAAAGTTTTTGTTTGTTCGACCAGACATGAATGGAATAAATATATAGCCAGGTGGCCACAGTATGGTTTGGGAAGATTTTGAATTGCTTGGAACCTAGGAACCTAAAATAAACAAACAAATGAACAAAAAACAATATGTTTTCTTAATTCATGTTGCCTGCTATCATTCATAACCACTTTTGAGATTCCTTCTGTTATTCAATCCATCATCCAAAGTTTCAAGAGTGCCATTACATATCAGCACGAATAAAGCTCCTTAAGATACAATGCAAAAGAAGTTGAGTTTACCGTAATTAAATGGAGGAAGGAAGTGTCCAGTCCACTCAGTTGTATTACCTTCCCTCTGGGGAGGTAAGAAATAATTGTGTGTGTGTGTATATACCTTTTCTTTCTGTGAAATCTGTATGTACAATTGAGAACCCTACAAATGAAGGGGAGACATGATAGCAGTGTTCCAATATTTGAGGAGCTGTCTCAGAAACAAGAATCAACCTATTTTCCAAAATCCCTGAAGGCCAGACAAGGAATAATGGATGGAAGCTGAGGAGAGGTTCAACCTGGAAATAAGGATAATTTTTTTTTGACAGTGAGACCAATCAACCAATGGAACAACTTGCCTTCAGAAGTTGTGGGAGCTTCACCACTGGAAGTGTTCAAGAAAGATTAGACTGCCATCTGTCAGAAATAGTGTAGGGTCTCCTGCTTGGGTGGGGGTGGGTGGGACTAGATTACTTACAAGGTCCCTTCCAATTCTGTTATTCCATTATAAAATCAAGGCTAATTATATGAATAGCTTCTAGGTGTGGAGGAATCCTTTCACAACAAATCATCCAACCATGCTTGAACACAAGGATAGGACAAGCTTGCTAGTCCTCAAACCTACTTTATATGGGTTACCTCCAGTTAAAGGGCATTTAGGAGGAGATAAGCAATATTTATTTTACTCTATATAATTTAATATCCCTGGGGCAACTGGTTGGAATTGTACTATGTTCTGCTTAATTAAGATCTGGTAAATAAGCCACAGTTAATCCAACACATTTATTTGTGAAATTAGCTCACTAGTTATCATGGCTAGGTTCACATATCACATAATGCAAAACAAATCATAGAACAACTGAGTTCATTAAAGCAGAGAACACTTTGAGCTTCTGGTCCCTAAGATTTTTCCATAGGTGTCTCTTGATAAAATACCTGAAGGATGGTGAAGAAGACACAATGAGTAGTATAGTATACTAGGAAGGCTTGTTGAATGCCAGAAAAACCAAAAAAGGCCTACAAAAGAGGACTAAATGAAGAACAAAAAAGAAGCATGTGAAGATAAAGTATGATACAGCCAGTACATTAAAATAATAACAGGTAAAGCAGATAATAACAAAACCTAGCAATGACTAAGAGCAGGAAAATTGGAGAAAGAGACAGAGGAGCTAGTTCTGGCTGCATAAGACCAAGCCTTAAGAACAAATGCATACAAAGCCAGAAAAATAAAAGAGCTAAAATCATCTGGGAAATTAGAATTCAAACAGACAGGCACCTGCTGCCTAACACTCCAGTCTTAACAATTCTCAATAAGGAAGAAAAAAAAGTATTTCTTAGTGGATATGGCAGTGCCTGGAGACAGCAGAAGAGAAGAGAAAGAACTGGAGAATAGAAATGACAACCACACTAAGACTTATATACCACTCCACAGTGCTTTACAGCCCTCTTTAAGAGGTTTACAGAGTCAGCCTATTGCCCCCAACAATCTGGGTCCTCATTTTACTGACCTTGGAAGGATGGGAGGCTGAGTCCACCTTGAGCCGGTGAGACTTGAATGGCCGAATTGCTGGCAGCCAGCAGTCAGCAGATAAGAAAACACAAAACACTGCAAATAGAAATAAACCGTGGAAAAGAAAGCAAAGTAATCGATGCCTTGGATGCAATCCCAAATCAACTAGAGCACCACCTGAATGCCATTGGCATTGACAAATTCATCATTAGTCAATTGCAAAAGGCAGCTTTGCTTGGAACAGCTTCCATCCTGTAACAATGCCATTAACCCCATCCAACAAGATCTTTCTAATCCCAAGAAATAGTACTTGACAGATGGACAAAAATGCTAAATCCAGTCTGACTGTGTGACAAGTCACAATAATAATGATACACTGTTAGGTAAACCTCAGGGCAGATAGAGAATAAATATATTATCTCAGATGGCACCCACTTTAAAAAATGAAAAGAGACGTGTATGTTGGTTGTGATCCGCCTGGGTACAACAGTTGAAATGTTTGCCTGTTGCATAAATCCACTTGTTCCTCTTGAGATGAGGGGTTTTTTCCCCTCCGTTTTTTTTTCATTCAGAAGGGCTCACTTTCTTTCACATCAGAATTTAATAGTTCCCTTATGATCCCAGATAATACAGGAAGGTTCTATAGTGATGATTCAGCTTTATACTGAGTATGCTACAGGGTTTTTCCCCTCCAGTGATGCTTTATTTTGCTTTCTTCTTCTGGGACATAAAACTCTGTACAATCCTTGTCTCAGAATTCAACTGGGAACTTTTGCATGAGGAGTAGCAAAAGGGCCAGATCTGCCATACAATAGAGAGAAGATTGTTTCAAAGGACATTGAGTAGGTTGAATAAAAGGATCGCACTACAGAGGAAGCATCTTAAATGACTTTTTGTCTAGGTTAATGCAGGGGTGTCAAACTCAATTTCAGTGAGGGCCGCATCAGCATTATGGTTTCCCCCAAAGGCCCAGGAGCTGGATTGCTACGACTAGGTGGGCAAGGCTGGGAGGGTTTGGTCAACTCAATACTGCTCATTGGGCACAGCTGACTCGGGACAAATGGGTCGGGATGGAACAAGTCGCATCAGCTAACTCTACATCGGACAATTTGGTTTCCCACAACCTCCTCACCTCCCTAAACTACTGGCAGCCAAGCACATGAATGTGCTAGGATTTGTTTTTTTTTTCTTTGGTTGCTGGTTAGGGTGGGCCAGGGCAGTGGGGACTGGCCACTTGCAGTCTCCAAGGCAGCCCTGCAGCCTTAAATTTTGACATGATCTAAATACCTTATGGACTGGATCTGGCCCGCAGGCCTTAAATTTTGACATGTCTGCTCTGATGGAACCTTTGTTTCATTCAGCAAATTGTCTTCGGTCAGCACTTGGATCTGCTTTATAATAAAAGTAGAAGTATTCAAATGTTTTATAATGAACACTGATAAAGGAAAAGGTTTCCCCTGTCCAGTTGTTTCTGACTGTAGGGGCTGGCACTCATCTCTTTCTTAGCCAGGGGAGCCAGCATTGTCCAAAGATCCTTCTGTGGTCATGCGGTCAGCATGTACAGAACACAGTTACCTTCCCATTGAAGTGGTACCTATTTATCTACTCACATTTGTATGCTTTTGAACTGCAAGGTTGGCAGGAGCTGAGGCCAGTAATGGGAGCTCACCCTATTGTGTGGCGCTCAGTCTCAAACCCAGGCTGACAGCTTTCCATCTGATAAGCTTGGAGTCTTTAACTGCTAAGCCATCACACCCAGAGGTAGTATTAAGAGGTTCTGACCAGTTCTGGAAAACTGGTATTGGAAATTTTGAGTATTTCAGAGAACCGGCAAATACCACCTCTGATTGGAGATTTTACAGTATCCTTACCCTGCCATGCCCACCAAGCCACACCCACAAAACCAGTAGTAAAAAAAATTGAATCCCACCATTGATTGCACCAACTTGGTAAAGATAAGTTTTATCCATGCCATGGAAGACTATAGCTAGCAGAAGATTTTCTGAAAGATTTTGTGCTGCTTCCTACATCTGTAATTGTGTGCTATCTAGTTGGTGGCAGCTCTTAGTGGACACAAAGACTTTCTTCACAATCATGTCCCCAGGCAGGGCATTTTAGTCTTCCAATAATATGCCCATTGCCACTGTAATTGAATACTTCCATCTTGCTGTCTGTTGTTCTCTTCTTCTCATTGCTTCCATATTTCTTTAAAGAGTTCTTCACATAATATCCAGAAAGTCTGGTCATTGTACCTCAGATAAGAATTCTGGATTAATTTGTTGCTTGTTTTTTTTCACTACTTCTGGTACTTTTAGCAGTGTTCTCCAACACCAAAGTTTTTCCAATAATGTCAATACACTTTCATTTTGAAGCCCAGCTTCATCTTAACAAAGGGTGGGCTGCTTACACTCATAAAAATATATCTACACATATACAAATAAAAACTAAATAATTAAAATCAAACATTAAAACCTAAAGAACATGGGGAATGCTTCTTAAATAGAAGTAAAACATGTTGAAAAGAGGTGGGATTTTTTCTTTTCGTAAGCAACCACAACTGAGATAGTTTGGACTGAGAGAAAGTTACTGCTCCAAAGTAATTTGTCGATAAATTCTTCTAATTACAAAGTAATTACTCTTATCTCTGTTGCTGATAATTTTATTCCACTGCTACTCCTTCTATAAGTTTAAGACTTTTGAATAAGATGCATTCCAAACTTTTCAAAATGTTTTCTCCACAAATAATTTTCCACAGAAAACGATCCTGTTTCTATAGTAGTATTCTTCAGTACCTTCGGGTATTGCCCCATGTCATTGTAGTTGTGCTTTTAAAGCTGTGGCAACGTTTCGGCAGAATCTCATCTGCCATCATCAGGCTTGTGTATTGAGTTTGTATGTGGGTCAGGCTATCACAGCTGTTTCAGTTTTAAATTTGAGGCTAGCCTACTGTTGAGCCAGAATGGTTTTTTCTTCATCCTGATTGGTTGGGAGTCTTAGTCTATGTTTATTGGAGTTTGCTGTGTTCTCCTTGATTGGTGTTTCTAGTTTCTTCTGTCTGTTTGATCAACTTCAATGGCACCAAACCCTAGCCAATATAGAAAACCCCAGCCACAGAATCATCAGAGAAGCCATAGAGATTGAAAAAAGACCTGAAAGCATGAATAGAAGAGATGATTCCACCAGACTGTCAATCATTTGGAAGCCTGCACTCTCAAATAGAAAGATCTCCACGCCACAAGCCAGGCAAACACCTGGGCACAAACAGACTCCCTCTGATACCTCCAGCTCAAACACACCCCAACAAGGCATCCAGATGAAACCTAGCTTCCTAATAGATAATAGCCGTCCTTTTACACGAAGCCAAGCTGCACTGAAAGCCTCCAACACAGGAACAGAGTGTTGCCAGCCAATCAAAGCCACAAAACAGACAGAAGAAACCAGAAACACCAATCAAATAAACTCCAAGTCCAATAAACACAGACCAAACTCCCAACCAATCAGGATGAAGAAAAAACCATCCTGGCACAACAGTAGGCTAGCCTCAAATTTAAAACTGAAACAGCTGTGATAGCCTGACTCACAGATGAACATAATGCAGAAGCCTGATGATGGCAGATGAGATTCTGCTGAAACGTTGCTACAACTTTAAAAGCACTACAATGACATGGGATAATACCCGAAGGAAGCTGAACAGCACACACACACACACACACACACACACACACACACACACATATATATATATATGTAAACTTTTTATTATAATGTTCAATTTTCTGACTTAATCCAGAGTAAATTCAAAATAGAGTTGTATTCCACAGCTTTAGATTTGCAATAATCATTTTTAGAACTTTTTCTTATTCTAGTTAGCTTGTTTAGTACTAGATTTATGGCATGTCCCAGCCAACATTTGCACAGAAAATTGTGAAAAACACATGAGAGTTTTTGGTCCTCCCCATGCTTAGATTTCAGTGTTTAGGATGGTAACAAATTAATTGATTAAACACTTACTAATTGATGGTCAAAGTGAGAGAAAAGTTATGAATGCAGAGCATAATCAGTATGAATTTAGCTTTGCAAAGGTAAAAAAAAAAAACCAAATCATTTTCACTGTCTTTTTAACATATATTGAAATATTAATTTTAGCTTGCTTGAAGTGCTGATCTGTTGTGTACATTTTTTCTTCTACAGTTAAACATCACTGTGACACATAATTTGAAATGTACTCCTTACCATTCAAAGAACTGACACTTAAAAATGGGGGTGTAACATGCTTTGAACTACAATATAAGCTTCTCTAACTTGGCATAACCATCTTTCTTTACTTTCCACGTATGCAAGATTGTGTCAAGTTGCCAACAGAGTTCAGATATCACACGGCTGATTTCTGATGCTGAAAGAAAAAATCTTGTTAATACTTGTTAATGTCTTCAGTGCATAAGTTTGTCTTTGGTGCATAAGATAGATAGTTGATAGATAATATTGATCATATATACAACTAGCACAACTTAAAACAAAACTTGTTTTCAAACATCCCTTCCCTTTTTCTGCTCCCCCCAAATTCTTTCTGTAAAAACGAAACAAAAAAGGAATTCATTGCCATTTAAAATATGAAGCAATATTTTAAAACTATAAATTATAGTTCACTGACAAATGCCTGTAGTTCTTTCGAATTATTATTATCTTTCTAATCTTTTCCAATTACCTTCCCTTACTGGTATAAGTATGATTATATTTCTTTGTTGTTTGCGTATACAGTGAGGGCTTCTGCACAGGGGACAAATTCCTAGTGTGTCCAATCACGCTTCTCCAATAATTCTATTCTATTCTATTCTATTCTATTCTATTCTTTACCATCATTTCAATTCCAGAATTTTCTGATTGCAAAATATTGGTGCAACAGCAAAGAAAATCAAACAAATCCCCAGAAAAAAATGAATACATCTGCACTGTGCAGTAAATTTGCTTTGTAAGCCATCCAGAATTGAGAATACTGAAAAGTTAAAAGCAAAAAAGCTGATCTGGAATTGGAACTTGAACACCTGGATAATAATTCAAATTTTTAAAAATACCTTAGATTTTTCAGGGCTTTTATAGTCTAAATTCTGTTTTATCACTTAAAAACTGTTTTTTTTTCCTTTTGCTTGCAGATCATAACTGGCTTAGTGTCTGAGATAAATCATTAATGAGCATGTAGCAAGATATCTTTTAATGATTAATTAACAGTGCATGGGTTTTTTTGGGGGGGAGAAATGTATTTGTAACATGTCTGTATATCAAATGATAATTGTAATATTAAAAGCCCTCTGATTAAAGCAATTAATTATATGCTTAATTTATTTACTAATTAAGTTTTAATATATGTATAGTTAAGTAACTGCTAATGAGTATTTTGCACTGGCAAAGCAGCTTCTGCATTAATTACATAGGAATCACTAAAATTCTTCGGTCTGGCTGGAAAATATAACATTCATATTTGAGGAAAAAATTGGAATAATTTGAGGGAAAAAATAGACAGTTGAGTACTTGGGGAAGATCAAATTAGACTTCAGCTTTCTACTCTGTTTTCATGTATAAGTTTTTCAAAAATAGGTGCGATCTGCTCCATCGATAAATTACTTTGTGAACTGTTTTCAGAGTACTTGCTAACCCCTTATACTCATTTTTACATGTACAAATGAGCGTATCTCTTTTTTGTGCATTTATTTTTTTATTAGATATGACTTTAAATATGTATGTTTCCTCAATGTGTGCAATTGAATGCACACTCTACTTGAACAGCAGCCTGCAGGAATTGATGAAGTGCAAAACCAACAGAATAATGGCATTTTCCATAATGGTGACCCAAAGCTTGTTTGCCAGATTCTTGTCTTTATCTTTGCCACATGCATTTCAGGCACGATCCCATATGCAAAAATGGCAACACTGTACATAAATGTGATCATATGAATTGGAATTGCTGTGCTCATTTATATCTTCTACTTATTTCAGTACAGATGGACGCTGCAATGTTACAAGGTATTTTTCTTCCTGTGTTAGAGAACATGTTTTATTTACTATGTACATAAAGTATAAATTACTTTATGAATTACTTTATAAATTAAAGTCAGGGTGTTTAATGCATGAGAAAGGAGAGATGTCCTGTCTGTTCTATTGTGTGAGGAACTGACCAAGAACTGCAGTTACCAAAACATGGAATTCCTTAATACTAAATTGTTCCCATATTCCAGAGGGCTCTTTGGAAGAATGTTGGCTTGTCAATAGGGTCTTTTTTTAAAAAAAAGATGAGAATGATTACGATGAGAATTTAAAATGTTGAGTTATTATTTAGTTTCTAGATATACCAAATGTCTTGAATGGGCATGCACTGAGTGGTTTGTAAGAAGGGCTACACGTGGCATGTGACATATGACATATGACATTTGAGTGGCATGTAAATGTGGTATTTCATTGGCTAGTTGGAGAGGGGTGGGGGATTGCATCTAACCAAGTGAATCCAGGGCAGTAGAGAAGAAAAGTGGTAAAAGAAAAATCTTTATTTAAATAACATGCTCAAGTGTTGAGGGCATCGTTACTTTTAATTCTACATGAACAAAACAAATTAATTAAAAGAACTAATATGAGTGCACAAGTATTTAATATGTGCGGAGCCCATATATTTACCTTTCTTCGTCGGGGCTCAAGTATTTAATAATCACTTAAATAATTTCAGCTTAGTGGGGAAACGACTGTTGAAATTGTCCTCATTATTTATTTAATTTGTGTGCTTCCAAACTCACTGAGAGAGGCAATTTGGTGTAGTGGTTTAAGGCACCAAGCTGGAAACTGGGAGACCATGACTTTTGTCTTGCAATAGGCAGAAAGCTAGCTTGGGTTTAACCTTTATTCAAAGCCATGGAATGTGCAGAATAAGTCTATGTGATAGACTTTAGCACTTTGCAGCAACAAATACAGTGGTACCTTAGTACTTGTCCTTATTTGCTTCCAGGAGGCACAATGATGGAGGTACAAATGGATGAGTACCAAAGAAATCACGTGACTTACCATGTATCCCTTCGTTTCCCCATGGAGGACTTCTTGTCTGTTCTTTTCCTGTCAGTGACCTTCTCAGCATGGCCAACTTCTTGTCCACCCTCTGAGGCCATCCCCCACTTGCTTTTGCAGCAACCTTCCTGGCATTGCTGACTTCCTGTCCAATCTCCATGGCCATCCCCCCTCTTCCTATCACAGCCCATCAATTACCAAAGAAATGATGAGCACTGGGACAACATTTTATTTGTTTCAGCCAGGAAGGACTTCTTGTCCTTTTCCTATGTTAGTGACTTTCCCAACATAGCCGACTTCCTGTCTGTCCTCTGAGGCTGGGACCTTCTGCGAGGAGACGGCACGTGGCTGAGTCCCTCCAGTGCCAAGAGGTGTATGTGTATTTGCTCTGTGTATACATGTGGATGAAGAAAAAGACAATTGTTGGGGAAGAAGTGAGGAGAGTGAGCGAGGAGCCTCTGAAGGAGGGCAAATGGGATGGAGGAAAGTGAGCAGAGGTGGTAATTCAGCAGGTTCTGACCAGTTCTACAGAACCGGGAGCGGAAATTTTGAGTAGTTCAGAGAACCGGCAAATACCACCTCTGACTGGAGATTTTACAGTATCCTTCCCCTGCCATGCCCACCCAGCCACGCCCACAGAACCGGTAGTAATATTTTTTTAATCCCACCACTGTTGAGGAGGCCATTTTCGCCCTCCCAGAGGCTCGAGGCTCTGAAGTCCACCCCTACCATGGTGCAGGAGGCTGACTAGGCCACACCCACCATGGCCACACCCACCCAGCAACCAGGCAGAGAACCCTTTGCTAAAATTTTTGAAGACCAACTCTGTCATAGCTGTTGACACTTGTGGCTTGATAAGCCTGAACCCAAAAGATCAAGTGTATGTGTGCGTGCGTGTGTGCAGAGGTGACATTCAGCAGGCTCTGACCAGTTCTGGAGAACCGGTAGTGTAAATTGTGAGTAATTTGGAGAACCGGCAAATCCCACCTCTGACTGGCCATCTATTCTCTATCCTCCTGAGTCCCAGGTGATCGGCTGGGTCTTCTTTTGTTGCCCTTCACAGGAGAACGGAGCTGGAAAACAGGTTAGTGAGGTGGGGAGGAAATGGGGATTTTGCAGTATCCTTTCCCTGCCATGCCCAACAAGCCACGCGCCCACAGAACTAGTAGTAAAATTTTTTGAATCCCACCACTGTAAGTGAGCCAACCTGGCAAAGAGTGAGACAGCAGTAGAAACATGAGGGAGCAAGCAGGGCAGTGGGGGGGAGTGAGGTCCTATTCTCCTTAATGCAATCTGTAGGAGGAATGTTGTTATATGGGGTCGCGATAGGTCGGACACAACTTCGCAGCGAACAACAACAACAACAACAAAAGAAATTTGATGGCTGCTTCTTTTGGAAATAGAGGCTTACCTACTCAGATGCTGACACTGCATATTCAAGACTGAAAAAGTACAGTGTCTGACTTTTCACCCCAACTACATTTTTCAGTCTTTTTTTTTTAAAAAAATCACTCTACAGGTAGTTCTCAACATATGACCATAATTAGCCTTAAATTTTAGTTGTTAACTGAGACAAAGGAGTTTGCCCCATTTTACGACTTTTCTTGCCAGAGTTGTTATCAACTGCAGTTGATAAGTTAGTAACACTAAGTTACGTTAAGTAAGTAAGATTAAGTTATGTTAAGTGAATCTGGCTTCCCCATTGATTCTGCTTGTCAGAAGGTTGCCCTCTGTTCCTTCCCTGTTGAAGACAGGCACAGGCTGTTGGGAATGACTCTGGGTTGCCTGCATCTCAAACTGAAGTGCACATGATTCTGTAGTCTGCAATTTTTCTGGAAATCCGTTCGTGTTCCCACATCATTTGAAGGGTGTTCATCCCAAAGTGCATAGCAAAATGTCTTTGGAGATTATCAGTCATCCAGGTCATGGTTGTCCCAAAGGTGCATTTTCAGGAGGCAACTCAAATTACCTGTTTTTCTTTGAAGACATTTTGCTTCTCCTTCAAGAAACTTCTTCAGCTCTGACTGGATGGTGGGGAATGGAAGGATTTATATTCCTTGCAGACAGTTGGTCATTTGCATTCTTTCTAGAGAGTTGTTGAGGCCACTTGAAGGTTTAGCTGTGTCCTCAGGGTTACCTGGGTAGTGTAAATGTGCATGGAGACTTCTTGGCTGCAGGATGTTTTCTGCCCTGTCTCCTTTCACTGTTGAAGATATCTGTTGAAGACAGATGCAGGCTGTTGGGGATGAGTCTGTTTTGTCTGCATCTCAAACTGACGCGCAAACGGTTCCTGTAGTCTGCAATTTTTCTGGAAATCTATTCATAACTTCCACACCATTCGAAGGCTGTTCATCCCAAAGATGGTAGCTAAAGGTCTATGGAAATTCTCAGTCATCCAAGTCATGATGTCCCAAAAGTGCTTTTTTTTTTTTTTCCAGGAGGCAACTGGACTTTCTTGGTTTTTTCTTTTCTTTGAAGACATTTCACTTCTCATCCAAGAAAACTTCTTCAACTCTGACTGGATGGATTTCTAGTCCTTGTAGACAGCTGGTGATTTGCATTCTTTTTAGAAAGTAATTGAAGCTATTTGGAGGTTTATCTGTGTCCTCAGGGTCACCTGAGTAGTGCAAATATGTGTGGAGACTTCTTGGCTGTGGGATGTTTTCTGCCCTATCTTCTTTCACTGTTGAAGACAGATGCAGGCTGTCGGGGATGAGTCTGGGTTGTCTCCATCTCAAACTGATGTGCAAATGGTTCCTGTAGTCTGCAATTTTTCTGGAAATCCATTCTAGAACACTGGACTTTTACTATCCATCTACATATGTATATTGGTTGGGGAGGAGGTTGGACATTTTAAGGCAAGTGAGACTACATTCTAGCTTTTCTAAAGTGTACCTGTAAAAGATTGTAAAGCGCAATGTTTCCAAAAGCATAACACAATGTTTCATTTAGCGGCGAGCAATTCTTCTCTGTGGTGCCTCCCTTCTTTCTCTCTATTTGCTGGTTCCACCACTGATCTTTTGTAGCAAAATGTGCTTGTCAATGAAAAAAAAAACCAAAAAACACCCCCCCCCCCAAAAAAAAAAAAAAAAAAAAAAACCCCACACATGTCGGGCAGGTTTTAAGAAGGGAGTCTGAGGCAAACCAAAAAGTAAATTATTTAAGTTGAGTTGTAGCTGAGACTTGAAAGAATTCTGTTTTAGGGGTTTTCCTTTACATTAGTCTGCCATTGGAAGAGGAGCTCTTGCAAATGTCTAACTATCCTGGCTCTGTCATAACTGGGGCTTGACAGTTCACATCGAAAATTCTGTTTTTTATTTCTTTTCCCAGGAAGGGGAGTCAAAGTGAAACTAGCAAAGTATTGTTGGCAAGTGCCTTTACCTTTTTTGGGGGTCCTTTTATAAATTAGCCAGTTGGAACTTTCCTAGACAATGTTTTTGTTTCCCCAAACTGGGGGGTTTCTTTTTCAGTTACACCGTGCTGCTTTAAAAAATAGTAAGCATCTTTAAACAATGACACGAAGATGGGAGGGAGAAAGAAGGAACAAGCCATTAGTTTTGAAGTCAGGAAGAAGCCAGAATGGTGTGGTGGTACTGAAAACTGGAAGGAAAAACATATCCAAGCATGGATGAAAATCATTATATTAACTGTAAAAAGATAGATGAGTTAGCTACTACAACTGCAAGGCTAATAGTATCTGAGAAGGTCATAAGATTATGCCTTTTAAGACCCAGCTATGAATACACTGGTTGCTTGAAGGATTTTTTTTCCTATATCCTCAGATACAAGACTTCAGGAAAAACTAGAAAACATTCTTAAACATTTGAAAGAAGCTTTAATTCTTTTCAAAATATCTCTTAAGACCCATAGGACTATTATGAATGACACTACCATCTAGTAGTCCAACAATTTCAATGGATTGATTTGGATTTAGATGTAGCCAGAAACCATGATTTATTTTCCACTATGAGAATGAGTCACAATTTGGCCAAGGTTTGTAATTTTTCACTTCTTCTCTCCTCTTCTTTCATGATCATAAAAAAAAACAAACCAAACACCCCTCCTTTTTTATGACCCTGTCATCCCTTAATTTGGGATAGAGTTGGGGCAATTGGATGGAGCTGAGCGTTTAGTGGCCAGATGCCAGTAAATATTTTTGATATTTTTTCTTTGCACTCTAGGAGAAAAATATCTGCTGCTACCTAGGATTGAACTCTCAACTTTCTGAGTGAAAGGCAAGAACCTTCATCGATAGGCTACCATGCCCACTTATTCTTTCATGATCACAAGAAAAATAAAAATTAAGGCATTATCTACATTATGCTCTATATTTAAATCAAAAAGCATGATTAGCTTAGATCCTGTTTTTTTTTTAATTGTATTTTAAACAAATCATGATTCAGAAGTGTGGTTTGTAAAAAAATTCAGAAACAAAACATTTCAATTTGCTAACGGCTGAGTATGTCCTGCCTGAATTTAATGACTGTATGGATGTGTATTTAATTGGTTTTTAATTGGTTATAAAAATACTTTTACTACCTAGAATTTATATTATACAGCATCTTTCCTAAATGATTAACCAGGTCTCAGGTGCCTGCATTGTAAAGTCTACATGCAAAGAAATTAACCCTTGCCAACTGATCATCTCAGCTTGGAAATATTGCTGCCACTGTATTTCAAGAGCAAGCTCTGTGTATTTTCATTGCACCTTCTTTACATCAAAAAGCAGTTCCTGGTGAATGTTTCTTTGTTAGTGTTTAAATCTTGAGGGTCTTAACTAAGATAGATGGTACTAAGTGTTTTTACCAGCTTGTGCTTCAAAGTGCATGGATTTATTTGCCAAGAGCACCTACATTCTATGTACAGGTCAGAGGTGAAATGCTGCTGGTTCAACCCGGGTCAGTGAATTGGTAGTAAAATATGCTACCGGTTCAAGAGAACCGGTAGTAAAAAAAAAAAAATGCTGTCGGTTCAGCCAAATTGATATTTCCAATGATCAGCTAGGCGATGATCAGCTATGTCGCATGATTTAGATTAGCTAGAAAGTAGGAAATCGTCAGATTTCTTGCTTTCTAGCGTATCTAAATCGCGCGGCACAGCTAATCCCTCCCATCACTGCTGTACTTACCTTGGAAGGCTTCAAAATGCTTCTTTGTTCAGGAGGCTTCCCTGAGGCCAAAAATGGGGCACAGGGGGGTGCTGTGAAAGAAAAAAAAGGAAAAAAAAGACTTTTGACCCCACTCAGTCACAGGACCACCTGGTCACGCCCACCTGGCCATGCCCACAGAACCAGTCATAAAAAAGTTAAATCCCACCACTGGTACAGGTAGTTCTTATTTAAGTGACTGCTTCATTTAAGAACTCTTCACAATTATGATGGTGATTTAAAAAAAAAAACCACTTCTCAACCAAACCTTGCATTGAGGACCTTTATAGGTCTATAAAGCAAAGGAAAGCTGAGGGCTATAATCCTCATGGCAGTTTCACTTAGGGTCTGCTTCTCTTATCAGAGCTGCTGGTCCCAATGAGGACTGTAACCTTCTGAAGCCAAGATGTAATAATTTGGATTTCAGGATGATTGACTGACATTTTATTATTATATGAGATTCAAATTTAGGCATAAGAGATGTTATGAGCTGCCTTTCTGTAGTTTAAATTGGAATATAATGATATGATTCTTTAGATAATCAAAATCTTACGATGCTGCTTATCCTTGAAAATTTGGTCACAGATCATTCATTCCTGCTTTCCTCTCTCCAACCAACTTTTGTCATTTTGCCCTGTTAATGTTGGATAATTTATTATATTCTTGCTGTCGTGGCTCAATTGGAAATAAGAAATACTTGCAAATCTACTTTAAATCACCCAAACTGCTTGCAATAGATCCCAATCTCTGTCCTGTCTCCTATTGCTCAGCCATGACTGCAAAAAGCATTTTGGGGTCAGAGAGAAATTATTTCACATAATTTGCTGTCTAATTAGTATTTTTTATCGACTGTGCCACCATTTAATCCAGAGTCTTTGGCATGTAAAGTTGATCCTCCGCTTTCCTGCAATACTGTTCTTTCTTTCTTTCTTTCTTTCTTTCTTTCTTTCTTTCTTTCTTTC
>BLBF01000073.1:16142779-16155146 GCA_015471245.1 Laticauda colubrina
GAGTAGAGTAGAGTAGAGTAGAGTAGAGTAGAGTAGAGTAGAGTAGAATAACTGTGCTGGAAGGGACCTTGGAGGTCAGGGACCACCAAATTCATAATTTTAAATCCCAGGGACCACTAACCGGCTCTGTGGGCATGCCCTAATTTGTGGGTGTGGCTTGGTAATCATGTGACTGGCCGGGCATGGCTTGTATGTAAATATTATAAATATTTATATAAATATTGATTTTTTTTATAAAAAACAGCAACTTTTACCCCAAAGCAGGCAAAGCAAGCAGGCAGGCAGACTGAGTTGCTCACAGAATCACAGATTCATTCAGAGATCTATCTATCTGCCATTGGCTAGCTCAGTCTTTCACATAAAATTTGCTTGCAAGCAAACTCACAAAATTAACTCACAACACACCTTGTCTTATTTTTTAAAAGAGCAACTTTTATCCAAAATCAGGCAAAGCAGGCAGACAGATTGAGTTGATCACAGAATCATTCAGTGATCTATTTATCAACCATCGGCTACCTCAGTCTCTCAAATTTGCTTGCTGTGAGTCTGCACTGAATAATAAAAACCTTCAGTCCTAAGGGAGGTTCGGTTGTGCTTAAAAGCAGAGCTGAAGATCAAAAGACTATCTAGAAAGCAAGAAATCCAACCATTTCCTGCTTCCTAGCTAATCTAAATCTCCCGGCACAGCAGAACAGCTGATGGTCGGATAAAGGAAAAAAGCAATTTAGCCAGGTAAGGAGTGAGTGGGCAGAGAGGGTTCCCGTGGGCCATGTGCGCGGCACAGCCTTGTGTTTCTGCACAGTCTGGATTAATTGCTTTGGGGGGTTGCTCTTGGGATGAGATTTCTCTGCGGCCCATCAAAAATTTTTCACAGCCCACCGATCGCTCTTCTAGTCCAATCCCCTGCTCAGGCAAGAAACCCTAAACCATTTCAGACAAATAATTGTCCAATCTCTTCTTAAAAACTTCTAGTGTTGGAACATTTACAACTTCTGGAGGCAAGTTGTTCCACTAATTAATTGTTCTGTCAGGAAATTTCTCCTTCGTTCTAGGTTGCTTCTCTCCTTGATTAGTTTCCATCCATTGCTACTTGTCCTGCCCTCAGGTGCTTTGGAGAATAGGTTGACTCCCTCTTCTTTGGGGCAGCCCCTGAGATATTGGAAGGCTGCTATCATGTCAACCCTAGTCCTTCTTTTCATCAAACTAGACATACACAGTTCCAGATGTCCCCTAATCATCTTTGTTGCTCTTCTCTGCACTCTTTCTAGAGTCTCAACATCTTTTTTTTACATTGTAAAAATGGGAAAGGAGGTGTGATATTTGCTTGAAAGTAAAAATGCATATTTTTTTAAATATGAAATTATGAGAAGGCATATAGGTAACTGTTGCCTGTTTAGCTGTCTGTAAGCTGTATTTGATGGCATCAGCAAATAATGGATTTAACAGTTTCGTAGCAAACTTTTCTAATTATTTACAGATTTATGTGGCTGAACTCGGAAAAAAATGTGGATATGAAAGATGTTTAATGCACCTACTGTTGAATATTTAAAAGCTTTGCATATTAACTGTTCACACTTTATTGTCGTTCTGTTTTGTTTTTCTTCTTTCCCAATATCTCATTAACCCATGAGTGTTACGTTTGGAAATTCTGCTTTATTTATTGGGCTTGAGTTTTGCAAAGCAGAAAAAAATTACAAGTATGGACATTAAGAAACTCATTCACTGACATTATTGGCTAAAAGATTTTGAATGTAACACTCCAGTTTTTAACAGAGGTGCATTCCCTATCAATGAACACAATGTGTCACTGTGAACACACATTGATTCATAAAGTAGTGAACAAAATTACCCTAAAAGCAGAAATATCTGTCTGTCTGTCTGTCTGTCTGTCTGTCTGTCTGTCTGTCTGTCTGTCTGTCTGGTAGCTCAACATTTTTCCCATCTGTATTTGTTGTTGTTGTTGAAGATTTTGGATTGATTTATCTTTACCATATTTCTGGATGTATAGGTCACAAATGAAGAAAAGGCTGGGCTATTGTTTTGCACAAAAAGTTTCAACTTCCTTCCAGGGCCTCTTTCCTGAGTTGGGAGGGACCATGGAGGTCTCCTAGTTTAACCCTCTGCTCAAG
This sequence comes from Laticauda colubrina, assembly GCA_015471245.1. Taxonomy (NCBI): domain Eukaryota; kingdom Metazoa; phylum Chordata; class Lepidosauria; order Squamata; family Elapidae; genus Laticauda; species Laticauda colubrina. Next base: position 16,144,909 of record BLBF01000073.1, read on the forward strand.
CAGGACACATTATGGGAAAATGGTTGTCCAATCTCTTCTTGAAAATCTCCTCTGTTGGAGCACCTATAACTTCTGACAGCAAGTTATTCCATTGATAAATTGTTCTAACTGTCAGGAAATGTTTCCTTAGTTTTAAGTTGCTTCTCTCCTTAATTAGTCCCGAGTTGCAAACTAAAAAAATAAGGTCCCAGACTATTCTTGTGGCTGGTACACACCCTGTTTCAACTTTCTATGTCAACTTTCTGAAGTTCTAAAGGTCTACACAGAGATTAATATTAATTGTGTGATTTTTTTTCTTTAGTCATTGAAAAAACTCAAGAAGCAATTTAGCTCTTACAGATTTGATTTTTTTTTTTCAAGGTGGAATTGGGGAAAATTAAGATATCCATTCTGTTGTCAGTGGCAGAACCACAGTACCAGATTTATAACAATATAAATCACTTTATATTTATCCTGTAAATGGTTCCAATCCAAAAATCCTTACAGCAAAAAGTGGAATCAACAGAGTTGTTTTGGGACACTTTCAATCCTCTTCCATTATCCTTGACAGAAATTACTAGGGGTATACTTCTGAATTAGTTTTCACTATCCTTCAGGTTTAAGACTCAGAATCCTTGCTAAGATTTGGTTTTTGATCTGTTTGTGTCATTGTTTATAGGCATTATATAAGGTGCACTAAGAAATATAAAATGCCCTTGGAAGATTTTGTGACAGTGAGAACAATCAACCAGTGGTACAGCTTGCCTTCAGACATTGTGGGAGCTTCATCACTTGAGACTTTCAAGAAGACATTAGACTGCCATTTATCAGAAATTGTGTAGGGTCTCTTGCTTGGGCAGGGACTGGACTAGATGACCTACAAGGTCCCTTCCAACTCTGTTAAACTGTTAAAATTTTAATGATAATTAAAGCAAGGCCCACAGATTTATAAGCAAATTTGACTGAGGGAACTCAAGGTATTTCTAATATATCTGATGAGAATCTGCACTCAACGCAGTTAATTTAGCATTTGAATCCAACAGAGCTGGCTAGATTTACTCACTAGTTGAATGGTTATCAATGCTGCTGGGCCCTTTTCATTTTAGTGACGAGACAAGGAAATCTTGCTACCCCTGAGAAGATATTTCTGTTACCTTATTGAGACGGATGGTACTCTAGAATCCAACATGACACAAATATACTTTAAACTGCATTCATCTAACAAAAATGTCACGGAGCTCTCAAGAATATTTAAGACCTGCCAGTATCTATTTATGCAAGGAATGCCCAAAGCATTCATAATTTACAATAGATTATAGCAGCCATCCCAAAACACACTTGGAAAAAAAATTGTTCACAACTTTAAAGTAAATACATGAACTGCAGCCTGACAACTCCTGAGCAATGCTTTTCATAATTGCAGTGACAGTAGAAATGTAAGTCTTTATTAAGCAGAAAAAAAGGCTTTTTAATAAAGCAATCCTCTAAGAACAAACTATTGGTGTTAATCTATTTGATAAGTATGGCTGGGGAATGTGTGTATTTACACTTCTACTTCAGCTAAAGCACGATCAATACATTTCAACTAATTTCTCCATTTAAATGTTGTACAATCCATTTGTATAGTCAAAGCAGTGGGTTGTTGCTTCTCCTAAAAATCCCTAGAAGTCAGAGGTGGTATTCAGCTGTTTCGAACCAGTTCTGGAGAACCAGTAGTGGAAATTTTGAGTAGTTCAGAGAGCCAGCAAATACAACTTCTGACTGGCCCCGCCTCCATCTATTCTCTGCCTCCCATTTAGTCCCAGCTGATTGGCTGGGTTTTCTTTGGTTTCCCTGCACAGGAGAACGGACCTGGAAAGCAGGTTAGTGGGGTGGGGAGGGAATGAGAATTTTACAGTATCCTTCTCCTGCCATGCCTGCCAAGCCACACCCACCAAACCATGCCACGTCCATAGAACCAGTAGTTAAAAATGTTTGAATCCCACCACTGCTAGACGTGTTGTGATATGATACCAGGAAATCAATCAAAGTCAGATGAATTGACAGGTTGTCATATGATTGTATTCTCTAGAGAAATTGACAACAGTTTTGCAGAAGTGATTCAAAGCAAAAATCAGTTGGAATATATTAATTTAAGAAAGGAGGACAAGACTGAATATAGTTAGTGTTTGACTTATGATCCAAAATTTATGTTGCTAAGCGAGACAGTTGTTAAGTGGGTGGTTGGTTTTTTTTTTTTTGCCTGCCTGCCTCATTTCCGCAGAGCTTAGCTGAACCTTGACTTGGGATGACAAATTGTGACTTGAATGTAACTGTTCTTTTTTCCTTGGAGTACAAAACAAATGTGTCAACTAACACATTTCCTTCCATCTTTTTCATGGGCATTTCTAAAAGGACAAAAATAGAAATGGAAAATCTGAAACTTAAACCTCTTTTGAGGTTGAACCTCCCTAGATGATAGGCTCAAGATCCTGATGGATCTGGACAGACTTGAATATTGGGTCCTATCTAACAAAATGAAATTCAATGTAGAGAAAAGTAAAGTCTTACACTTAGGCAAGAACAACCAAAAGTACACATATAGACTGGGTGACACCAGGCTTAATAGCAATAACTGAGACTTTGGATCTTGGAGTTTCAGTGGACAACCAATTAAATATGAGCCAGCAGTGTGTGGCAGAAGCCAGAAAAGCCAATGCAATCCTAAGCTTCACTAACAGAAGGATACAACTGAGTTCAAGTGAGGTATTAATACCACTCTACAAAAGACCACATCTAGAATATTGCATCCAGTTTTGGTTACCACACCATAAAAAAGATGTTGACACTCTAGGAAGAGTGCAGAGAAGAGCAACAAAAATGATTAGAGGCTGGAGACTAAAACATACGATGAACAGTTACAGGAACTGGGCCTGGCTAGTCTTGTGAAGAGTAGGACCAGGGGAGACATGATAGCACTGTTCCAATATTTGAGGGGCTGCCACAGAGAGGAAAGGGTCGAGTTATTTTCCAAGACACCTGAAAGCCAGACAAGAAATAATGGATGGAAACTGATCAAGGAGAGATTCAACCTAGAAATAAGGAGAAATGTTCTGACAGTGAGAACAATTAACCATTGGAACCATTGCCTTCAGAAGTTGTGGGAGCTTCATCACTGGAGGCTTTCAAGAAGAGATTGGACTGCCATTTGTCAGAAATGGTGTAGTGTCTCCTGCTTGGGTAGGGAGGTGGACTAGATTACCTACAAGGTCCCTTCCCTGTTAATCTATATTGAAGGGTCAAGATTTGGTTCTGACTGCTTCAGAAGGAATCCAAGTGTTTCCTGAAGAATCATAAAATGTATTGTTAGTGATCCACTTCAAAATGTATTAAAATACTTTAAAAATATGAGCTATTAAATTAATAATGAAACCCGGTTTGTGTCTAGTTATAATTAAGTTCAGTTTAATACGGCTTACTTTCTGTTATGTTGTATATAATTCTAACCTAAACTCTGCTGAATGTTGAAAAATGTATTCACATAGTTCTCCAATCACAGTTAGTTGAAATGGATTGTGGCAATACACCAGCATCATAAAATAACAGAATAACAGAGTTGGAAGGGACTTTGGAGGTTTTCTAGTCCAACCCCCTGCTCAGGCAGGAAACACTATATACCATTTCAGACAAATGGTTGTCCAATCTCTTCTTAAAAACCTCCAGTTGTTGCTGCACCCACAACATCTGAAGGCAAGCCATTCCAATGATTGATTGCTCTAAATGTCAGGAAATTTTTTTTTTTAGCTCTAGGTTTCTTCTCTCCTTGGTTAGTTTGCACCCATTGCTTCTTCTTCTGCATTCAGGTAATTTGGCGAATAGGTTGACTCCCTCTCCTTTGTTACAGCTCCTATTGGAGGACTGCTATCATGTCACCCCTAGTCCTTTTCATTAATCTAAACCAATGGTCTTCAAACTTGGCAAGTTTAAGACTTGTGGACTTCAACTCTCAGAATTCCTGAGCTAACATGACTGGAGAAGGAATTCTGGGAGTTGAAGTCCACAAGTCTTAAAGCTGTCAAGCTTGAAGACCCCTGATCTAAATATATCCACGTGTATGTGAGTGTGTGCACGCACACACACAGAGTTGTAAAACAAATAAAGATAAAAACTTGCAAATGAATGTCAAAGATCCCAAAAGATCTTTTTTTTTTGCTGACTTGCATTGCAAATTTCCTTTCCTGCCTCCTCTTCTACCAATAATTATGGTTCTGTCAGAAAGCATGTGAAGTATGTCTAATATACTTATGCCCACTGGAGACCTGTTATATCATTTTGCAAGGCTGGAGCGACCTAATCAAATCACACCATTGACACTGTTGTTGAAAAAAGACCTGCAATAAATGAAATAGGATTAGTCGGTCTATGGCAAACATCAGCTCATAAAATGCATCAGGTTAGGTCCATAGTATACGTGGGTTTTGCTTTGGGCCTAGTATTTCTGGCATTCAAGTTGAGAGCCTGCATTTCTCTACACGATCATTAAATTTTATGAAGAGCAACTATGATCTGAAGCAGTGCTAGAAGTATCCTGCAGTTGTAGAAATTGATAATTGGAGAAAGAATGATAGAGAATTCTCCTTGTGAAGAATTATATCTTGTGTGTGTGTGTGTGTTGATGAAAAGGTGGGGAGGCAAAAGGAGGCAGGCAGGCAGGCAGGCAGGCAGGCAAGAAGCACACTATTTTTAGACGTTAGAACTGAAGCCTCTGATAAGACCTCAGGAGAAGGTCTGTGATATACTGAACACAAGGTTATCTTTGATGATGGTCTAGAGAAGCTTTAAGTGATTCAAACTGTGGCTTGCTGTGTGTGCATTCCAGCAATCTTCAGAACCTTCATTTTGGCTCTTAGTTTGTTGCCGAGTCCAAAAGAAAAAACCAAGCTATACAAGACAAAAGAACAACCTCTCTTGAAACCTGTGGGATCCGCTCAACGGACAGCATTTTCGTACAACCAACCAGTTCAGAGACTTTTAGCTCTTGTTTTCCAGCAACAGTCATGGAAAAACATAATACCTATGATGTTATGTGCACATAATACATATTCATTGACTTCTTTTCCTTATCTGCTTTTAAAGTTGCTTGAATTGCTGACTATCACTATAACTTAAAAATATAATTCCAGCACTGAAGAGGTGGGAAAAGAGAAATTCACAGTGTAGCAAGGCTGGATTCTGAGTTATACAGTCAAATTTTGTGCTTTCAAAAATGTGGGGTATATAGTCTTTCTGACCTAAGTTGCGAATTTTTCATGTTCAAAATTACTTTTCTGGAGAGTTTTTCTCCTAATTTTCCTCAAAATAATTTTACATATGCAATCTGAGGGAAATTCTATTTATATAAAGCACCACATAGAGCAAACACAGAGAACAGTCACCATGTGCTTTACTGCTCAACTATATAGCTGTAGCAGGAAACAGGAAACCCCACTGAGGACAAAAAAGCATAGAAGCATTGCTTCTCTCCTTGATTAGTTTCCATCCATTGTTTCTTGTCCTGCCTTCAGGTGCTTTGGACAATAGGTTGACCCATTCTTCTTTGTGGCAGCCCCTTAGATATTGGAACATTGCTATCATGTCACCCCTAGTTCTTCTTGTCCTTAAACTAGACATACCCAATTCCTGTGACCATTTTTTGTACCTTTTAACCTCCAGTCCCCTAATCATCTTTGTTGCTCTTCTGTGCATTCTTTCTAGAGTCTCAACATCTTGCTTATATTTTTAGCCTCTGTTTATATTTTTTATTTATTTTATTCACATGCTTTAGCCTCCAGTCCCCATCTTTGTTGCTCTTCTCTACATTCTTTCTAGAGTCTCAACATCTTTATATCATGGCGATATAACAGTGTTGCTCAGTGGTGAGTGTGTGCTTTGCGTGCACAGCATTCAAAAACAGCCCATTTTAAGCTTAAAAACTTACCTTCTATGTTAGAGCTGGTGAGTAAAACAGCTGAGGTGCAGCAATTCACTGTGCTGCACAATGCCAACTCATAAAATATTTCTATGGTCTTTTTAGAGTTGCCAACAGAAAGGGAGGGGGGAAAGGGTTTTGAAAGAGCAGTGCGGCAGCTTGGAAATTCAAAATGCATTCCATACATAGTTTTTCAGAGATAGTAACTCGGTGCCTGAAGCTTCTGCCATGCAAAATTCTAACTGGAGAACACGATTGATGATTCTTGGATGTGTCTCATTGGAGAATATGAATTATGATATACCCAGGGGGTGGGAGAAAACCAGGGTCAAGGGTGACAATGAATGATGCTTCTCAGAGTCAGCTACACCCAGGCAGTGCTAGACATGTCAACTCTGTTCAGAGTTTTGCAGCATTAATTCAGCTCCAGACAAATAAACACAGATGGCTGATGTTTCATTTAACATCTTTACAAACATAGTAAATAAATTTTACAAACCAGTTGTAGATTTCTCCAACATGGAGCAAACTCAAACTGAAGCATGTTGCAAGTTCAGAGGAGAACTCTAATCTTCAGCAAGCAAGCAAGTTAGTTTCTCATTTACTTTAGTTCAGTAGGCAAGCAAGAGGAGAGAAGCAGTTTCATTTTCAATAGATAGACTCAGAGCTCAACACAGCTGCAGAGTTGCAGAGTTCAATATAGAGCCACACCTAAGCTACTTCTAGTTTCAGTTTCCAGCCTAGGCTCTATCTAGTTTCAGTTTCCAAACTATCATCATTGGCTGATTTAGTTGCTATGCCTATTCATTGGCTAATCTTGTTAGCAAACTCTATTCCAGTTCATGAATATATTCTGACAAACTCCCAATAAATCCTTTTGAAGTTTTGGAAGTTTGGCTCTAGATTCACGAATTAATTAAGGTAACTGCCGGAATCTTGACACACGATGTTAGATCACGGGAAAAAGAGACTCGAGACCAGTGTGACTTTTAGCTCTTTATTTGGTTCCTTGAATCAGTTCTAACTGCGGAGCCATGGCAGCCTCGTTTATAGCGGCTGCTCACAGCTCACGGCTAATGATGGCTCTTTGAATCTCCCGCCAATCTGGCGGGCCAATCACAAGGCAGCAATGCGAAGCAATCAGGCTCGTGCTTTTGGACCAATCAGCAAGAGGCATTTATGGACCAATCAGAAAAAGGTATTTCAAGTATGTTAATATAGAACACCCCTCCCCTCTTGGTTCAGTCCGATCTACGTTACGTAGTCCTGTAAGTAGGCAGGGCTTCTATGGTTTCTACTTGACCTGCGCAGTTCAGTTGTGGTGTTGTCTTCAGCTGGTTCAGACGGGATCGCTGTCTCTCCTCTCCTTCTCGGTGGAACCTCCTGGAAGCGTGAGTCAGCTCTGCTGCTCCCGCCTGGTCTCTCCGGGCTGGTTGAGTCGGCTCAGCTGCCTCTTCCAGGAGTGGCCTCATGTTAGTTTTCCGCTGCCAGTTCCCTTCTGCCGAAGTCTTCTGCTGGTAAGTAATTTTGGTTTCTAAATGGGCCTACCAGTGGTGTTTGTTGTTGGTTTGTTTGCTGTTGTATTATTAGTGGGTTTTCTCCTCCCCTTTGATTTATGTTTGGTTGATCTCCCCCCTCTCTGGTTTTGTTATAGTCTGTTTGGTGTGGTCTTTGAGTGTGTGGTTGTTGTGCGTTCTCCGGGTTGTTGGTGTTTCTTTCTATTGTTCTAGACCTTAGTTGGTCTATGTGTCTCTTCCAGCTTCTCCCGTCCTCTGTTTCTACCCGGTATGACCGAGGTCCTGTTATTTGAGTTATTCTAGCTGGTATCCAAAGTGCGTCACCCATAAGGTTTTTTGTGTATACCAGATCCCCTGTTGTGAATGTGCAGCATTTACTGGAGGAGTCTTAGTATGGCCCTGATGCTGAAAGGTGATGCGTTGCATGTCACTGTCAGAGGTAGGGTTTCACTGTATTGAATAAGTACCGATTCGGATGTCAGCAGATGTCAGCAGATCTTTTATTCCTTGGAACGCAGCTTCTTCCTGTCGGCCCCAGGTCCAGACTACTCTTACTGAGTAGTCTATGCAGTGGCTCTACCGTTGTTGCCTTCTGCAGCAAAAAGACATTATAAAAATTAATGAGTCCCAGAAATGCTTGTAATTCTGTTTTGTTTTGTGGTCTGGGGGCTTCTTTTATGGCTTTTCTTTTCTTTTCAGTGGGGTGAATTCTTTCTTTGTCTATTAGGTACCCCAGAACTCAACTTTCTCGGTGGCCAGCTGGCATTTTTCTTTTTTCACCTCATGTCCCACCTCTTTAAATCTTTTTAGGACTTCCCTGAGGCAGCTTTCCAATTGGTTTTTGTTCTTAGCAGCTACCAGCACATCATCGAAGTAGGGTACCACCCCTTTAATTTCTTGTAAAAGACGTTCTATCAGTCTTTGGAACACCCCTGGGGCCATGCTGACTTCAAATTGTAACCTGTTGCATTTAAATGCCTCCCTGTGAGTCACAATGGTTTGTGCCTCCGCTGTTTCGGAATCAATGGGCAATTGCTGGTATGCCTGCGCCAAGTCGAGCTTCGCAAAGATTTTTCCTCCCTCCAGCTAATGTAATAGATGTTGCACCACTGGGACGGGATATGCGCTTTGTTGTAGCATGTGGTTCAGGGTGGCCTTATAGTCTCCGCAGATTCGTACAGACCCATCTAGCTTTATCAGGGTCACAATTGGGGTTTCCCACCTTGCGTGGTCTATTTGTTCCAGTACCCCCTGTGCGATGAGCTTATCCAATTGCTCATCAATCTTGGTTTGAGTGCGAATGGGACCCGCCGTGCCTTTAACCAGATTGGTGCTATGTTTGGGTTCAAATTAAATGAAATAGGGGACCCTCGGTACTTGCCTAGCTTCTCATCAAAAATGTCCTGGAAGTCTTTCATCAGGCTGTCCTCCCAGTCTGCCTCGGTGACGCTGTTTATGCTGGTCATTTCGATCCCCAGAGGTGCAAACCATTCTAGCCCCAGCAAGCTTGGGCAATCCCTGTCCACTATCATCAATGGGAGGATTGCTGAGTGTTCCTTCAAGGTTATTTGAAAATGTCCAACTCCAACTACGGGGATCTCTCCTTTCTTGTCTGTACCGTTCCGACTGGAGTCTGTGTATTTCTTCCTCCTTGTCATCAGTCACAGATAAGGACTCTACGTCCTCATGGTGTGCGGTAGTGGAGGTGGTCTTTTGGTTTCCCTCTGGTTTCCTTTCTTGGTGTTGGCCTGTTTCTGCCCATGTTTGCTGGGTTGCCGCATTCATTTTCTGCATGGTTGCTGCTGACTTCTTTGCAGCTTCAGCTGCGGTTGCCTTGGCAATGGCCTCGGTGATGGTGAAGTTGGGCCGGGTCAGTAGTAATGTGAGATCCCTCAGGATCCCACATCTGAAATGTGAGATCCCTCAGTCCCAGGACCATGCAGTCTCTCATGGCTTCGTCCATATTGAGAAACTCACATGCACCGCCAGTGTCCCTCAGAGCTGCTACAAATTCCCTGACACTCTCACCTTCTCTCTGGTCTCTTTTATAAAATTCATGTCTCCGGATGAGATTGGAGATGCCCGGTGCATAATGGGCTCTTAGTAGTCGGTCTAACTCTGGCCATGCCATCTGTTTCACATCCTGAGGTTTGACCAATGCTTTGGCCATTTTGAACACTGTGGGCCCACAGTGTGTCAAGAACATGGCTCTCTTCCTTTTATCGGAGATCCCTTGCAGATCGTTGCTCTTGAGGAACATGAGGAATCGGTCAATGTACGATTCCCAGTCCTCTGTCATTGGGTCGAATGATGCGGGTGGTGAGTTGCTGCCGGCCATCTCGTCGGTTGGTCAATCCTCGTTTCCATGTGCTCGACTGGTCTCCTTTGTCTCAGAATCCCATCCTCGTCACCAGTGTTAGATCGTGGGAAAAAGAGACTCGAGACCAGTGTGACTTTCAGCTCTTTATTTGGTTCCTTGAATCAGTTCTAACTGCGGAGCCATGGCAGCCTCTTTTTTTTTTTTTTTTGAAAACATTTTTATTAATTTTTTAACAAACAAACATATACCAACAAAACACAAAACATAGAAAATATAAAATATCTTTTTGGATGGCAGTTTGATCCCGAGTTACATCTTTTTGTACAGACATAAATTCAAGTTCATGTTTACTTTTATATAGCAATTCCATTTCTTATTTACTATTTTACATTTTCTATATAGCTTCTCCCCTCTTTTCACTCTCTTAATTCTATTATATTTATTTCATCTCAATTTAAATCATTATACTTATATC
>BLBF01000073.1:16159351-16177930 GCA_015471245.1 Laticauda colubrina
GAAGGCCCTGCTCAAGCCCCTGCCAGAGGGAGGAAGAGGCAAGGGAAGGAGAAGGGAGGGAGGAAACAGTACATCATTTCCGAGGAGCATGAGGATGAGGTGCTGGAATGGCTGAGGGAGAACGAGTACCTTTGGAGAAAGGGCCACAGACTCTATCGCGACACCAAGAAGAAGCAGGCAGCTTGGAGAGACAAGGAAGAGAGCCTGGGCTACACTGCAGATGTACTCCTGGGATGGTGGAAGCACATGCACACCTGGTATGGCAAGCTACACCTCAAAAAATCAGGGCAGGCCTCTGTCAAACTCACTGACCAGGAGATGTACGTCATGGCCAAGTGCAGTTTCCTGGAGGGTGAGGTCTGCCACTGAGGAGCAGCCCCTCTGACACCCCTCTCCCTCAGACAGCCCACAGACAGCCAGTCCTCTTCCAGCCAGGAGCCAGCTACCCTGTCCAGGCAGGTGTCTTCAGAGAGCCCCATGGCAGAGACCCCCCCGACAGCTGCACTCCCCATGCCGGAGGACTTGGAGGATCCCCTGTCACAAATGGAGGAAGAAGCGGCAGCCACCAGAGACCAATGACCCCCACCCCCAGCTCCACAGGATGCAGGCAGAGAGGCAGACTGGAGGACAAGAGCCACACTGTCCTGTTGGAGATCAGGGACACAATCAAGATCAGCAGAGAACTTCTCTCTCAGCTGGTCCACTTGGACAGAGGATCCTCAAGTCACCACACCTTCATCACCTACATGAGCCACACCCTAAGGGATCTGCCCGAGGCCCAGTACCAGGTGATGAAGGAGAAGATAACAGCACTTCTGCACAACCCTCAAGGCCCAGCTGAACCTGCTCCGACCCAGTCCAGGTCTGCTCCTCCACCCCAGGCAATGTCAGAGCCCTTCCACGGCTTTCAACAGCCTCTCACCTATCAAGGCTACGACTACCAGGACTTCCCACAGCAGAAGCAGACCTTCCCAGTCCAGGCCCAGCTTCATCGCATGCCACAGATGCCACACCTCGCCCATCTTCAGACCAGACAGCCCCACTACACTCCTCCTTCCTCCACCCCACAGCCAAGCCCGTCAAGAGACAATCTGTCATCAGTCTTGTGCCTGACATCCCAGGTACTTGATGAAGGGCCTCTCAACCTCACAGGTCTGAGTCAGCTCTCTGAGAGCTTCCTGAACACACCATCCCCTGTTGTACTCTCGGGGCCAAGCACCCCAATGGCGCCTCAGACCAGCAGTCAAGCCACAGCCACCTCCACAGTCCCTGCCCGTTTAACAGTTGAGACCATGGACATGACTCAGAGTGACTGAGAATACTGCCAGAGACTGAGTTGTTACTTGTTCACTTTATCTTTGCTTAAGACACTTTACTTGGGTCATTTTGCTTTTTCAATAACATCATACAGTTTACTTAAGACAGTTAATAAAGGTTATCTTTGCTTAACACACTTATTTCAGTTTACTTGGTTCATTTTGCTTATTTAATAAAGTCATAAAGGTTACCTAAAAAGTTAACAAAGGTTATCTTTGCTTAAGACACTTGGTTCATTTTTTTTACATAATAAAGTGTTGGTGAAAACTTTTAACAAATGGTTAAGCCTTTGCATGCTTGTGGGATAGATAAGGATAGTTGTGGGATAGATAAGGATAGTTGTGGGATAGATAAGGATAGTTGTGGGATAGATAAACCTCCAGTGCAAGCATAGTGGGACTGTATGGTCCACCATCCCAGGTGCCACACATATGGCCCTTTTTTATCAATAATAATTTATTCATTGATCAACACATTTCAAAATAAACAAAGCTCTATATTAATGCCCTATTCATTGTAGGACCACTCAATATACATGGCACAATCTCATCAGTGTTATGCGACAGGCTGAAGGAAGCATCCATTAATCATCTATCATCCTGTCTTGCCACTCCACTGCTCCAGCTGGGGAGTTGCACCAGTGTCTCAGTAGGTTGCGCTGCTTCACGTGAAGCTCTGTTGGGGCCTGGCACATCCACAGTGTCTATCAGGTTACATCCTTGCCTCCATTCACCAGGCTTCATGTCCCCATTCCCTTGTTGATGGTCCACAAGTCTGTTCTGCAACACTGGGTAGTGGGTGTGCATGAGATTGTGCAGGATGCAGCAAGCTTCCACGTTGCTCCTCTCAGTATGTGCCTCATGCTGCATGGTGGTAAGAAGTATCTGGAACCTGTTGGCCAGGATGCCAAAGGCGTTCTCCACCACCCATCTTGCCCTGGACAGCCTGTAGTTGAAGATTCTGTCTTCACAGGTGAGGTATCTTGAACTGTACGGCTTCATGAGGTAGGTTCTGAGGGAGAAGGCGTCATCACCCACAATGAAGTAGGGCACATCTTGTTTGTCATTGGGTAGGGGGTCTGGATCTGGAAAACCCATGATGAGGTTGCATTCCAGCCCATCCTTGAGGTCATTTGCGTTGTATACCTGGCTATCTGAAGCTGACCTGTTGCCTGAAGCATCAATGTAGATGAACTTGTCATCAGCATAAACCATGGCAAAGAGGATGATACTGAAGAAGCCCTTGTAGTTGAAATAAGTGGACCCCGAGTTGGCTGGAGCTTTGCAGGCCATGTGCTTCCCATCTATGGCTCGAATGGTGTGGGGAAAGTTCCACCTCTGATACCACTCTTCTGCAAGTTTCCTCCAGACTTTTTCAGTGGTGGGGCACTTGAGGAGCTTCTCCATGTATTCTTCGATGATGGCGTGCACCACTTCTCTGACCACTTTGCTGATGCTCTTGTGTGGCACCCTCCACGCATACTGCATGTTTCTGTATGTGGTTCCAGAGGCCAGGTGCCACAGAGTCAGTGCCACCTTCAGTGCAGGCTGGGATGGAAGTTGGTGCTTGGCTTGGTCAACCTGGGTCTCAGATGCTCTACAAGTTCGTCAAACATGGCTGGTGGCATCCTCATGAAATGATGGAATGCACGAGGGTCTTCATTCCTCAGCTCCACCATCAACTGGTCATACAGTCCAAACTCCATTCTTCTCACGATCCATCCTCAGACCCACACAGCTCTTGGACGTCTCCTTCTTCTCCTTGTGTATAAAAGGTGAAACAGTCTGAACAGGGTTTGGTTCTGGTGATGAATGATCACAGCTACCATACGGACTGTGTCATGATCCATGGTGGAGAACAATGGATGATGTGGAAGACCAAGACCAAGGGTGAAGAGGTCTGTACACCATGGCTGCTGGACTCATACTGAGATCCAGATGATTTTCTCCCCCTTTTTATAGGAAATATCGGTCGTCCACTAGGTGTCCTTCTACATACTCTAGACTTACTGCAGACATCCTAAATATCTGAGATACATCCCAGATACAAATGTTTTGTCTGTTTTAATCCTTTATATACGAGATGCATACGCTACATCCTTTCTATTTCCGTGCTACTAATGCTGTGTGAATGTTCCATGTACCTTTCATTTCCTCCCTCTTTCCATTTTCAGCTGCAGCAGATGTGAGTTGCGAGGATGGCCAGAGGATGCAGAGAGGATACAGCGGACGTTTAATGGATGATAACGGACATAGAACACTTGTTGCCCGTATATGTCATGGATTTACATCGTATGCAGCAGAAAGTTCATCCGTTCAAAAAGTTTTGTGCAGCTCAAAACTTCTTGCGTGGATGAAATCTCAGTGGATGGATGTTTTACGGATAGAGAGTATGAAACACGTATGCAGTGAGTATATAATGGACGCATAGCGTTTTCCAATGGATGGCAAGCTTTTTTTTAACGTTTTACATCCTCTTTGCATCCGTTGGTGCAGTGGGACAGGGGCTTTAAAGATGCAGTATTAAAATGTCTATCCTGGTTTATATATTTTCCAACCCAACTGTTAGGTGTCTTACATTCCTCACACATAGCACTAATACCTTTGGTCCAATGTTGTATTTTATATACATCATGCGGAAATCTGGGTTTCTTGCAAAGCCCATAATGCTTGGAAGAGTAAAAGGTAGTGTCATGCCCCTAGTGGAGAATAACTCTGAGTCAAAGCCAATAGGGAGTAGAAGTGTGGCTCTGGAGGTTGTGGAGGAGGCTGGGGAAGGGCAGTGACCAGCTGAGTAGCCAGAGGAAGAACCAGGCTCATCCCCTCTCCATCCTCAGGCACACAGGGAGCAGAGAATAAGGGAGAGATGTGGTTTACTTGGGAGGAGAGGGCTTTGATCTTCTTCATGGGCTGCAGCTGTGACAACTGAATAAGAGGATGGAGGTGCATACGGGTGAACGCTGGAAACAAAGCATGGAAATATCTCTAGTTTATGGTTCCTCTCTGAGTTTGGCATCCTTCCCAGTGTGTATTATCTGTGTATGTCCTCCAGTCATTATCTTGCCTGGTCTGTGTTTCTTTTTCCCTTCTTCTTGTAACTGTTTCTGTTCGGAGCTTGGAAGCAAAGTGAAGGAATGAAAGGGGCTTCATCTGTTTTCTGTGAAAAAGAAAGTTTGTTTTGTATCCCACCCTGGGTCATCACAGGTAGGAAGTAGATTGATGGATAGATTCCATTACAGTACAGGTAGTCCTCAATTTATGACCACAACTGAGCCCAAAATTTCTGTTGCGAAGTGAGAAATTTGTTAAGTGAGTTTTGCCTCATTTTATAACTGTTCTTGCCACTGTTGTTAAGACTCACTGCAGTTGGTCAATGAGTAACATGGTTGTTAAGTGAATCTGGCTTCTCCATCAAATTTGTTTGTCAGAAGGTCATAAAACGTGATCGCCTCAGGACAGTGCAACCGTCATAAATATGAGTTATTTGCCAAGGGTTTAAATTTTGATCACATGACCATGGGACATAAGTTTGAGATGGACATAAGTGTTAAAAATGATCATAAGTCACTTTTTTCCGCAACATTGTAACTACCAATGGTCATTAAGTGAACTGTTGTAAGTCAAGGACTACCTGTATTAGTGAATGCACTTAGAAAAGAGCATTTTGGAAAGATTTGATCCATGTGGCCACAAAGAACCAGCATTCTAGACTTCTCATCATGATAATCCTTTGCCTTATGTCTCCTTGTTCTGACCAAGGCTTCCTGAGACCGTAATTAAGCACACAATTAATCAAAATAACTCTTGTTCTATTTTATTAAAAAAAAAAAAAACTAACTGAAGTACAAAGTCCATACAGAGATTCAAAGTTTAATCCAAACAGAGCAAACGACTTTGCTTCCTACAAAGGTTTCTCTATCTTTGCACCTCCTTTATACTTTAGAGGAGGGGCAATCACCTCCAAGCCTTACTCCCAAATCATCTCTTTTGTCTCCACTGCTCTTGCCTTCTAGCAGCTCTGTGCACATGCGCACTGGGAACAGGCTCCCTTGTTCTTCTGCCAGCACACCACTCCCAGATGGTCCTGACCCCATCTCTGCATTGGATGCAGGATCCTCATCTGAGTCCTCCCCAGACTCCCAGACTGGTCCCCGTTCTTCCCCGCTGTTTGATTCCACTGCCGTCTACACAGGCTGCCAGCAAACCACAGCACACCTCACGTAATCATCCAAGGAAAGATTGAAGGAAACAAGGTCCAGGCAGAAGAAGAACAACAACATGTCTTCAATATCTAAGGGGCTGGTTTGAACAAAACTCGGCAGCACTTTTTCGTGCATCTATTGATAAAAATAGGATTGCCAACATGATCGCCAATGTTGTATGATGGATATGGCAGAAGAAGAAAAAGATATCTCCCCTTGCTATGGATCATCATGGTGAGGAATCTGTACTTGGGGAAGATTGAGGAGAGAAGCAAGGAGCCCCCCCAAAAAGAGGAAGAATTCTCTTTTCTTTGCTTATAATATTTTTTAAAAGAAATTATGAGCATCCAGAGTCTTTCTAAAGTTTAGCAAGTCTACTACAAGAGCATTAATACCCCATCATCATCCTCTATAAAAATAACTGTTTTGCTAGAATAATGGAGAAAAGCTCTCTGGTTTTTAAAATGTAAAAAAAAAGGTATTGAGAAATTGGTGGTGGCTCAACCGGATTTGACACCACCATCCTGAGTGTTGAGGCCATAGAATGGCTTATTCCTTTCTCCCCCATGACCCTGTTAGAAGACAGTGAATGTGAAATGAGCAGGGAACTGAGATTTTACAACAGCCTAGTTTCTGCAAAGCCACTTGAGGATATTACTTCAATGCTAGCAGCCAGATGAAGGTATTTGCCTTCTGTTCAATTTGCATAACATAAATGTCCAGGGAGTTTAGCTCCAAACTACTCCAAGGTTTGTTTTGGATGAAATTGCCCTTCCCTTACCTATCCCCTCAAACAGGAGGTTAGATTAGAGGACCTGCAATATCTTTCAAATCAAAATATTCTGTAAAGCCAGAGCTATTAGGAAAAAAGCTCTTAGTGCTATTTGCCTGGGCCACATAATTCCTGTGCAAGGAATCTGAGGATGATGAGAAAAGTCTAGAAACCATAGAATGCCCAGAATCATGGCTTAATGTGGTAAATGTGACAATAATCTAAACAAACACAAGTGTTCAACAAATTATTATTTGTTTAGCATATCATGAGAACATGACAAAAGGGAGGTAAAGATATTATACCCAAAATCTACATAATTATATACAAAACTTTTATGGGTGGCTTTATAACTGCATGTCCAGTTCAGTTCTCCTGAAGTCATGATCAACTTTGGAGTTGAAGGTCTGTAGAGATTCTCATTCATCCAGATAATAGTTGTGACCTGGATGACTGAGAATCTCTATGGATGTTTAGCTAAACAATTTGGGATGAACACTGTTTGAATGGTGTGGAAGTAGGAATGGATTTCTAGAGAGAGAGAGAAATTGCAGACTACAGGAACCAGGATCGCTACTCAGGTGACCCCGAGGACACAAAGAAACCTCCAAATGCTTCAACAACCTTCTAAAAGAATGCAAATGACCAGCTGTTTGCAAGGAGTAAAAATCCTTCCATTTCCCACTATCCTATCAGAACTGAAGAAGCTTCTTGTATGAGAAGCAAAATGTCTTCAAAGAAAAAACAAGAAAGTCCAGTTGCCTCCTGAAAAAGCACCTTTGGGACAACCATAACCTGGATATCTGAGAATCACTAGACTTTTTACCTGTACAATTTGGGATGAACATCCTTTGAATCAGTGGTGGGATTCTACGGTTTGGTCCGGTTCAGGCGAACTGGTAGTAAAAAATACTATTGTTTGGCTGAACTGGTAGTAAAAAAACAGTTACCAGTTCAGTCAAACCGGTATTTCTTTTCTTTTTTTTTCCTCCCAACAATCAGCTGTTCTGATGATCAGCTATGCTGGGATTCCCCTCACTGTCTTACCGCTTCCTTCCCTGAGGCCCAGGATGGAAAAAGGGGCGCATGTGTGTGTGTGTGTGTGTGTGTGTGTGCTGCACGGACCTCCCATACTCTGTTTTTTGCCTTCCTGGGCCTCAGAGAAGGCTCCTGGGAGCAAAAACAACCCCCCCCAGGAGGTTTCCCTGAGGCCCAGGAGACAAAAAAAAAGAAAAGAAAAAGAAAGTGTGGGTGGGGGGGGGGGGGGGGCGAAAAAAAAAAAAAAAAAGCCATGCCCACCCATTCACATGCCCTACCCACCTAGCCACTCCCACCAAGCCATGCCCACAGAACTGTTAGTAAAAATATTTGCGTCACACCCCTGCTTTGAATGGTGTGGAAGTAGGAATGGATTTCCAGAGGGGCAAAAATGCAGACTACAGGAACCAGGAGAAATATTCAGGTGATGCTGAGGACATAGATGAACCTCCAAGTGCTTCAATGACCCTCTAAAAGGATGCAAATGACCCGCTGTCTGCAAGGAATATCAGTCCTTCCATTCTCCACCATCCAGTCAGAGCTGAGAAGCGAAATATCTTCAAAGAAAAAGCAAGAAAGAAGTCCAGTTGCCTCCTGAAAGAAAAAAAGAAAGGAAAAGAAAGGGAAAAAAAAGCACCTTTGTGACAACTTTGCAGATCTTGTAAGGAACCCAAGAACATACACTGGGAGCATTCTTGCACAATGTTTAAGAGTTTGCAGTCCAGCAACACAGTTGTAACAAGGGGAGTCTATCCAGCCCCACTGAGGCAGGGCAGAGGCACTTCTTCTAGTGTCACCTCTAATTCTGTCCAGTTTTTTCCAATTGGAGCACGGCAGGTTAAAATCAGTGGTTTGGTTAAGGGATCATGATTCTCAGGTTTAAGCTGGGTACATGCTAAATGAATAGCCGTCTTCTCTGCTGGTTTACAGGATTAATTTTGATAAATTAAAATACAGTTTAGATTTTCTTCTGCTATTGTGACAACAACCAATGATCTCTTTTCTCTCAATTCCCATTCAAGCTTGTTGGAATCAGTGAGCCTCGTTCAGGAGATGCCCTTGTGCATTTGCTATGCATTTTTCTCCTTCTTCCCTTGGCTTTCAGAGATGACAGTGGTAACAGGATGATAAAAACAAGGATAAATAGGCTGAAAAACAGCTTCTATCCCAAGGGCAGTAACTCTATTGAATTCTACTGTATAGTGTAATATTAATGCAATATCAGGGGTTTTCAATTCAATGTATAGAATGTGAAGGATGTGTGTTTGTGTTTATTTTCATAGTCTATAATGTACACTGAAGATGGTATTTAATTTCATTGTACAAGGTGCAATGACAATGAAGTAAACTAATCTAAACTAAATTAGGATCAGAATCAGAATAGAGATGTAAGGGACCTTGGAGGTCTTCTCGTCCAGCCCCCTTCTCAACCTGGAGAACCTATTCCATTTCAGTGGACTGGACATTTCAGATTGTCCAGTCTCTTCTTAAAAACCTCCAGTGATGAAGCATCCACAACTTTTGAAGGCAAGCTGGTTAATTGTCTTCACTGTTAGGAAGTTTCTCCTCAATTCCAGGTTATTTGTCTCCTTGACTGGTTTCCATCCATTGTTTCTTTTCTTGTCTTCTGGTATTTTGGAAAATAGGTTGACACCCTCTTCTTTGTGGCAGTCCTTCAAATACTGGAATACTGCTTATTATGGAAGTATTATTATGGAAAAAGCATAAGGGGCCATTTTATTATGCATGGTGGGCTTACGAGAAATCTAGGAGGCTTTGGGTACAAATGCATATAACGATGCAAAGAATCTTAAAGATTCAAAATCTCAGTCAAAATATTTATTACAGTCAATTAAAAAAACTCAGGGAGTATTTATTTTTATTTTATTTATTTATTTTTGTCAATTGCTTACAAAATAATAGGTATAAGTAAAAACGAAGTTATTAATACATGGATACATATAAGAAAACTAAAAAAGAAAAAGAAACAATAAGACGGGGACGGTAGGCACATTGGTGCGCTGATGCACGCCCCCTGCAGACCTCTTAGGTAGGGGCTGAGGTCAATAGTAGACAGTCCAAGGTTAAAGTTTTTGGGGTTTGGGGAAGAAACCACAGAGTCAGGTAGAGTATTCCAGACATTTAATTAAATTATCCAATTTAATTAAAGTATCCAATTAAAAATTCCTAACCTCTGGTGCTTTGGAAAACAAATTTTCCAAATCAATAATTTTGGAAAATAAATTAAGCCAAAATAATTTGCAGTAAAGGGCTTTCTTGTTACATCAAAGTTCTTAAAGTGCCCGTGAAGTGACAGGAATACAACCAGATATCACACATTAACCTTATTTCCTCCGAAAACATATATTTTTGTCAAATGATCCTGGGTCACCTTCACTATCTCCTTTAGTTAAACACAGACATTCCCCCCCACATTTGATCAGAAAGAAGGCCCTGCCTCCAAAACAGTGTAAACGAAACCTTACAAATGTACACAACGCATTAGGAGCCACGAGCTCTAAACAAACTGAGGTTTCTCCTCACTGTTTGACTTCTGTGGAAAAGAGAAGGTGAGGGAAGAGGGGTGTGGAAACCTTGCCTTTAATTCAATTTATTGAACTGAAAGAAACAGGGAGGGATAAAAAAAATCAAACTTGCTCACCGATTCCCTGTACATTGGGAGCCTTGAAGCTACTTTTAGATGCCAATTTCCCCTTTCAATTAGGTTGGCTTTTTCCAATGGCATGACATTTTTTTCCAGGGCAGGGAACCAAGCTATGAAGAGCCTGCCGGTGAGGGGAGAGCATGGCACATCTTTCCTGTGGCGTGTGCCATCTCTATTAGACTTTGTAAACTGCAGCAGTTTGAAATCTTTAACCAGCCATTACTAATAAGCATATGTTAATTGTAGCAAAGATCATAAGCAGGTCAATTAGGAGGCAAAGACTGGAACAGAATGAAATGTTCTGGCTGGAGGGAGAATTCGGGGCAGGTGTCAGCCAGCATGTGCCCACCCTGGCAGTAGCTCAGAGAGCATCTCGGCATAGAAAGCTCATTTAATGTTTTGATTTGCTGCATTTGCATTTCAGATTTCCATTCCTAATAGGCATAACGGGCAGCCTTTTATTTATTTATTTTATTTTTAATGAGGATGCTGATTACATGTGCCGTTCATAATCAAGGGGTGGGGCGGGGGGGAAAAAAGCAGGCCTGGCCTTGTTTGTAAGATTAAATCCAAAATAAATTGGATTAAAGGCAAGGCTTTCCATAGCCACCTTTGCTCACCTTCTCTTTCCCACGAAAGCCAAACGTCTGTTGAGCGCCCGTGGCTCGTCGTGTACTGTGTACATTTTGTAGTTTTCTTTACACTGTTTTGGAGGCAGGATGAGCCTCCTTTCTGATCAAATGTGAAGAAGAAGAAAGAAAAAACTCTGTGTTAAAGGAGATAGTGATCATGAACCAGGATCATTTGACGAAAATACATGTTTGTCAGAAGAAATAAGGTTAACATGTCTTATGAGCATAACATCACCATCAAACTGCTGGCTGTATTTCGATCATATCATGGACATTTTAGGAAATGGATCAGTGGTGGGATTCAAATTTTTTGACTAACGATTCTGTGGGCGTGGCTTGGTGGGCGTGATGTGGCTTGGTGGCCCTGGCTTGATGAGCGTGGCTTGGTGAGCATGTCCATTCCCTCCCCACTCCACTAACCTGCTTTCCAGCTCTGTTCTCCTGTGCAAGGCAACAAAATAAGACCCAGATGATCAGCTGGGACTTGGGAGACAGAGAATAGATGGAGGTGGGGCCAGTCAGAGGTGGTGTTTGCCAGTTCTCTGAACTACTCAAAATGTCCACTAACAGTTCTCCAGAACTGGTCAGAACCTGCTGAATACCACCTCTGAAATGGGTAAGAAGAAAACCCTTTGCTACAAATTATTTCGGCTTAATCTTTTATTCTAAATGCACTTTGCCTCGATATGTATATATACAGACTTTATATTGGCATTACCGAAGACTTTCAAAATTATTTCAAGAGGTAGTTTGGTCTTTGGTAGCCAATTAACAGCACCATTTCTGGTAATATCATATGTTTCCAGTTATGAGGGAACTGACCGATAGAAGTGCAGCCCTAGCTTTTTGGCTAGCCTTTTTTGTGCGATCTGAATAAAACAGTATTTAGAAATGGGATGTGAAATTTCACAATGTTTTGTGAAATCTCACTTTGAAATCTTGCTAGTTCTAACAGATTTGGACTTTGTTAAATAGAAAAAAAAAAGGCTAATGTGGTAAATGCTAATCATTTAAGCCTCTTTGTGTAAAGCGTCCAATTAAGAAAGTGAGGATTTGGTACAAAAGTATATAATATGTTTACATTTATTTATTTATTTTGATTTGTCAATCACTTACAAGATAATAGGTATAAGTATGTACATAGTTATGAATACATGAAATGGGTACATATAAGAAAAATAAAAGAAACAACAGGACAGGGATGGTAGGCACGTTGGTGCACTTATGCATGGCCCCTACAGACCTCTTAGGAAAGGGGTGAGGCCAATAGAAGACAGTCTAAGGTTAAAATTTTTGGGGTTTGGGGAAGAAACCACAGAGTCAGGAAGAGTATTCCAGACATTGACCACTCTGCTGCTGAAGTCGTATCTCCTGCAATCAAGTTTGGTGCAGTTAACCTTGAGTTTGTATCTGTTGTTTGCTCTTGTGTTGTTATGGTTGAAGCTGAAGTATTTATTGACAGGTAGAACATTGCAATGTATGATTTTATATACTATACTTAGATCGGACCGAAGGCGGCGTAGTTCTAGGTTTTCTAGAATTTCATGTCTGGTGGCACAAGGTATTCTGCAACGAGTAGAGGAGTGGAGAACTCTTCTTGTGAAATATTTCTGGACTTTCTCAACTGTGTTAATATCAGATATGTAATGTGGGTTCCAGACTGATGAGCTGTATTCGAGTATTGGTCTAGCAAATGTTTTATATGCTTTAGTTAGTAATGTGATATTACCAGAGAAAAAGCTACAAAGGATTAGCTGGTCTGCTTTAGTTGTTGGAACATTCAATTAGACTAGAAATATTAGATTAGAATTGAATTTAGAGTATGAAATGCTTAGGCTTACTTCACTCTTCTTTTTCAGCTAATCTATTAGTGTTGACATGAGATTAACATTGGAAGGGATGTAGCACCTAGATTCTAGTTTGAGATTATCTCTCTCTCTCTCTCTCTCTCTCTCACACACACACACACACACACAATCACACACGTGACATGTAGAAGGAAGCAAGCTTATTCCATAATATTTGTTCAGGATTTTGCCCTCTTGTCTTTTGAAATGGATCACACAAGTGAAGTCAGTAATAAAACTCCATGTTCCTGAAATTACCATTTCATTTGTTCTTCGTATTAATGCACTCATTGCTCCTGTTAATATATATTAGCCGGATACTGTCCTATTCTGAAAGATGACCATTTCCAGACTATGTTGTAACCAAGGCATTTACAAGCAGCTTCTTGAGGTTTCCCAGCTTCATACAGTGTCCCATACAATTGGACCAAATATATCTCAGCACATAATCTATAAAACACGATAAGCACATTACAAATGATTTTTATCCTCAAAGTGCCTTGCAGATCTATCACAGCCAATTTTTGAAAGCTTCAAGACTGGGTTTTCTGGAATAGATGTTAATAAGATATTTACCTCTCTGACAAGCTCTTCAGGACAACCACAAGAGCAGTGATGGTGAACCTTTTTGTTGTGGTGTGCTGAAAGCAAACATGTGCTGGCACCCACAATGCAATGTGTTCCCCCTGCGCATTTGCACGCAATACCTCTCTTACACTGCACATGTATGTGCCTCCTAGCTGATTTTCGGCCCGTTTTTCAGCTTCCGAATAAGAGAAATGATGAAACAGGTCTGTTTTTCAGCCTCCAAAGGCTGCAGAGGCTTCCCCGAGCCCCTGGGAAGGCAAAAACAGCCTCAAATGGGAAGGGAAGCATGCACATGTGCAGTGCAGGTAAGTTTGGCTGGGGCTCACATGCCCACACAAATGGGTCAGCATGCCACCTGTGGCAAGGGTGCCATAGGTTCGCCATCATGGTACAAGAGCATGCAATGGAGGTTGTAAAATAAGTATTCTTGTTGGGCATCACCACCCTGAAGTAGGCATGATCATATCCATTAAGCTGTGTCTGGTTAGCCTTCTAGTGAGTTTTACAGCGCTTGGGTTATAGCTATCTCCTTGCTTGTTTCATTGACAAGAGGTCCCAGAAGATTAACAGAGTAACAGAGTTGGAAGGGACCTTAGAAGTCTTCCAGTCTAATGCCTTGCTTGAGCAGGAGTCCCTACACCATTTCACACAAATGGTTGTTCAATCTCTTCTTAAAAACCTCCAGTGTTAGAGCACCCACAACTTCTGGAGGCATTCGTCCCACTGATTCATTGTTCTCTCTTGATGAGTTTCTCTCCAAGTTGGTTCTCTCCTTGATGAGTTTCCATCCATTGCTTCTTGTCCTACCTTTAGGTGTTTTGGAAAATAGGTTGACCCCTTCTTCTTTGTGGCAACATCTTAGATATTGGCACACTGCTATCATGTCACCATTGGTCTTTCTCTTCATTGCACTAGACATGCCCAATTCCTGCAACTGCTCCTTGTGTGTCTTAGTCTCCATAATCATCTTTGTTGGTCTTCTCTGTACTCTTTCTAGAGTCTCAATGTCTTTTTATATTATGGTGACCAAAACTGGATGCAATGCTGTCAGAGTATATTCATGAACTGCAATAGAGCTTGAGAACAAGGTCAGCCAATGTATAGGCATAGCAACTAAGTCAGCCAAGGAGGACTGATTGGAAACTGAAACTAGAAGTACCTTAGGCATGGCTTTATGTTAAGCTCTGCAGCTCTGAAGTTATGTTGAGCTCTGAGTCTATCTATTGAAATGAAACTGCTTCTTTCCTCTGCGGTGTATAATGCTCACCTGCTGAACTAAAGTGAAACTGATGTCTATTTCTGAGTTGCTGAAGTTGTTACTGAAGTTATGTGCAACATGTTTCTGTCTGAGTTTGCTCGATGTTGGAGAAATCTACAACTGGTTTGTAAAATCTACTTATTATGTTTATAAAGATGTTAAATGAAGCATCAGCCATCTCTGTTTATTTTTCTGGCACTGAATTAATGCTGTAAAACTCTGAATAAATGTTTCAAGTGTGATCTTTCCAAGGCATTATAAAATGGTACTAAGACTTCATGTGATCTTGATTCTATCCCTCTGTTAATGAGGCTTAGAAAGAAAGTTAGGTTGTCCTAGCCTCTGAGTGACATCATAACTAACTCATGATAATTAGACACACACCCATCACTGGGATACCAAAGCACTAAGCCATTATCATGAAGGCTGAATCACCTTGACCTGATTTTATGGCACAGTGTTTCTATAAATGAATGATTATAAAATCTCCACTGTCATTTGATTTGATGCATAATGGTTTTGTGTCATGTAGACTCTTACTGGTGTTGTTTCTATTGCTGATACTGCTGCATTTTTCAATAGTCCTGTCCTCTTAAATTGGACAGAGTATTAGTCCACAATCACTAAAAATTGGAAATGTAATATGAATTTATTTGAGAATAATAAAGCTTAACAAAATTATCCCACCAGAGGCAGTCCATATAGCACAATGTGCCAATTTCTCCATTTTTCTTCTCCTCAAACAATCATAACTGTTCTATCAGCTCCACATTCTGATTTTCAAACTGTGATCTAGAGACTATTACAAGGGCTAAAAAATTTTTATCCAATGGCCCCTCAGAGAGAAACCATATGTCATTGTAAATACATGATTTCTATTACTTCTAATCTACTTTCTCATCTCACTGGTAAAATGTACCTAAAAATGATGTATGTGAGAAGGTAACAGGCACAGAGTTTTCCTGATTCTCTCCCATTTAAATGTAAGTAATTTTGAGCTGGTTAGGATTCCACCATGCAATTTATCTGTCTTAAAGTCAACATTACTAGATTGTTGAAGAAGTGCTAGGAATGCTGCATCTTATCACATCGTATCATGCTGCATCGTATCATGCTATATGATATGATGCAGCATATATCAATATTTTTGATTGATATCAAAAATTTATATCAATACTTTATCAATATTTATCAATTATCAATTAAAATTAACCACATTGTATCATGTTGAATCATATCATGTAACCACATCATATCATGCTTCATCTTATCACAATTAACCATATCACTAAGACTTGGGACGCAGTGGCTCAGTGGCTAAGAAGCTGAGCTTTTCGATCAGAAAGGTCAGCAGTTCAGTGGTTCGAATCCCTAGCGCCACATCACGAAGGGAGCTTCTGTTACTTGTCCCAGCTTCTGCCAATGTAGTAGTTTGAAAGCATGTACAAATGCAAGTAGAAAAATAGGGACCACTTTGGTGGAAAGGTAACAGCGTTCCATGCACCTTCGGCATTTAGTCATGCCGGCCACATGACCATGGAGATGTCTTCAGACAGCGCTGGCTCTTCAGCTTTGTAATGGAGATGAGTACCGCCCCCTAGAGCCGGAAATGACTAGCATGTATGTGAGAGGGGAACCTTTACCTGTCACTGACTGTGATACACATCCATTCTTCCACAATATGTTGCTCTTGGTATTGAATTGCTGCATTATCTTTCATGTTCCTTTACTTGTCACTTCTTTCTTTACTTCAGCTGTCAGCAAAGACTCTCACTGGGGAGCATGGTTCTGCAGACTCTACCTTCCAGGAAGTCCTCAACTTACGACTAAAATTGAGCTCACAATTTTGGTCATAAGTCATAAGTCAGTTATTACATGGGTTAAACCTTGACTGCCTCTGATTAGATGACCTTTTTTGGCAGCAGTCATTAAATGAGCACCACCATGGTTGAGCAAATCCTGTTTACTGTGGAGCATTTTGTTTGTCCAAAACCCAGAAGTAATTGCGGGTTTCCAGCAAAGGAAAAAAAAGTATAAATAGAATAGAATTCTTTATTGGCCAAGTGTGATTGGACACACAAGGAATTTGTCTTGCTGCAAATGCTCTCAGTGTACATAAAAGAAAAGATACATTCGTCAAGACCCAAGAATCATAAGGTACAACACTTCATAATAGTCATAGGATACAAGCAATCAAATCATACTAGGAAACAGTCAATATTGATCGTAAGGATACAAGCGACAAAGTTACAGTCATATAGTCACAAGTGGGAGGGCAGGGATGATAAGGAGTGATGAGAAGATTAATAGTAATAGTACTGCAGACTTTGTAAATAGATGGACAGTGTTGAAGGAATAATTTGTTTAGCAGAGTGATGGCGTTCAGGAAAAAACTCTCCTTGTGTCTAGTTGTTCTGTGTGCAGTGATCTATAACGTCATTTTGAGGGAAGGAGTTGAAACAATTTCTGTCCGAGATGTGAGGGGTCTGTAAATATTTTCACAGCCCTCTTTTTGTGTGATTGTGCGATTTTTGCAATGGCACCACAAACCGCCATAAATGCAGGTCAATTGCCGAAGCCCCCAAATATGGTTATATGACCAAAGGCAATGCTGGCCATTGGAACTCTGAATCCAGGTCGTAAATCCCTTTTTCTGGGTCCATCATGACTTCAAACAGTCACTTAGAATTAGAATAGAGCTGGCAGGGACCTTGGAGGTCTTCTAATCCAGACTCCTGCTCAAGTAGGAGATCCTATACCAGGGGTGTCAAACTCACATCATCATGGTGGTGTAACATGACATATGATAACTTTTCCCCCCTTTGCTAAACCGGGTGTGGGTGTGGCCAGCGCATGACGCAGGCCAGGAGTTTGATAACCTTGTCCTATACCATTTCAGGCAAGTGACTGTCCAGCCTCTTCTTAAAAACCTCCAGTGATGAAGTACCCGCAGTGTCTGAAGGCAAGCTGTTCCATTGTTTAATTGTCCTTCATTCCAGGTTGCTTCTCTCCTTGATTAGTTTCCATCCATTGTTTGCCTTGCCTTTTGGTGCTTTGGAAAATAGGTTGACTGCCTCTTTTTTGTGGCAGCCCCTCAAATACTGGAATATTACTATCATGTCCCTAATCCTTTTTTCTCAAGACTAGCCAAGCCCAAATTCTGCAATTGTTGTTCATATGTTTTAGTCTCCAGGCCTTTAATCATCTTAGTTGCTCTTCTTTGCACTTTTTCCAAAGTCTCAACATATTTTTTGTAACGTGGTGATCAAAACTGGATGCAGTATTCCCAGTGTGGTCTTACTAAGGCTTTATAAAGTGGTACTAATACTTCACATGATTTTGATTCCATGCTCCTGTTTAGACAACCAAGGATTGTGTTAGCTTTTTGGGCTGTTGCTGCACACGGCTGGCTCATGTTTAAGTGATCCAAGGTCCCTTTCACAGTAACTGTTTTTGAGCCAGGTTTCACCTAATCTGTATTTGTACTTTTGGTTTTTCCTGCCCAGAGGTAAAACCTTGCTTTTCTCTACATTAAATTTCATTTTGTTGGATAGGGCCCATTGTTCAAGCCTATCAAGAATCTTTTTGCATCCTGAGCTTGTCTAAGCAATTGGTCAGAATTCAAGGATTTCCTATGTAATCATATGTTAAGCACACACATACACACAGACCACATGACACAATCTGCTTAACTCTGCACTAATATTATTCAATCACAAATATTCTCAAAACTTCCTCTTATATTGTAGTTGGTGCTCTTCCCCTCACTTGAATCATGTCCAATGGAAGTTTTTCACTTATATTGTATAAAATCGTCAAAACTACCCATAAAAACAAAAGGCATAAAAAGATGAAAACAAAACTATTTCCCAACTCTCTTAGTAGAAAATCAAGCTTTTGAAATCGCTCTCTGAGGATTCTGCATCTGCTGACTTCAGGAATTTCTCGAAATTGTGATAGTCCATCTCCTTTCTCCTGCCTCAACTTCTAATTAAATGACAAGAATAATAGTTTTTATCATAGGGATGTAAGTACATCAGAAATTTCTCATTTAAGTTGAAGAGTGGTAATGAGGTGGAATTTGGGAGACAGCCATGATTTTCTGTTTATTTCTGAAGTAGATGGGAGTTTGAGAAAGTGAAGGAAAAAATATGTATTTTCTTAGATAGATAACATGATGTTAGGTTTTGGGTTTAGCCAAATGCCCCAGTTCCCAAGGCCAAAGCTACCACAACAATGGGCACTAAACCCATTTCCTCCC
>BLBF01000073.1:16178884-16196450 GCA_015471245.1 Laticauda colubrina
TCTCTCTCTCTCTCTCTCTCTCTCTCTCTCTCTCTCTCTCTCTCTCTCTCTTTCTTTCTTTCTTTCTTTCTTTCTTGTTTCAACAGACTGCTAACCCCATTAAAGCTTTCATAAGTTTATAAAAGCTCTTCTGAAAACATTGATGTGCTATTAAACAGGCAAATGGTTGTATGGAAACCAGATGCCTGGTCTCTTTCAGCCTAAGCCAAAATGGTCACGAAGGACTGCAGAGGGAGCAACATGCACTAGACAATCTAAAATGGCCAAGGAGAGTTGCGCTGACCATGTCAGTAACTACACTTTCTATGAAGCATGCTAGATCTTAGGTATAGAGAAAACTGCATTTGGAAGAGGAAGGAAACACTCTTTTAAAAATGGAACAGATAGAACAGTTTAACCTAGTGATTCAGGCAGCAGGGTAGAAAGCAGGAAGGTGTGAGTTCAAGCCCCACATTAACCCTGAAAACCAGCTGGATAATTTTGGGCCAGTATCTCTCACTCTCTCTCAGCCCAACCCAGCTTACAGGGTGGCTGTTGTGGGGAAAATAGGAGGAGGAAGGTGTGTTTGGAGATATTAACCACCTTACATTATTTGTAAAAATAATATAGATGGGATATTAAATAAATAAAATGAATCAGCTAAGGACCACAAGCTGCCATGAGGATGAAACAAAGGCATTGCCATGAGAATGTAGAAATGTGTGTTTCTTCCTCTTCCCCTTCTCGCCTTCCTACTGTGTTTCTCACAAAATAAGGCTGGGCTTTATTTTATTTTGAGCCCTGAAAAAATGGCTAGGATGTCTTTTTTGGGGGGAAATAATTCCCCCTCCCCCATGCACCAGTGCCGTATCCAAAAACAGCATCTGAGTTGCTCCTGCTTTTCTCCCGTCCCCGTAATAACAGGAAAAAAAACATTTTGAGGTACCTGGGAACGCCGCGCACTGCGTTTTGGTTTAATCTCTAATAACAGCGGCAGCAGTGGTGGGAACTGTGGAAGTTACGGAGGCGGCTCCCCCACCCGAGAAGCAGCTGAAATGCTTACATGGTTTCCATCGCTGCTGCCGCTGTTATTGGAGATGGCGCTGGCGAGAGAGGGACGGATGTAGCTCAGCCTGGGCGCTTGGAATGCAGGAACAGACTGCGCACCGGGACTTTTACAAACTTGCAGAGCCCGAAGCTGGAGCACCCAAGGGTAGCACCAGCAGAGACACTCGCTCGACTCTTCTCACGCCCACCCAGCCGCTCGGGATTAAACCAAAACGCAGTGCGCGGTGCTCCCAGGTACCTCAAAATGTTTTTTTTTTTCCTGTTGTTATGGGGACGGGGGCAAAGCGGGAGTGATTCAGACACTGTTGTTGGAGACGGCGCTAGCGAGAGAGGCACCATCACTGGTGGGAACCCTGGAAGCTACGGAGGCCTGAGAAGCAGCTGAAATGCTGCCGGACATCCATGGCGATGCCACCCGCCTGCTGACCCAGGTAAGGGAGGGGTAAAGGAGCCCTCCGTGCTCCACCATGATTGGCTGTTAGGAGCAGCTGATGGTGAGGCGTAGCTGCCCGCGAGGCACTCCTAATGGCAAGTTCCCCCCTTGCCTCCCCCCCAATTTTGCATGTTTTAAGCCTAAATTTGGGGGGAGGGGCTTAATTTCATTTTATGCCTGTAAAACATGCTGGGTCTTCCGATTGGGGGGGCATATTGTTGGAGAAACATGATATTATTCTCATTTTTTTTCTTTGTGTTTTTGTATATCTTATATTTTGATATACTAATAAAAAAAGAGAGAATGTAAAGAAAATATTCCTGGAGTATGTGAGTGCTACACTGAGGGATATAAGAATGGGTTTTATAGTGTCATAGTAAAAGGCTTAAATGACATACATTTAAATCTTGGTACAAAGTTTTTTTAAAAATCCCCAAACTATATCTATTCTGCATTGACACCATATATCCTTTAAAAAAGAGTCTGGAATTTCATGGAAATTATTTAATGGGTAGTCCTCTGTTTTATATGTAAAGTGGGTGACTCCAAATCTGCAAACCTGATTGATCAAATAAAATAAGCATTGGATTGGTTCACTAGGAACCAATCCAAAGAGCTGCTAAAAGGTGGCAAATTTAAACAACTGCCATTGGCTGCAAGCAGGCAAGCCAGCCTGTATAAAAGGCTGGCCTTGGCTTCAGCCAAATGTTCCTATTTACTAACTAGTTGAAGAATAAAGTATTTGTTGTTGGAACCCGGTCTACCTCGTGTGTTTTCCGAACAAAACACTGGCGACGAGGATGGGATCGTCCTGAACGGAAAAACCTGCACACGGTGATAAGAAGTCCAGATTACAACCAAGATGTCTGGAAACAACGCACCACCTGCACCCTTCAATCCCAACGAAGAGGATTGGGATTCCTATGCTGATCGCTTCCAAATGTATTTGGAGAGCAATGAAATGGAAGACATTTCAGAGCAACGCAAGAGAGCTGTATTCCTGACACACTGCGGGCCAACAGTTTTCAAGATGTCAAAGGCCCTTGCGAAGCCCCGGGATGTTAAACAACTAATGTGGACAGAATTGCAAAGACTCCTCAAAGCACACTACGCTCCGATGATGTCAAACTTAATAAAGTGACACGAATTTTACCGCAGAGACCAGAGAGAGGGAGAGACTGTCGCCAATTTCATCGCTGTCCTTAGACAATTAGGGGATGAGTGTGAATTTTTGAACATTGACGAAGCAATGAGGGATCGCGTGGTGTTGGGCCTGAGAGACTCGACCATACAGAGTAAATTACTCAACAAGCCCAACATCACCGTTACCGAAGCCATCACAGAAGCCACGGCCACTGAAGCCGCGAAAAAATCTGCTGTAGCCATGAAAAAGATGAACACACACAGCGAAGAAACACCAACCAAAGACAGAAAGCAGCCTGCCACCACAACCCACTACGAAGAGTCGGGTGAAACAGTTGAATCGAGCGAAGAAGACGACGAGGTCCACCGTTTGCTCACGAACAGAAAAGAGCGCGAAAGAAGAAATTGGCGGGAATGCGCTGGCTGCAGAGGAAACCATCCCTGAGCCGGATGCAGATTTCTCGATGCCATCTGCCGGCATTGCAAGAAACGAGGGCACATCGAGAAGGTCTGCAGGAACAAAAAATACTACAGCCCGACGAGACGCAGAAATTCCCCAACACGAGCTGAGCCTAATCGAGCCGAGAGAAAGTGGTAACAAGAGAAGCGAGCCAATACACACCAAACTGTCATTATACAGAGCGCTCAGACGGAAAGTGGGAAGAAAATTAAATCATCGTGAAAATCGAAGGAAAACACTGCAAGATGGAAGTGGACTCAGGGTCCTTCCTCTCCATGGTATCGTGGGACACAATAAAACAGCTAGTCCCAGGTATCAAACCCAAAGAATTGAAGAAGCAGCACCTAACCCTCAAGGACTATCAGGGAAACCAAATCCCTGTGGTAGGCATGGGACAATTCCGAGTCGCCTACATCACGTCAAGGTGCTTCCGCTGACCATAGTCGACCAAGACAGACCAAGCCTTCTGGGCATCGAATGGTTCGCGCCATTGGGCATCGGGATGACCGGGGTCGATCGAGAGACTACAACCGGCTGGGAAGATGACCTCATCTGAGAATTCCAGGATGTTTTTGACGGCTCACTTGGCAAGTATCGGGGAAATCCCATTTCTTTCAATCTAAACCTCCAAATAGCCCCATGAAGAATAAAAGCCAGGTGAGTTCCTTTTGCACTAAAGGCAAAAATAGAGGAACAGCTGGACAAATTAATAGCCCAAGGGGTGTTAGAACCTGTGGACCATGCCAAGTGGGAAACGCCTATTGTCACACCAATAAAACCTGCCGGGTCCATTAGAATCTGTGGTGACTATAAGGCTACCCTGAACCACGCATTACAACCAGGCGCATACCCGGTGCCAGTAGTCCAGCATTTGCTTCATTCCCTGGGAAAAGGCAAAGTTTTCGCCAAACTCGACTTGGCACAAGCCTATCAACAACTCCCAGTGGACCCAGAAACAGCAGAAGCACAGACTATAGTCACCTATAAGGGCGCATTCAAATGTCACCGGCTCCAATTTGGAGTAAGCGTGGCCCCTGGCGTTTTCCAGAGTCTGATGGAACGCCTTCTAAATGGCATACAAGGAGTCGTTCCCTATTTTGACGACGTCCTAATCTCGGCCAGAGATGAAACTCAGTTAAGGAAAAGACTCAAAGAAGTATTAACTAAGTTTAGGGAATCTGGCCTCAAGGTAAAAAGAGAAAAGTGCTGTTTAATTAAGAATAGCGTCGAATTCCTGGGCTACTCAATAGACGGAGAGGGTATCCACCCTACAGACAAAAAAGTTAAAGCAATCAAAGACGCTCCTGAACCAAGAAATAAAACCGAACTACAAGCATTTTTAGGACTAATTAATTTTTATAATGTGTTCCTGCCAAACAAGGCCACTATAGCAGAACCATTACACCGTCTGCTAGACAAGAAGGCAACTTGGACTTGGGGTTACAAAGAAAAAAAAGCCTTCCAAAATATTAAAAGCTTGCTAACATCAACAAACGTTCTTATCCAATTTAGCAACACACTGCCATTAAGAGTGACCTGCGACACCTCACCATACGGAGTAGGTGCCATCCTGAGCCACCAACTACCTGATGGCAGAGAAGCACCCGTCGCATATTACTCTAGGACTCTATCCAAAACCGAGCGGAATTACAGCCAATTGGACAGGGAAGCTCTAGCAATTGTCGCTGGAGTAAAACGCTTCCACGAATACTTATATGGGCGGACTTTTCAAATCATAACAGACTACAAACCGCTAATGGGGATTTTGGCGGGAAACAAGCCAACACCTAATATACTGTCCCCAAGAATGACTAGATGGTCAGAGTTCCTAGCAGCTTATTCCTTCACTCTGACACATCGGCCAGGGAAACAAATTTCCATGCGGACGCTTTGAGCAGAGCACCCTTACCAGCAACCGACGAAGACCCGGCACCAGTGATGACAACGCTACAAATTGAGACTTGCCCCGATCTACCCATATCAGCTTATGATGTCGCCAGAGCCACCGCGAAAGACTCATTGACTGCCCATGTTCTTAGCTGGGTAGGTAAAGGCTGGCCGGAGAATCAAAAAACTGAAAACTTTAAACCTTTCCAGTCCAGACAGACTGAACTTTCAATCCAAAAGGGGTGTTTGTTGTGGGGTGATCGGGTGGTAATCCCTGCCAAATTACAACCCAGGGTACTTAGGTTGCTACATGAAGGGCACCCGGGAATGGTTAAGATGAAAAACCTTGCTAGAAGTTATGTTTGGTGGCCGGGTATTGATAAGGACATAGAGTATTGGGTAAGCTCATGCCACAAATGCCAGGCAATTAGACCGTCCCCACCAAAAGCACCCGTTAAGGACTGGGAAAACCCTCGGGGACCTTGGTCAAGAATACACATTGATTTCGCGGGTCCTACCAAGGGGCATACCTTTCTGATTGTCGTTGATGCCTATTCGAATTGGCTTGAAGTAAAAGTTATGCCATCAACAACAACAGAAACTGTAATTAAAAAGCTGGACAACCTTTTTGCCACCCATGGCATACCGGACGTTCTTGTCTCAGATAATGGGCCACAGCTAACCAGCATACAATTTGAGCAATACCTAGCCTCCCTAGGTATAAGACATGCCCTAACCGCGCCGGCTCACCCGGCTGCGAACGGCAGGGCTGAGAGAATGGTCCGGTTTACTAAAGAAGGGTTAGAAAGAATGGACGCTGGAGATGTCCAACAGAAAGTAAACCGTTTGCTCACACTCCAGCACATAACACCCAGTACCATAACCAACAAGTCCTCAGCAGAATTACTTATGGGGCGAAAGTTAAGATCTCACCTTGATAGGTTACACCCAAATTTTACCCCAGAAAACCCCCCTGACTCCTCTACACAGTTTAGACAATTCAAAATAGGCGATTTGGTATACGCTAAAAACTTCACCAGGGACCCGGTATGGCTACCAGGACAGATTACCCAAATCACAGGCCCCAAATCCTACCGATTAAAAATAGAGGATGGCAGGGAATGGAAGCGGCACATAGACCAGCTTCGATCCCAAATTATAGAGAGAACCACAGACTTACAAACATTCACCGAAAAAAACGGTGAATTGCAAACCAAGGTGGGGGGGGAAAGGCGAGAAATAAATAAAGAACTGTTTAAAACCAAACCCAATGAAACATATGAACAAAAAGAGCAAATAAAAGACTCACTGTTTGGAGAGACTTGCGTGAAGAGCCCATCGGAAGGGGCCAGCCAGGCCAGCTCGACCTGCCCGGAGGAAACGGGAGGGAGCGGCAAAACCGCCAGCCTAAGAAATTCAGGCGGCGGTAAAATGGCTGACTCACCCTTCCAGACGGTTCCAAGGAGAAGAACGGACGACACAGCAGCCCCATCCGAACCGGTCGAAGTCTGCACTAAGAATGAACCGCGCAAGTCAAGTCGAGTCCGGAAAAGCCCCGCCTACCTGTGAGACTACGTCACCACGTAGGACTGAACTAAGGGGGGAGGGGTGTTCTATATGTAAAGTGGGTGACTCCAAATCTGCAAACCTGATTGGTCAAATAAAATAAGCTTTGGATTGTTTCACTAGGAACCAATCCAAAGAGCTGCTAAAAGGCGGCAAATTTAAACAACTGCCATTGGCTGCAAGCAGGCAAGCCAGCCTGTATAAAAGGCTGGCCTCGGCTTCAGCCAAGCGTTCCTATTTACTAACTAGTTGAAGAATAAAGTATTTGTTGTTGGAACCCGGTCTACCTCGTGTGTTTTCCGAACAAAACATCCTTGACTTATAACAGTTTGTTTAGTGACCTTTCAAAGGTACAACAGCATTGGAAAAAAGAGTCTTATGGCCATTTTTCATGCTTACAACTATTGCAACAACCTCATGGTCAGGTACAGGGATAGGATTCAGCCGGTTTGGGCTCGTTCGCTGAACCGGTAGTTGAACTGACCTGCCGCCCCCCCCCCCAACCCGCCACCCCCCAGGAGTCTCCACATGGCTTTTGGATGCAGATAAGTGCAGGGTCCACGCAGAGGCTCTGGGAAGGTGAAAAATGACCCTCTTGGAAGTTCTGGAAGTCCAGAAATGGGCCTGTTTCTGGTTACCAGAGGGCCTTTAGAACCCAGAGGAGGCCGTATTCACCCTCCCAGAGGCCTGAGGGAAGCCTCCAGACCCTGAGAAAGGCACAAAATGGCCCTCCCATAAGTTCTGGTAGGCCACGCCCACCATGGCCACACCCACCCAGCAACCAGGCAGAGAACCAATTGCTGGGATTTTTGAATCCACCCCTGGTCAGGTGATCAAAATTCAGATGTTTGGCAACTGGCATGGTATTTATGACAGTTGGAGAGTGTCCCGGAGTCACAGGATCATGTTTTGTGATATTCTGATTAGCAAAGTCAATGGAGAAGCCAGATTCACTGAACAACCCTGTTACTAATTTAACAAATGCAGTGATTCACTTAACCCTCTGTGGCAAGAAAGGTCATGAAACGGGGAAAAACTTATTTAAAATTCATTTCACGAGTATCTCATTTAGCAACAAACGTTTGGACTCAGTTGCAGTTGTAAGTCGAGAACCACATGTACATGAAAGCAATACAAAAGGCTTTATGCATGCAGCCACTATATACTGCATTGGCCTCCACATCTAAACCAGGACTCTGCATTATTGGAACCCAACTCACCTTGGAAATCAATGCACATTCAGCTGTGAGCTTGCACTGTCCAAAGACATTTCCATGATTGACTTAAGAGCTGCGGTGGCGCAGTGGTTAGCGTGCAACACTGCAGGCTACTTTGTTGACTGCCAGCTGCCTGCAATTTGGCAGTTCAAATCTCACCAGGCTCAAGGTTGACTCAGCCTTTCATCCTTCTGAGGTCAGTAAAATGAGGACCCAAATTGATGACTCCTCATTTTACCATTAGGTGACATTGCTAGGGCTCGTTGCCTGAGAAGAGTGAGGTAAATCCTCAGGGATGACTCACAGCCTGGTCAGTACTTCTTTATTCTCCTCCCATCAGGAGGGAGATATGGAAGCATCAGCACAGCCACACAAACAGGCTGAAGAATAGTTTTTATCCGTGGGCTGTCAGACTCCCGAGTGGAAAATAACCTTACAACAACATAGTACAAGTGACTTGTGGGGCTGTCGCAACATGCAATAAGTTTGTATGGTGCAATAGGATTGTGTGTTTGTCAGTAGGATTCACAGGTTTTTCTGTCTTCACTGTGAGTTATATTGTGTTGAGGTGCACGAAGGGAGGCTCAGCCAATCTCATTGTACATATTGTATTCTGACAATAAAGCTTTGAATTAAATTGAATTGAATTGAATTGAATTAGGGGCAATAGGCTGACTCTGTAAACCACTTAGAGAGAGCTGTAAAAGCACCATGAAGCAGCATATAAGTCTAAGTGCTATTGCTATCATGTGGCAAGCATGATATCACAGAGCACTGTTACCTTCCCACCAAAGTGCTACCTATTTATCTGCTCACATTTCATGCTTTCAAACTGCTAGTTGGCAGGAGCTGGCGTGAGGATGTGGGCTCACCCCATCACAGGGCTCTCAGGTCTTGAACCTGGGCTACTGGCTTTCCAGCCAATAAGCCCAGCATCTTAACTGCTGAATCACTCCTCCCCCACCCACCCACACACAATTTCAGATAAGGGGACTTAATAAACACATCTAAAGGGAACCAGATTTTCTAACACTTGACCGAGGATAAGTCCCATCCCTGTTTTATTTTAGCTTGTTTTTGAAATGATAAAAAAAGCTGCACACTTTGCAGAATTGCAATGGGAAGAAAGAAGTTGAATTCCTGATTTTGTATTTGAATTTGTAGTGGATGAGTCAGAACAAGGGAAAGAGGCAAGAGTAACAAAGAAGAGAGGATTGGGTGAACCCAGAATCATAACAAGGAATGAATTCTAGTAAATATGGCCACACGTGAAGATAGGCATCCCATGAACAGAAACCAGATGCATGTTATCTAGTCATACATTCCTCTTTTTTTGGACGGGGGAGGAGTGTCCCAGAACTTTCCATTCAACACTCTATAGAATGTGGTTTGTTTTCTAGTAGCCTATTTTAGTGCAATATAATTTAAAGCAAAAATGGGGAAATCTGCTTGTTTCAGGGTGCAGTGAAAGTACTTTAACACCCAAGAGAGGCAATAGATTTGAAAAATGAAGTGAAATAGTATTATTTCTCTCTCCATCCTGCCCCACCACATTTTCCTTGGTTAAAAAGGCTTGGAAATCTTTTGTTTTATTTCAAGCCAGGGGTGGGCTGCTGGGGGTTTGCAGAGGTTTGGGAGAGCCCCCAGCTAAGATTCTGGGCAGTTCAGAGAACCCCCAAATCCCACTCCTAGCTGGCCCCACCCCACCCCACCTACACCTTCCAGGAGTCCCCACACGGCCCCTTTTGGATGCAGGTAAGTGTAGGGCATGCATGAAGGCTTGGGGAGGGCAAAAAATGAGCCCTCCAGAAGTTCAGGAAGGCTGGTAATGGGCCCGTTTCTGGCTTCCAAAGAGCATCTAGAGCCCTGGGAGGCCATTTTCACCCCCCGGAGGCTCAAGGAAAGCCTCCGGAGCCCAGGGAGGGCAAAAACACCCCCACACACACCTTGGTGCAGGAGGCCAACTAGGCCACGCCTACCATGGCCACGCCCACCCAACAACTGGGCAAAGAATCCTTTGCTAAAAGACCACCCCTGTTTCAGATGCGTGCAAATCCAATGAATGGGGCTGAATTCTGGTTAAGAGTTCTGCTTCCAGTTAATACAATTCTCCTAACTGATGACTCTTTGACCCAACAGAGGCTTTCACCAACAACACAAGAAAAAAGAAAGGGTGGATATTTTTTAAAATGATCTTCTTTGTTTTTGGAATCCTTTCCTTAGTCTCTTCTGGAAAATTGTAGGATCCTTTTAAAAAGTGACTGACAGAGAAAATTGAAGGAGAGAAGCAGCTAAATCCAACTCTTCTCTTTATTCTAGTATATTGTTCTAGTATATATTGGAGCTTCTGCTTTATCATTAAGCATTGTTAATGGAATGAGGCTATTAGATATAATTCCATGTTACTTGAAGTTAGTTTGATCCCAGCAAAACCAACGGGCCACTTTTGTCATAATTTACCATTCAGTTCCATTCATTCTGACAAGAAATAAAAAGCAACATGATTAGCAATTATAGCATTTTAATGTCACCTTGTCAGTACTTCAAGAGGAAAAAAAACACCTTCTTTAAATAAAAGAAATTCTCATTTAACAACCACAATCTGGAC
Organism: Laticauda colubrina; assembly: GCA_015471245.1. Classification (NCBI taxonomy): domain Eukaryota; kingdom Metazoa; phylum Chordata; class Lepidosauria; order Squamata; family Elapidae; genus Laticauda; species Laticauda colubrina. The sequence continues at coordinate 16,189,246 of BLBF01000073.1, forward strand.
TGGCAACTTGGTCATTAAGCAAAACAAAATTAAAAGTGAAACCACATCTGGGCTTATGATCTTACTTCAGCTTTTCTTTGCTTTGCAAACCTACAAAGGTCATATAAATGCAGGGGTTGGTTTTAAACATCAGGGCAACGGTAGAACGAGGACAATATTATGACCATATTGAGGGATCCTTGGTGATCTCTGACCTTGGTTATTTTCTTGCAGACATTTCATTATCCAAACTAAGTAACATTTTCAGTGCTGTTACCTAGTGTGAGTAATGAAAATTCTGCAAGAAAACAACCAAGCTCAGAGAGCACGAAGGACCCTCACTTCAACCCTGAGCTACAGATATTGTTAAGGTATTGAAATTTAAGAGCTGATCAGTTGCTGTAAGGCTGATGCAATGTAAGGTTGATGCAATAAGGATGAATCAGCATAGCATGGGTATTGCTCTTTTAAGAAGAATAGGTCCACAGAAGTCTTTACCTCTTTAAGAGGTGTCTATATAAAGGTAGCCATTAGAGAGCGTGTTCTCTCTCCTTGTGTCCTCTATCCATTTTAGAGTTCTCCGTGCAGAGTTAAGAAGATTGAATGCTTGCAAGGTATTTGCCTACCACGTATATTTCTGTATATATCTTGTTTATAAACCACTGCTAAATGTCTAAGTCTCTGTGCACTGTGTTTTGCTCCTGGGTTGTCTCACAATAGCAGTCACACTACAAACACTCTGAGAAATATTCTCTTTTATTGATTGGCATTTATGTATCACTCTCCGATGAAAAGTAAAGGCCAGTGACCAGCAGCGCATGGTTCAGAAAGCACAGAAGTGACAGCCAACCAGGTTTGCAATTCACTGAAACCTTTTCATGGATTGTGTAAAGTTGGCAGAAATACCCAGGCAGATTTGGCCCCCTGAAAAGTATATGAAAATAACCTTAAATAAAAGGAAGGAGTTATTGCAGGTGGGCGTTATAAGAGGCTGTGACATAGCATCTGAAGTCAATGGTCTAGTTGCTATTATTTATACATGAGTAAAAGATTACGAATGCAGGCGGAGGCTCAGATCTCTCACCCCCTGGATCTGTGAAACCTGTCACTCAGCCTCCTGTGGGGCTGTCTTCCTGTCTCCCAGCCATTGGACCACCTGCTGCCATGACTCTCATCTATTGCATAGCCCGAAGGCCTTGGTGATAACAGCATTGATTCCAATGTACATCTAATTACTTCTCATAATCTATTCATTTCACAATAGTGTAGTGAAACATCTGTCACATCGTAAACCCTTTAGTACCCTTATCAAACCATCAAAACATGTTCGCCTGCCAATTGGCAGCTCCTTAGCTCTCTCTCTCTCTCTCCTCCCCTCCCCCCTTTATTAATATGATTCAAACATCACTGTGTTTTTTGGGGTTGCCTGATGCGAAATCCCCCGAAGGCTGATTCAAACGTAGAAGGAGGCAATTGCAGTGTGCACGCCTCGCTTTTTAGAATTCACCAGTTTTGATGAATATCCTGTAGTTATAACCTAAAAACAACTTTGTTTCCTTCAGAGGTAAGAGCCCTGTGAAGGGTTCTTAACATTTATGGACTTGGAATGGATGGGTCTTTTTTTTGGCTCCACTGGATGGATTCGCTTACCAAAATAAGCACCTCGGAGATGATTGTGTTTGGGTTGAAAGCAAGACAGAAATACCATTTACCTTTACAGCTTTTACGTTACCCCTGGGTAACTAATGCTAACACTCCCATTGACTTCAAATGAGAGATAAAAACTAGTGAGATTCATTAGCACATGTGTTTATTATAAAGCCATACAGTATCCCAACAGGATTGTGAAAAGAGATTGTGAAAACTCCTCATAAAAGGGGCTTGATTGGTACAATAGAAACACGAGGAGGGAAAAAATGGCAGGACGGCAAATAAAGGCCGCAAAATTATGCTTTGCTTTATGGTCACTTGCTAATTACTCAAAAGCATAAACTTTCTGCTACAGAAATGAAATTCATGCTCAGACAGGCTTTCTTCAGTTTCAGACTTGATTTCTGTTGGACTTGCAATTTGTTTGAAAGTCATAAAAATGGAAATATATCCCAAATTGTGGAAAGACAGAATTTCAAACAGGACAATAATTATAAAGATCTGAGACAATATGCAAAAGAAGCAATTTCATGAGGTAATACATTCTTGCTGTTATTTTCTAGTTTCCTGACAGTGACACCTCGGTATTTGTCATTAATTGATTCTGGGAGGCATGATGACGACCAAAAACCATGAGGACCAAACAATTTTTTCCCATAAGGAATAATGTAAATTTAATGCAATTCCCAAACCAAAGACAATGCACATGTTTAAGGCAACATGTAAAAAGATAGGTTGCGTATCAATACTTTACATGAGAAATAAACCTAAAATATAACAAATATTTAGGTTAAATAAAATAAAAAGTTCACTTTGCCTGTATTGATGAGGAAAAAAATATTGCAAAAATACACAAAATGACCACAAAAACTAAGATAAGGCTGCAAAGGGATGTGCATAGGGCAAGAGCAGTTGTGAATCTGTGTTTCGGCTGTAAAGGGAAGCTAGTCATAAGACAACCTACAACAGTTCTGAGTAGATTTAGTCTTCAATAGAATGGAATGGAATGGAATGGAATGGAATGGAATGGAATAGAATAGAATAGCAGAATTGGAAGGGACCTTGGAGGTCATCTAGTCCAACCCCGCCCCACTTAGGCAGGAAACCCTACACCCTTTCAGACAAATGAAATGTCCATTCTGTTCTTAAAAAACTTCCAGTGTTGGAGCATTTAGAACTTTTGGAGGCAAGTTGTTCCGCTTATTTTCAATTGTACTAACAGTCAGGAAATTTCTCCTTAGTTCCAGGTTGCTTCTCTCCTTGGTTAGTTTCCACCCATTGCTTCTTTTCCTACCCTCAGGTGCTTTGGAGAGTAGCTTGACTCCCTCTTCTTTGGGGCAGCCCCTGAGATATTGGAACACTGCTATCATGTCAACCCTCGTCCTTCTTTTCATCAAACTAGGCACACGACTTAGAATAACTTTACTATCCCTTTGAACGTACATTATTCAGCATACATGAAAATGAAATTTTGTTGCGTACAACGCCCAAAGGGTCACCACCTCCAATATACTTACATAAACATGACAAAATAAATCAATACAAAATTATGCCTGTTCTCAAATGTATTGTATGACACAGAGAAACAACACAGTCTAGTCTAGAGAACCAAATTCAATGAGTTTCAAAGCAAGGTACCACTGTATATTGATTTAGCATAAGTAATATAGAAGTGCCTACATTGTCCACACAAGGGTTGGATGTCCTTTTTTTAAAAAGAAGAGACAGTATATTTGGACTCAAGATAGTTGCCATGATAGGGAGTGGGATGGGAGTTTCCTTATCACAAAATAGTTAATATTACTATTAAATAGTAATAGTTAACCAGAATGTTATTCTTTCAAATTTTTGGTCTCATGCTGGAAGAATAATATATGAAAATATTCTAGCATTTCAGATCACCGTCATCTGAACCTCAGAAACAGAACAGTTAAATAATTATGAATTTTCTGCTTATTGAAAAAAAAAAAGCACAAGAGAAGAGTATGGATGTACGTTAAACGAACAAGCAAGCTAGATAAAGACTTTGTCTTCTGAATATAATCTTTTACAGATAGCCTTTTGTAATCCTTGGAATATTTCTGAATCCTGGCGGAATTCCTGTGTGGTTTGAAAACCTCCTTCATTTAACTCTTGACAGATTGAATAGTTTGAAAAATCACACTGAACTTTTCTCATTTACATAGTATCAGTGACGGGATTCAGCCAGTTTGCACCACTTCAGGAGAACCATTGTTAACTTTCTGAGCAGTTCGGCAAACTGGTTGTTGGAAGAAATCATTAGGGTGGAGAACTGGTTGTTAAATTATTTGAATCCCACCACTGCATGGAGTGTGTCTCCTGTACATTATGTGTCCTGGCTACAGTATGTGTCCTGTAGAAGCATAAGCTACCTGCAATTCGTTAATAAAGGAAAAAGTCATTTGAGAATGTGTAATAATCTTTGGGTTTATCTTGATAGCTCATTTGTATAGCAATAGCAGAACAATAGCCTTTGTTCCCTATAGATAAAATGTATCCATAAATGAATGGACACACATAATGATTCCTTTCCTAGGGCGGAACTAACAAGAAAAGAGAGATTTACTGGAAGCCACATGGAAGATTTCTTGGTCGTTGTGCATTTGATTATTCCCACTGTAAACACCGTTTTTATACATAGTCTCTCTCTCTCTCTCTCTCCCTTTCTCTTTCTCTTTCTTTCTCTCTCCCTCCCCCCCCCCTTTCTCTTTCTCCTTCTCTTTCTCTGTCTCTGTATTGCACTTGAGCTGCCTTTAAACAGATACTTTTCACTTTGAAGCAAAGTGGTCAAGTTTAGAAATAGTTTAACTTCTTAATCCTGCTGGTTGCATAAATTGGCCCCAGAATATTGTCCTTGATAACTTTAAAATGTTGTAGCAAACTGCAAGAGACAGGTTTTTTCCACCAGCATGTTTAGGCAGGAAAGGCTAAACTTTCTGGCATGGTGGAAAGATGGGTAGCATGTGAGCCTAACAATAAATATAAATTCATCTGCCTTTCTGAACTGCAAAGATGGTTATATCGAGTCACACCCCACTTGCAATTTGAAATGGGATAATGCAATTTGTGTGTGTGTGTAAAAGTAGGTTTGTGTTGTCTACTCATGGGTTCTGTTTTGTTCTCTTAATTTTTGCACTGAATATTTCCCAGGCAGCTGGGAAGAAGCAGATGTGAGTCAAGCACAGCCACAGAGAAGCCCCAGACCAGCTGTTCACATTGGGAAAACAGGGATGGTTATGCTCACACATCTGGCTTCTGTCCCTGGTATAAGGAAGCCGACGAGCACAAATTGTATCTGGAAATATAATAGCACATAGTTCTGGCAGGATTTTTACCATGGGTATACAAAACATTTGAAGAACTGCAGGGAAAGTTAAGAGACTTTCAATAAAGTTTGCAACTTCCTAAAAACAAAACATTTAAAGCATTCCAATCCTGAATTCCTCCATTCCTGTTCTGACCCAGCTCCCCAAGCATGACAAACCCACTGTAACAATCAACAATACCTTTATGAGGAGTGCCAATGGCAAAAAAGTTTCTCTCTCACAGTAGTCTATCAGTGGCTGACCAGCAGGGAGATGAATAGTTGTCTGCCACATGTATTCATGTCCACCCCCTGCCTTTTATCCCCAGAGCTAGGGTGGGGCTTTGCTAGCAGCGATGGCTTTTCTGTCCCAAGGATCGGCCCACAGATTTCCACTGCTCTCCTCTCCTCTGCTTTCTGTGCATCCGCATATCAGGTACTGGACCCAGCTGTTCCTCTTCTTCCTCATCAGACACCTCCAGACCTGGGAGCTGTTGACTATCCATTGGAGGGCTGATGGATGGCCCAAACTCTGCCCCCCCCCTCTGCCAGCTCCATTTCCTTCCCCCCCCCCTCGGAGGTCTCAGATTGTCTTAATGCTGACCCTGACTCCCACGCCTCCTCGTCTGATTCAGCTGCTGGAGGGGCCTGTGGCCAAAAGGCCACAACATTTCCCTTGCAGAGTAAATGACTTTGTTGGCAGATTCCTTCTTCTAAATGTTCTTCTTTCTTTTTTTTAACCACCAGACAGTATCTTGCTACTGTTTAGACTGAAACTCCTTAGAAATGATAATGTATAAGAAAAAAGCAAACTGTCGATACGGAGTTTCTCAGTCTCCAGGTCAGGGTTGTCCAAAGTTGTTTTTCCCACCATTCCCACCATTCAGTTAGAACTGAAGAAGCTTCTTGGATGAGAAGTGAAACGTTTTTAAGAAAAAAACAAAGAAGGTCCAGTTGCCTTTTGATAAAGCACTTTTGCGACAGAAAATCAAGCTGGAGCTCTACAAGGTATCTGGCAATTTCACTATCTACTCTGTTCCTTATTTATTATTCATCTTACAGTTATTAGTTATTCATCTTACAGATACTTCAGGTTTTGCTGGTCAGCTGCCAAAAGCATACTTGATTTGGTTTTGGAAGTTACAGGTAGGCTTTGACTTACAACCACAATGGAGCCCAAAATTTATGTTGCTAAGCAAAACAGTCATTAAATGAGTTTTGCCCCCATTTTATGACCATTCTTGCCACAGCTGTTAAGTAAAACACTGTAGCTAATAGCACAGTTGTTAAGTAAATTAGGCTTCTCCATTGACTTTGCTTGTCAGAAGGTTGCAAAAGTTGACCTGGGAGGTTGCAACCATCATAAATATATGCCAGTTGCCAAGCCTCCAAATTTTGATCACATGACTACGGGGGAAATTCTATAAGGGCTGTACATGTGAGAAACAGCCATAAGTCACCTTTTTTTCAGTGTCACTGTAACTTCAAATGGTCACTAAATGAATAAGGTTGTCAGTCCATTCTACTGCATTGGGCCTTGTGGACGCAACAAAAAAGGTGTTGTGTCTGTGAATATGTTATATTCTGACCCATTATTGTGATGATCCAGGGTGGAATACAAAATAAACACGGTCAGAAAAACAGGTGAAGCCCCTTTTATTGCTTCATTTTGCTTCAAAGCTCCAAATATCCTTAACTGGAGAAAAAAAAAAAAAAACTCCCCCACTTGAGTAAAACCAACACCTACCACACTGAAGCAGTTTAAGGGAACCAGGCAAGATAAGGGCTTGAAGACGTTCACAGATATTGGAACATACACTGGGAAGGACGCCAAACTCAGAGAGGAACGACAGTCTGGAGATACTTCTACGCTTTGTTTCCAGCACTGGCCCATATGCATCTCCATCTTTTTAACCAGTTCTCACAGCTGCAGCCCATGAAGAGGATCAAGGCCCTTTCCTCCCCTGTAAACCACACCATTCATGCCTCTCCCTTATCCTCTCCTCGCTGCATGCCCTAGGATGGGTCTGGGTCTTCCTCTGACTGCCCAGCTGGCCTCTGCCCTTCCCCAGCCTCCTCCACAACCTCCAGAGCCACACTTCCACTCCCTGTCGGCTGTTCCTCTTCTCCCTCAGAGTCAGTCTCCAATAGGGGCATGATAATTATAGAATAGAATAGAATAGAATAGAATAGAATAGAATAGAATAGAATAGAATAGAATAGAATAGAATAGAATAGAATAGAATAGAAT
>BLBF01000073.1:16196460-16222519 GCA_015471245.1 Laticauda colubrina
ATAGAATAGAATAGAATAGAATAGAATAGAATAGAATAGAATAGAATTCTTTTATTGGCCAAGTGTGATTGGGCACACAAGGAATTTGTCTTGCTGAAAATGCTCTCAATGTTTATAAAAGAAAAGATACATTCATCAAGAGTCAAGAATCATAAGGTATAACACTTAATAATAGTCATAGGGTACAATAAGCATCATACAATGAAATAGTCAATATAAATTGTAAGGATACAAGCAACAAAGTTACAATCTTACAGTCACAAGTGGGAAGGGAAGGGTGATAAGAAGTGATGGGAAGATTAACAGCAATAGTAGTGCAGACTTTTTGGACAGTGTTGAGGAAATTATTTATTTAGCAGAGTGTTGGCATTCGGGGAAAAACTGTCCTTGTGTCTAGTTGTTCTGGTGTGTAGTGCTCTATAACGTCATTTTGAGGGTAGGAGTTGAAACAGTTTAATGTCCAGGATGTGAGGGGTTGGAAAATATTTTCCCAGTTCTCTTTTTGACATCTGCAATATACAGGTCATCTACTTAGACCATCAGAAAATGGTACATGTAGAAAAGAGTTTAACAGGTTATAAAATATTTTAATAAGACTTTCTGTTTAAAAAAATGGCTAATTAATAATTCAAACATCAATCTTACAGGTCTAGCTACAGTCCAAATTGCAGGATCTCATGTGTCAGAATGTACACAGAATGTGTGGTGGAGAAATATCTAATGGAAACCACTTTATCTTCCTAAATAACACAGTTAGAAAGATACCGATACTGAGAACAAGTAGACAAGCAAACTTCTATTCTAGAAGGAAAACTTATGTATTATGACCTTTCAAACGGAGTACATTCAGCATAGAAGAAGTTTGATGAACCTGATTCTGACATGAATTAAAATTATGTTCTTGGAAAGCAAGATGTGGTTTTTCCAATAGTTTGTAGAGATTCTCAGTCAACCAGTTTATGGTTGTCCCAAAGGTGCTTTTTTCAGGAGGCAACTGGACTTTCTTGTTTTTTCTTTGAAGACATTTTGCTTCTCATCCAGAAAGCTTCTTCAGTTCTGACTGGATGGTGGTGAATGGAAGGATTTATATTCCTTGCAGACAGTTAGTCATTTGCATTCTTTTAGAGGGTTGTTGAGGCCACCTGGAGGTTTATCTGTGTCCTCGGGATCACCTGAATAATGCTCCTGGTTCCTGTAGTCTGCAATTTTTCTGGAAATCCATTCATACACTCACACCATTCAAATGGGGTGCATCCCAAGTTGCATAGTTAAAAGTCTGTAGAGAATCAGAAAGTCCAGTTGCCTCCAGAAAATGCACCTTTGGATGCTTTGCAGGATGTCCAGAATCCAGAAAGAAAATGGCTTAGTTGCTGAGCCCATCTCATGTATGACTCTACCAGGGAATGATTCGGGAGGTGGTCTGTTCTAAATGGACAAAGGGTCCATTTAGAAGGGAAGATCTTAAGACTTGGGTGTTTATTGTAGAAAAAAAAATGGAGATATTTGATCTCAGATTGCCTGTCATGGGATCAATCTCCCAAATATGCTCTAGGGGGCAGGATTGAACCGATGTTGAGTAAGATCGCTCCCCAAATCGATTTTTTTTCCCTTCATGAACCAGTGCAACAAACATCATGTTTCATTTGTTTTGGAAAATGCTTTCCCCCCACCCCCCCACCCCAACACTCAGGGCAAAATCTACCACCAGATAAAGATTTTCTCCCACATAAAGGTAGACTTCTCCTAACAAGCGACTTCGAATCACGAGATCCGTGCCATGCTATTTGATTTGTTTGCCTAAAGGGTTCATCTAATTAGCACACTCTTGATTATTTAAAGCATATTCATGTATGAAATACTCTTGTGGGTCAAGAAGAGTGCTTGACTTTGATACAGTCAAAGACCACACTTAATTTTTAAAAGGGGAATTTTACCTCAGAGGAAAAAGGAGCCACCAAGCAGATTGGAATAATATCTGAGTGGGTGGAAGCTCATATTTTGAATCCCTTTTGGAGACATCTGTGGCTTTTTGTCACTCAAATGGGTCTGTTAAACTTTCCAGGAGCTTGATGAATTTCTTCTAAATTTTTATTTGTAAAAAACAAAATAAAACAGAAATCTTTTTTTTTTTTTTTGGGGGGGGGGGGAATGCAATTTGGAAGATTTAAAATGGTTGTAAGATCCACAGACCAGAGAATTTGTTTGTTTATTTGGAAATTTTAAATAGCTTCCTACTCGTTCACAGAGACTCTCAGCTTACAAACAATAAAAACACAGCAATAGAAAAAAAATAAAATTTAAAAAAATCAATACAAATAAAATACAATAACACCCCCCCCCCCCCCCCCCCCCGCCCCGCACTATCTACCCCACTCCCGGCAACAACAAATGGTTAGATAAATTGTTTGATGGGCTCCCTCACATTCTAGATTTCTCAGGCTTGCTGGCTAAGCCAATTCTTCAGGGCCTCATGAAAGAGTATCAAAGTGTCAAGAGTGTTGAACCCCAGAATATTGGGGTTGCAACAGACGTGTAGAAATACAACAACCTCATCTATATATTTATATATATAGATGAGGTTGTTGTATTTCTACACGTCTGTTGCAATACTACACGTCTGTTGAAATACTACTCATGCACCATCACAAAATCTCCAGAACCGTAAAGCTTGCAAACTTGAAATTTGGCACATATGTTCCTCTTGGCTTCTAGGTGCTCACTAAGAAAGGATTTTTCTAAATGACCATCAGAGCATTAGTGTTTCACATATTATTGTTAACATGGTTGGATGCTAAGGAGTTTTACTTCCCCTCCCCACCTGAAAAGAAATCTGTTCCAAATGCAAAACACAAGCAGAGGAGTTTCAGTTTCAGTTTCACAGCACCAAGCAGCTTTAGTACAGAACAGTTCAACTAAGCTACGCCCAGGCTCCTTGCTGTCTCCTTGCTCACACAGCAAATACTGCTTCAGTTTCCAAACAGCCCTCAACTCTCTCATACACTGACAGGACACTAGCCAGATGAATACTGATGGATGCTGGTAGGCAGAAGCAGAATTTTTTTTCTTTATTTTCCTCCCCAAAAACTAAGCCTGGCCGCATAGTTTCATAGTGAAGCATGGGTATCAAACTAGTTTTATCATAAAAGTATACCTAGTTAAGCCTGTCCCTTTCACTAAGTTGTATTGTTGCCGATGTGTATTATCGTTCAGAAAGAGCTATTGGCTAGCAACAGAATCTGTGATATGCACTGAACAGAGTAGCCAGATGAGATTGTGCTTCTAAATATAAATGCTGACGAATTAGAATTAATCAAATTCATTCTGTGAATTTCCCGATAATCTGTGTTGGGAAATACTGTGACCGAAAGATCTATGTAGTCTCACTGGTCTTTTAAACAGGAGATAATTCTTTCTGTGAGCAACTTTGTGGAAATGCGCTGAGGATGTGGTTAAGCAGATACTTAAGATTTTGTTAGTAGCAAAAGATTTGTATAACAAAAATTATAAAGAGTTTTTGCCCCAGTGGAGACAGCAGGACTCATTCAAATGGTTGAGTTAGCTGCCCGCAAAAAAGTGGTTATAGGCAGAAAAACAAATTATATCCATTTTTAAGATCTGTAATAGCTTCCTAGAAGCATTCGAGTAATCCCTGCCTCCTGTTTTATTGCTTCTGTGTCTATGTTCTGTTCAAGTTTCCTATTGTTAAATCATCCAGCGCATCTGAAAATTTCGTGTTTTGATGCTTTGTTTATTTCCTTCCTTCTTTCCTCCTTATATCAAATATAGATTTAAAAGACTCTGCTGTCATTTTGTAATCCACAAACAATAGTAAAGATGTCTTTTTTCAGGCCAATAGTAATCTGATATTTTTTCTTCCTGCAGTTCTATCAGGAGGCTGATAAAGTCTTTTGGTCTGGTATAGATTTGTAACAATAAGCAAATACAAATTACTTTATTGGGGACATTAACCAGCAGAAAGAAAAGAAAATAGTTTTCAGATATTCAGAAGATCCAAAAGTAAATAAGGAGTAACAATAAGCACCCACACAGTGTTTTATAAAGCAGAATTTGTAATGTTCTTCAATTACTATCCATTGGAACCCTCGGTTATGTCGCTGTTTTAAACACAGCAGAAATGATGATGATGTTAGCCATTCAGTTGTATCCAACACTTGACAAATACTGTATATGAATCAGATTTCACCACATCTTCCAATCTTGCACTACTTTTCTGTCATGCCCCTGGTGGAGACTGACTCTGGGGGAGAGGAGGAACAGCTGACAGGGAGTAGAAGTGTGGCTCCAGAGGTGGAGGAGGAGGCTGGGGAAGGGCAGAGGAGTCAGAGGAGCAGTCAGTAAAGGACCCAGGACCATCCCTATCCATCCTAGGGGCACGCAGGGAGGAGAGGATAAGGGAGAAACGTGGTCTCTTCAGGAGGAGGGGGCCTTGATCCTCTTCATGGGCTGCAGGTGTGACAACTGAATCAGACTTTGGACCTGCATAGTGGCAAACACTGGAAACAAAGTGTGGAAATATCTCTAGTTTATGATTCCTCTCTGAGTTTGGTGTCCTTCCCAGTGTGTGTTCTCTGTAGGACATCCTCCAGTCCTTAGCTTGCCTTGTTTGTGTTGCTTTTTTCTTCCTTCGTGTAACTATATGGGAGGATTTTTTTGGTCTTCTGTCAAAGATATTCGGAGCTTGGAAGCAAACTGAAGGAATAAAAGAGGCTTCACTTGTTTTCTGTGACTGTGTTTGTTTTGTATCCCACCTTGGGTCATCACATACTCTGAGTTGTTCAATGCTCTGGCTGGTGACAGCTTTAATGGTGTCCAGCCATCAAGTTCCTTGATGGGCTGGTTTCCTTTTACCGCTAACTCTTCCTGACATAATTGCTTTCTGCAATAAATTCCCCCACATGACATGGCCAAAATAAAATGCAGTTTTGTGATTTTGCCTTCCATTGACATGTCTGGTTTTATGTGCTCCAGTATTTGCTTGTGGGCCACTTTTGCTGTCCAGGGAGCAGCAGAAATATGTCCCCTCAAAAGAATGCACTCAACAATTAGAGGCCAGGCTGATTTGAAATAACATAAATATCTATTTGATAATAACCAGTTTTTGGAAGCACCAGAGATTCTAGAAAATTTCAAGGGTATACCAATGGCACTTAAACTTATATACCACTTTATCGTGCTTTACAGCCCTCTCTAAGCGGTTTACAGAGTCAGCATATTGCCCCCAACAATCTGGGTCCTCATTTTATCTACCTCGGAAAGATGGAAGGCTGAGTCAACCTTGAGCCTGGTGGGATTAGAACTGCCTAATTGCAGGCAGCCAGCAGTCAGCAGAAGTAGCTTGCAGTACTGCACTCTAATCACTGCGCCATAAAGGAAAGAAACTCTTTATGCCCTCATCCCATCCAAAAATCTCTTAGAATATTCTTTAGGCTGGGAATGTTAGTTTGAAAGATCATGGAAATGAGGAGACCGGCTTCATACCTATCTGCCCAAGAGATGAAGAAAACTTCCTTCTTCCTTGTAAAAGGAGAAGTACCTGCATTCTTTAAATTAAGCTCAAAAAGGAAATTTTGGCTATAGTAACCATAAAGGATAATGCAATGGAGTCTTGTGCACTGTTTACTGTTCTTAATTAATGAACCATGCAAAATTGTTAAGGGACTAAGTGGAACACCCAACTCAACCTGTCTCTCTGTCTATAGAGATGTATAAATAGGAGTCCCAACAAGGTTAATATTGATCGCTGCAGCATCTCTCTATCCATAAATGAAGTATGACATGTATCAGTTCACGTATCATTAATTCATCCATCCATGCATGTACAATACAGAGTGGTTTCCTACAGTACCCTGGTGCTTCTTTCTAACTATGCATTTGTTTTCCGACTCTAGAATATCTTACATCAAAAAAGAAAAAATAGGATGTTTAAAATTAGTAAAATAATTTAAACAGAGAAACTTTCAATAAGCATATAAGGGGGTACAAAAAACACAGCAGGAATTAAAACACTTATGTGACATTAGATAGTATTTGAAGCCTAGAGAGTAGCGATCTAAATAGCTTTATCATTGGCCAGAATCAACTTGTCCATTGTACATGATCTGTCAAGATTGTGCCATAACAATAAATATTCAGGGCTCTGCAATTCCCAACATATTCACTTTCCATCTCTCTGATATAGCCCCATGTCTTCAAGTTCTTCTTACATTGGGATACCCCAGTTCTCAATCTGTTCAAATTTTTCCATATTCTATAAACAGGGGTGGGCTTCAAAAATTTAAGCAAGGGTTCTCTGCTTGGTTGCTGGGTGGCTGTGGCCATGGTGGCCCACGGCCTAGTTGACCTCCTGCACCATGGCGGGGGGGATTGCCCTCCCCAAGCTCCGGAGGCTTTCTTTGAGCCTCCAAGAGGGTAAAAATGGCCTCCCCAGGCTCTGGAGCGTCTCTGGAAGCAGGGAATGGGCTCATTTGTGGCCTTCACAAACTTCTAGGAGGCCCATTTTTCACCCTCCCTGAGCCTCTGTGCGCACTCTGTACTTTCCTGTATCCAAAACAGGGCCACGTAGAGACTCCTGGGAGGGGCTAGGTGGGGTGGGCGGGGCCAGGCAGGAGTGTTCTGACCCAGTCGAAGTTTCCAAAAGCAAACACAGATAAACTTTATTCGCAGCTTTATTCCACAAATAACCCTCTTTGTACATAACAGATGGCTTGCAGTCAATTAGTCCAATAAATCAGAGTCTGTAATCATAACACTAACTCCTTTGAATTTTTGCCTTTTGCAAAGGCAAAAGCCATTTGAAACCAGGCTTATATTCCCTCGAGGGAGGGGCCATAAATTAGCATTCTTACTCCCTAATCGCCTGTGCTGTTCTTCCATGAATCATCCTGCTCTCACTCACACCTAGCACAGGTTTCTCGGGAACGTCCTCCTCATTGCTGAACCACAATCAGGAGTGGGATTTGGGGGTTCTCTGAACTGCACAGAATCTTAGCTAGGGACTCTCACAAACCCTGCAGCAGCCCACCCCTGTCTATAAGAGAGAAAGCAATAGCACTTATACAGGTACTCCTCAGCGTACAACCACAACTGACTCCAAAATTTATATTGCTAAGTGAGACATTTGTTAAGTGAGCATTGCCCCATTTTATACCCCTTTCCTGCCCCATTTATTGCCCCTTTCTTGTCACAGTTGTTAAGTGAATCACTGTAGTTGTTAGGTTAGTAACAAGTGAGTTCTGAGTTCCCCATTGACTTTGCTCACTAGACGTTTGCAAAAGATCATCACATGATCCCAGGACATTGCAATCATCATAAATATGAGTCCTTTGCCAAGCATCTGAAACTTGAACACCTGAATATCAGGATGCTACAATGGTCGTAAGTGTGAAAAATGGTCATAAGTCACTTTTTTCAGTGATGTTGTAACTTTGAACGGTCACTAAATGAACTGTTGTAAGCCAATGTACTATCTCTATACCACTTCATAACGCTCTTTACACAGTTTAAGAGTCAGCATATGGACCTCAACAATCTGGGTCTTCATTTAACCAACCTTGGAAGGATGGAAGGCCAAGTCAACCTTGAGCCTGTCAGGATCTAACTCCTGGCAGTGGGCAGAGTCAGCCTGCAATGCTGCATTCTAACCACAGTGCCACCATGGCCCCATGCATAGGATCTTCCATAAAGTTGGTCTAACGTTTACTATAGTTTGAGTTATGCCATAGTTCTATTTTGAGGGACGCAGTGAAGTGGCTCAGTGGCTAAGACGCTGAGCTTGTCAATCAGAAAAGTGGGCAGTTTGGTGGTTTGAATCCCTAGCACCACGTAACAGAGTGAGCTCCTGTTACTCGTCCCAGCTTCTGCCAACCTGGCAGTTTGAAAGTAAAAATGCAAGGAGAAAAATAGGGACCATTTTGGTGGGAAGGTAACAGCATTCTGTGCATCTTCAGCATTTAGTCATGCTGGCCACATGACCACAGAGACATCTTTGGACAGTGCTGGCTCTTCAGCTTTGTAACAGAGATGAGGACTGCCTCCTAGAGCAGGAAATGACTAGTACATATGTGCAAGAGGAATCTTTACCTTTTACCTTACAGTTCTATTTTACAGCTTTCCGGATTTGATGGAACTGATTCTGTCATCTGCAAAATCACTTTTTCATCCTCGGTCATAGGCCTCATGTCCATATATAGGATGGCGGGAATCCATTTGCTGTTTTTAATTTTTCTATTTCTTCTGCTGCCATTCTCCTCACGCCCTTCCAAGTTAACCCTTTTGTCAGGGTTACTGTTTTTCAACTGAACTAACATACAGGCTATCTAAACCCACTTTTATTCCCCATTGCTGATGTGACTATTAAGTGAGTTTACATTGCTCAGGTAGATAAAATTTTGTAGAAAGCTAAGGTCATTGTTACCTCAGCAGATGGCAGTCATTGTTTAGACTCTCTGGTTAATGAGGATTGGACCTCATTAGTCTTTTCCACAGTAAATGCCAGAGATCATAAAGGCTGTAAGCTAGAAGAGATATTGAAAAAGATCTAGGAAAAAGGCCACCTCCAACCACCTCTGTACTGTTGCCAGGAAAGCAGGATGATGGTGTCCACATAATCACCAGAAGCTGAGTTCAACCTGAGGGCATCTTTATCTTTGAAGTAAGACTAGTCCTGTGGCTGCTTCCTACTCAGTCATCCCTTTCTTCCCAGCTGGATGCAAATTTGCATCTTCATCCCAGCAAGACTATTGAAAAGGATTTCAGAATAAAGTAAGGTGTATTTTTACAAACAGATCCAGCTAGCTAGAAGCACAGTGGATGAAGAATTTCTGTGCCTATTCTAGAGTGACATTAGGTGAAAGAATAATATCTCCATTGAATAATATTATTAAATACAGCACAAATATTTACTTGTGTCTTAAGGGTTCTTACAAAGCTTCGTTCTTAACGGCTACTCTGAAAAAAAGAGAGTGAAAAATAATAATAATAAAAAAAATAACCCTGCAGCTAACAATTGCAAAGATATGTTTTTATGCTTTCTAGCAAAGGGGAATTTACCTCCATCTTATGTGTATTTTTGGAATTCCCCCTTCTCTTTTTCATCACTTACTTTCCTTTGTTAGCTGTGTTTTTGAGCTGTTGAGAGTCAGCCAGAAATTCCACTCTCTGAGCTCCTCCTGTAAGTGGATCTAACAGCACAAAAACACCTTCAGGATCAGAAGAATTGATTTCTGTCTTACTGTTGCCTTGGCAAACTTCTTCTCCAGAATCTCTCTGGACACAGTATACTCTTTGTTGACATGCCAATGCTCTTTCTTATCCTATCCTTTTTTTTCCCTTCCATATAATGGTGTCAGTATTTTGTCAGATTCTGGTCTTGCATTAAAGTTAATTTCAGTCTGAGGACAAATTACTTGTTCAGAGACATTAAGGCAACTGTGAAAATGGTGGCATCAAGTTAAAACAAGGACAAGACACAGACGAGATGAAACTCTATCTTTGCACTTGGACTTTTATGAGTGCTGAAAAGTCTGTTTAGATTCAGGGCCCACTTGGCAATAACTAGGAAATGTATTCTTTCAGTATGGGGAGTCTTATTCCAGAAGGACAAATATAATTTAATAGGTGTAAAAGAAACCTAGTGAGATGACTCCTACAATTGGTATACAGTGATAGAAACTTGTTTGGAAGAAGCAAAGCAAGAAAAAGGAAAGAAGAGTTTCACTGTCTATGGAAAACATTCCTTTGTGTTCAGAAATTATGATAATGATTATGGCAACATTGAAGAGAACATCTGGCTTAAAATACATGGAGGAACAAAACAAAACAAAAATCTGGTTTTTGTCAGAGTATATTCATTAACTGGCAGAGACATGGTTAACAAAGTCATGTGAATAAGCAAGTGAATAAGCATGGCAACAGACCAGCCAATGGGAGCTGACAGACTGGGTGCCTTTTGGCTCTGTGTGCTTTGCTGAGAATTGAAACTGAAACTAACTTGCTCCTTTGTTCTGAGCCCTCTGAGCTGCTGCTTGTGTTTTTGCTTATGTTACATTGAAATAATCACTAATGGTATAGTAAAATTTACTCATTTTATTATGTTTATAAAAAAGCTAATTATACTGCTGAATCAGTCATCTGTGTGTTTTTTGGATTTGAATTTCTGTTGCAAACTCTAACAATTTTGATCTCTGCTATTACCTTCCTGACTAAAGGCCGTGTCACACTGCCCATAGGATGCAAAACGGACACAACGGAAGAGAAAAATGTTACATCTGTTGTATCCGCGCTCAAAAGGGGCAAAAATTTGCATAATTGGAGCAGACAACACGGACGGGGGAAGGATGCAGGGCGGACGCAGGGTGGATGCGGAACGGAAGCACAGCAGATGGCGCGTCTGCTAGGCTTCCGGAGGGCCTCAGCGAAGCGGACGCGGAACGGAAAAAGCGGATGCAGAACAGATGCACAGTGGATGAAGCAGATGCAGAGCGGAAGCCTAGCGGATGCACAGCGGAAGCCTAACAGATGCCTGGCATTAATTGCGCATGCGGGGGGGATGCATTGCGCAAGCTCCCCGGATATAAAGGGAAGCAGCTCGCACATCTAGCATTCTGAGGAAAGACCTGCTGCTGGATACCTCAGAGTTCTTGCCTGCATGTCTGCCTGCAAGCCTTGCTGCCAGCCTGCCTCCAAGCCTGCCTCTCAGCCTGCCTCCCAGCCTCCTGGGAAGCCTCCCTTCCAGCCTTGCTGGCAGCCTGCCTTCCAGCCTCCCTTCCAGCCTTGCTGCCAGCCTGCCTTCCAGCCTCCCTGCCAGCCAGTCTGTCTGCCAGCCTTGGTGCCTGCCTTCCTGCCAGCCTTCCTGCCAGGCTTCCTAACAGGCTTCCTGCCAGCCTTGGTGCCAGCCTTCCTGCCAGCATTGGTGCCTGCCAGCCTTCCTGCAAGCCTTCCTGCCAGCCAGCAACCCCACAACCATGGGGAAGAAGTGAAAGTCTCAGCAACCTGCCGCCATCCCTAGCAAGAGGGACAGGGCCACCCTCCCACCCCATGTCCCTGAATCTGCTTCTGCTGGGGCTTCTGCTGCTTGGGCTCGCTCTTCTGTTGCTGGAGCTTCTGCTGTAGCTGCTCCTGGCAGTGGTGCTTCTGCTGCGTACTCTGCTGAAGCTGCTCCTGGTCCTGCTGGTCCTGCTGGTCCTGCTCGTTCTGCTCGTGCTCCTGGTCTTGCTGACCCTGCTGCTGGTGCTTACTCTGCTGCTGCTCATCCTGGTCTTGCTGCTGCTGCTGCTGCTGATCCTGCTGCTGCTGCTGCTTATGATCCTGCTGGTGATTATGCTGCTGCTGCTGCTGCTGCTGATGATGATGATGATTATGATCCTGCTGGTGATGCTGCTGCTGCTGCTGCTGTTGGCGTGGAGGAGCAGCCCATACAACCTCAACGTCCCTCTGATGAGGGCCCATATGGCCCTGCCAGAGGGAGGAAGAGGCAGATGCGTGATAGGGAGAGGAGGCAATACTTCATTGAGGAGGAACATGAGGATGAGGTGCTGGAGTGGCTGTGAGAGAACGACTATCTGTGGCAGAAGGGACACCGGCTGTACAGGGACACCAAGCGGAAGCAGGCTGCTTGGAGAGAGAGGGCGGAGAGTCTGGGCTACACATCGGATGTGCTCCTCGGCTGGTGGAAGCACATGCACACCTGGTACGGGAAGCTGCACCGCAAAAAATCTGGCCAGGCCAGGGTTAAGCTGACAGACAGAGAGAACTACGTCATGGCCAAGTGCAGCTTCCTGGAGGGTGAGGTCCGCCACCGAGGAGCACCAGGAGCCCAAATCTCTACCCTCTCTCTCCGGCAGCCTGCTGGGAGCCAGTCCTCTGGCGGCCGAGAGTCAGTCCCTGTCTCCATGCAGGTTTCTGTGGAGCGTGCCACGGCGGAGAACCCCTGGGCAGGTGTTGAAAGCATGGTGGAGAGCGAGGAGGACTCCCTGGTGCGGTGGGAGAAAGGGGACATTGAGTCCACCGCTGCCAAAGCCGCATCCACCCACACCTCTGCCACCACAGTAAGGCAGAGAGCCGGACCGCAGGAGGGGCAGAGCCACAAGGTCCTGGTGGAGATCAGGGACACCATCCGCACCAGCATAGGTCTCGTCTCTCAGCTGGTCCCCATCGAATCCTCCTCCTCCAACCGCAAGCCCTTCCTCAATTATGTGAACCAGACCCTCAAGGAGATGGTGGATCCCCAGTACCAGGTGGTGAAGGAGAGGATCACCACGCTGCTTAACAACCCTCCAGACCCAGAGGCACCTGCTCCCACCCAGTCCAGGTCTGCTCCTCCACCCCAGGTGATGTCCCTCCCATACCAAGGCTTCCCACACCCCCTCACCTACCAGGGCTACAGCTACCCGGAAGTCCAGCAGCACAGACAGCAGCCCTTACAGATGCAGGCACAGAGTCATTGGGCGACACCGCTGCCACCGGTTCCAATGATGCCACCGATGCCAACCTCGACAGTCCTCACCCTGCTGCAGAGCAGGCAGCCCCACTACACTGCTCCTTCCTCCATCCCACAGCCAAGCCCGGCCTCAGTACATCTGTCCTCAGTACTGGAGCTGACACCCCATGGCATGGAGGAAGGACCTCTCAGCATTGCGGGGCTGAGCCAGCTGTCCGACACCTTCCTCAACACATCGTCCCCTGTTGTCCTCTCGGGGCTAGGCACTCCAATAACACCTCAGACCAGCACTGCAGCAGAACCCACCTCCACAGCACCTGTTCCCTAAAATCTTAGCCTGGGCACACACCTCCAAGTGACCAAGAGGAGTGCCAGAGACTGGCTGCCTGGATATTTGTGGACTTTATTTGGACACTTGACTTGGATCATGTTTATTTTAGAGCTTGTTATTAATAAAGTTTATCTTTGTTTCACACACTTGCTTCATTATTTTTTTTCAGTAAAGTCTTGGTGGAAACTTTTAGAAATGGTTTAGCCTTTGCATGCTTGTGGGATGGGTTAAGATAGCAGTGGGATGGGCAGGGATACCTGTGGGATGGGTTAAGATAGCTGTGGGATGGGAAGGAATACCTGTGGGATGGGTTAAGATAGCTGTGGGATGGGAAGGGATACCTGTGGGATGGGTTAAGATAGCTGTGGGATGGGAAGGAATACCTGTGGGATGGGAAGGGATACCTGTGGAATGAGCAGGGATACCTTTGGGATAGGTAATAGCTGTGGGATAGATAAACCTCCAGTGCAAGCATAGTGGGACTGTATGGTCCACCCTCCCAAGTGCCACCCCTATGGCCGTTTATTATCAATAATAATGTAATAATTATCCACACATGTCAACATAAACACAACTCTTTATTAAACGCCCTGTTCATTGTAGGCCAACCAAACATACATGGCCCAATCTCATCCGTGTGATGAGACAGTCTGAAGGAAGCATCCATTAAGCATCTATCATCCTGTCTTGCCACTCCACCGCTCCAGCTGGGGAGTTACACCAGTGTTTCAGGAGGTTGCACTGCTTCTTCGCCTCACGTGAGGCTCTATTGGGCCCTTGCACATCCTCAGTGTCGATCAGGTTTTGCCCTTGCCTCCATTCCCCAGGCTCCATGTCCCCGTTGCCTTGTTGGAGGTCCACGAGCCTCTTCTGCAAGACTGGGTAGCGGGTGCGCATGAGATTGTGCAGGATGCAGCAAGCTTCCACAATCCTCCTCATGGTCTCTGGGCAATGCTGCATGTTGGTGAGAAGTACCTGGAACCTGTTGGCCAGGATGCCAAAGGCGTTCTCCACCACCCGCCTTGCCCTGGACAGCCTGTAGTTGAAGATCCTCTCTTCTCGGGTGAGGCATCTGGAGGTGTAGGGCTTCATGAGGTAGGTTGTGAGGGAGAAGGCGTCATCCCCCACGATGAAGTAGGGCACATCTTGCTTGTCGTTGGGCAACGGGTGTGGATCTGGGAAGCCCACCATGAGGTTGCTTTCCAGCCCCTCCTTGAGGTGACTGTCGTTGTATACCTGGGCATCTGAAGATGAGCCGTTGCCTGAAACATCGATGTACATGAACTTGTAGTCAGCATCGACCATGGCGAAGAGGATTATGCTGAAGAAGCCCTTGTAGTTGTGATAAGTGGACCCTAAGTTGGCTGGAGCTTTGCAGGCCACGTGCTTGCCATCGATGGCCCCAACGGTGTGGGGGAAGTTCTACTTCTGATACCACTGCTCTGCAACTTTCTTCCATCCTTCTTCAGCGGAGGGGCACTGGAGGAGCTCCTCCAGGTATTCTTCGATGATGGCCTGCACCACTTCTCTGACCACAATGCTGATGGTGTTGTGTGGCACCCTCCAGTTGTACTGCATGCTCCTGTAGGTGATCCCTGAGGCCAGGTGGCGCAGAGTCAGTGCCACCTTGAGCCCAGGGTCCAGGCTGGTGTGGAAGCTGTTGCTCTGCTTGGTCAACCTGGGTGTCAGCTGCTGCACAACTTCGTCAAACATGGCTGGAGGCATCCTCATGAAGTTCTGGAATGCCTGAGTGTCTTCGTTCCTGAGCTCCACCATCAGCTTGTTGTACAGTCCGTACTCTGCTCTTCTCTCGATCCATCTTCGGACCCAGACGCTTCTTGGCCTCCTGCTTTTCTTCCCATAGTAGAGTTCACAGAGCCTGTAGATGGCTTCGCACTGTTGCAGAATGATGGTGGCTACCAAAAGGAGTTTGTTGCGATCCATGGTGGACATGACTGTTTGCTGTGGAAGAGCAAGAGACAGATGAAGGCTTCAGAGTTCTGCACAGCTGGGCTGCTGGTCTGAAAGTGAGATCCAGGTGAGTTGCTCCCCCTTTTTATAGGCAATATAGGTTTTCCACTATGTGTCCCTTTGTATCTTCTAGGCATCCTCTAGACATCCTTAATATCCGAGATAGGTCCCCTCTGCGAACGTTTTTTCCATTTTAAATGCTTTCTTTGCGATCTGCATCTGCTTTCATCCTTTCTCCGTCCGTGCTACTAACGCTGCGCGTCCGTTCCACTTCCTCCCTGCGTCCGTTTACCGCTGGAATGGATTTGAGTTGCGCGGATGCGCAGCGGATGCCTAGCGGATATAGCGGATGCGTAATGGATGCAGAACGGATTTCCCCCGTATGCCTAGCGGATGCAGAACGGACACGTTGGATACATTTTCCGCTCAAAAGTTTTGAGCAGCGTCAATAGACAGATGCTGGACTGATAGAGAGGAAGCAAAACGGAGGCAGTGAGTACAGAACGGAAGCATCGCGTTAACCAACGGATTGCAAGTGTTTTTCTCTGTTTTACATCCTCTTTCCATCCATTGGTGCAGTGTGACAGGGGCTTAAGCAGAACTATATTCTTGTGTTTTATTGTTTAATATTTTTTACAATAGAGATATAGTCCAGGCCCTTGAGTGGTGCAGTGGCCTAAAGGTGCAGCTCTTGCCTCACAATCAGGAGCTGTGAGATTGATCCTAGGTAGAGGCAGATATTTCTCTCTCTGGGCACATTGAGATTATATCTGTTGAATATAACTTTGCATTGGCAACAGGAAGGGCATCCAGCCAGTAAATACCTAGCGGATATAGCGGATGTGTTGCGGATGCGTAGCAGATGCGTAGCGGATTCGTAGCGGATGCAGAACGGATGAACTGGATACATTTTCCATGCAAAAGTTTTAGGCAGCCTAAAACTTTTGGAGCGGATGAAACATCCATAATCAGATGCTGGATGGATCGAGAGGAAGCCAAACGGAGGCAGTGAGTACATCGCGTTTTCGAACGGATGGCAAGCTTTTTTGTCCGTTTTACTTCCTCTTTGCATCCGTTGGTGCAGTGTGACAGGGGCTTAAGGAGAAGATATGGATGGTATCTTCCTAAAATACAACTATAAATCTTCTCAAAGTGATTTGAGATTGTAGTGATACCATCTCTTAGGTATCTGGAGATTCTCAGTCATCCATGTCATGGTTGTCCCAAAGGTGCTTCTTCAAGAGGCAACTGGATTTTTCTGTTGTTTTTTTTTGAAGACATTTTATTTCTCATCCAAGAAGCTTTTTCAGCTCAGAACTGAAGAAGCTTCTTGGATGAGAATTGAAACATCTTCACCAAAAACCAGTTTTAGATCAAAACTCAGAAAGTATATGGTAAACTCACATTTGAATATCAATATTTCTAGCTAGCCAAGAAGCCTTGCTGAATTTCACTCATCTTGGTTCCCTGTCACTAAAAGCTTTGCTTCATTGTTCAATTATTTCTTCAAAGTGCTGATTGTCCAGGGGAGTATTTCCTCCCAACAGCAGTGTAAAAATCTTAAAACAACCCTTCCTGTTTCAGAAAGTCAAGCCTCAGAAGCTCCGGAGACAGGAAGTCTAGGCATACCTGCAAGAATGTAATAAGGGTGGAAAAAAACAAAAAGA
Source organism: Laticauda colubrina (assembly GCA_015471245.1). Taxonomy (NCBI): domain Eukaryota; kingdom Metazoa; phylum Chordata; class Lepidosauria; order Squamata; family Elapidae; genus Laticauda; species Laticauda colubrina. The sequence goes on from BLBF01000073.1 coordinate 16,212,887, forward strand.
GATAGCTTCTAACTACTGGTTCTCCGAACTGCTTAGAAAGTTAACAAGAGGTTCTATGAAACCAGTCAGAACCGGAAGAATCCCACTCCTGGGCAAGAGAATTGAGAAAGCTAAGAAAATTGTGATAGGAAGATAGAACATTTAGATGTTAGTACAAGCTACTGTTGAGGTAGCTAGTTTTCTTTCTTTCTTCCTTTCTTTCCTTCCTTCCTTCCCTTCCCTTTCCTTCCTTTCTTTCTTCTTTCTTTCTTTCCCTTTTCTTTCTTTCCCTTTTCTTTCTTTCCCTTTTCTTCCTTCCTTCCTCCTTCCCTTTTATTTACATCTTTCTTTCTTTTGTTTTTTCTTTCCTCTTTCTTTCTTTTGTTTTTTCTTTCCTCTTTCTTTCTTCTTTCTTTCTTTCTTTCTTTCCCTTCTCCATCTCTCTGTGTGTGTGTGTGTGTGTGTGTGTGTGTGTCTTTCTCTCTCTCTTTCTGTACAAGGCCTTTAAATGTCTTTTTAGTTCTTTTCTGTACCCTGCACAATGCTTGCTATAGAGGAGAATAACACAATGACTTTGAATCTAGAGTATGATTCCATTTAACTAAGTGTGAGTGAATCCTTTTTTGTGAGATATGATAAACAAGTTTTACTTATGAGCTGGTATCTATGCTCACCCATTCACCCATTCCTTGAAGTGTGATTAACCAATATAATACATATGGGAATAAATTCTGATTATTCCTTCTTTTTATCGCTACTCTCTTTGTTTGTGATTTGAACTGTCTTCTTTTAATTTCATATTTGATCACAGCTTTAGGTTTATCCTTGAAATCTTTGTATTCATTTTTCCAGGAACAATTGCTGCTCTGAAGCTATTTATTTTGACATTTCTTTTCTTTTGCATGTCATCTGCGCAAACTCCCCTCCCTTGCCATTGCCAAATGTCAGCAATGATATAGAAAATTCTGGGATTTAAGTCTATTTAAGAATCTTAAAGAATCTTAAAGTTCTCAACTGCTTTTCTTCCTATCTCTCTGTCATCATGACTTAAGGAAAAGAGTCTTTCTTAGAAGGAGGTAAGCAGTAAGCAACAAAATCCACCTGAAAGAAACAAGGAATTAAAAATGAAAATCTTTTGTTCTTAATGACAGAGTATAATGGGGAACTAATCTCGCAGGCACTTTATTACCAGGCAAACTAGTTACACATGCAATAAGATTTAGTTGTATAAATTATGAATGGAATAAGCTAGACTGTCACGGTATGTGCAGTCAGATGTTCCGCGTGTTATATGTAAATATAGAAGTCGTCTGGCTTTGGCTTATTGGTGTCAGAGAATTCTATTTCTTTCGAGGTGTGTATCTTCCACCCACCCACCCCCTTTGCAAGGAAGTTATTTCACATCTCAAGAATTAATTTGTATTCATTATCAGATGCACATAGTAACTCACTCGAGAAAGGGGAAGGCAGTGGGGACGGGAGAGAAAAAGCAGTGAAAAGTAGAATAATAGAGAAAATCACATTCAGATGTATTTGAAGACCCCTTGCTGAATTCTGCTTTATCCTTTCTGTGGGCTTTTCCCAGACAGGGAAAAGTATTAATACATCCCAAAACATATATAGACAGGATTGGGTGGGATTCCACCAGTTCGGACCGGTTCTATAGAACCAGTAGTTATGATTATGCGCAGTTCTGAGAACTGGCAAATCGTTCCCTTGGCGGGCCCCACCCCTCTTCAGCCGCCCCTCTCCCTCCCTAAACATGCATGCACAACATTGCGTACATGCCTGACATTGCTGACTGCGTTCTTCCCTTCCCAGCCATTCCTTAAGGTATTTCTTTTTTTCCCCTCCCGATGATCAGCTGTTCCTATGATGAGCTGTGCTGGGATTCCCCTCGCTGTTTTACTGCTTCACCCAGGAGGCTTCCCTGAGGCCCAGGAAGGCAAAAAAAGGGAGTGTGGAGGGAGTGTTGTACCCCTTGGCTCCATTGTTTCCTTCCTGAGCCCCAGGGAAGCCTTCCGGGAGCAAAAATGCCCCCCCGGGAGGCTTCCCTGAGGCCCAGAAGGCCACAAAACATGGGGAGGTGCTCCACCCTGTCATATGGCCTCATCCACCTACCCACGCCCACTTAGTCATGCCCACTTAGCCACGCTCACAGAACCGGTTGTTAACAAAATTGAATATGTCTCCTGGACATAATTGATTAATAGGGATTAAAAATATTGATACATCCCAAAGTATATATTGACAGAATTGGTTAATAGGGAAGTCTTTTTTGTTTTGCTATTTCTTTCTCTTTTACATGCTCTGATTTAGCTTTTGCAATTGATTGATGGCAAATTTGTCAGTTCCAATGGTGTTTAAGTGGTGCTGCAGTTGTTTTGGGATTGCATCCAAGGCACCTATTACTATTGGTACTACTTTTGCTTGCTTTTGCCACAGTTCTATTTGTAGAACTGCTGCCAGCGTCCTGGGTATCAACCAAATATCTTCTTAAAATATATAATGTTCCAAGTAGTGCAGTTGTTTGCAGTTCTGCTGGTGTTATTTCAGGAAGCTGCAATTTCTTGATGTGTTTTGTGAAATTTTTGGACATGGTACAAAGGGCCCTGATGACAATGGGTATCACAGTCCATAACTGTGTAGTTTCGATGGCCAGGTCACGATATTTTGTGATTTTTTTCCTGTTCTTTTTTGTTGATTCTGGTGTCCCCAGGTACAGTGGATGTCAATCAATTGTACACTTCAGCCTTTGATAATCGCAATATCTGGCGTGTTGTATTCCAAATGGCGATCTGTCTCTATTCAAAAGTCCCACAAGATCTTCACCATCTCATTTTTGATAGCTTTTTCCACTTTATGTTCCCATGACTTTTCAGATACAGGTAGACTGTATTTTTTAAACAATGACCAAGTTTTGTGCTTTTGTCCCAGTCGGTTTACAGTTATATGTCCTAGTTTTCCAGCAGTAGCAACTGAGCCCTGTAGCAACTGAGCCCATTTTTCAACAGATCTCCAAGAACCATAACATCTGACGTGGTCCTTGTTGACCTGGGTGATGACCAATCAGGTATGGAATTTTCTTGATTTCTTCCCATCATTGGTAATGGTGGGTGCCTGGGTTGGTTCATGGTGACTAAGCCACTACTGATCCAAAAACCATAATAATAACCATTATCATCATCATCATCATCACACAGTCAGCCAAATCTTCAGACTGGGTTTGGCATTTTTGTCTACCTATCGAGTCCTTACCAAGGATCTGGGATAGTCAGATCTGGATGTTTGACGATGTTATGAATATTGTCACAGGATGGAAGCTATTCCAAGTAAAACCACCTTCTGCAATTGACTAATAGCAAATTTGTCAATGCCAGTGGTATTCAACTGGTGCTCCACTGTTTTGGAACTGTACTCAAGGTGCCTATTACTATTGGTACTACCCTTGCTTGCCTTTGCGACAGTCATTCTATTTTCATTTGTATTGTAGATCTTTTATTTTGTTATCTTCTCCAATTCTTTCTCTTCTATTCTGCTGTCTCCAGGCACTGCCACATCCATTATCCAGACTTTTTTTTCTTTCTTCTCAACAACTGTTAAGTCCAGGGCATTATATGGCAGGTGTCTGTCTGTTTGAATTTTGAAGTCCCAGAGCAATTTAACTTCTTCATTTTCTATGACTTTTTCGATTTTATGGTCCCACCAGTTTTTGCTTACTTACAAGCAAATTATATTTCTTGCAGATCTTCCAATGCATCACCGTTGTTACTTTGTCATGCCCCTGCTTGTAGTCAGTCTGTGTGATCTTCTTGCAGCAACTTACAAGGTGGTCCACTTCAACTTCTTTGCATAGGTGGCAGTTACTGTCTGTTGCTTTCTTCTCAATTGTGGCTTTGGTGCTAGGAATAAATCTTATGCCACCAAGCTGGAAATGGAAACTTCAGGCATGGCAATAGATTTTTCTGTGAAGGACTGGAATGGAATGGAGAGTACTTATAAGCTCATTATTGCTTCCATTCTCCTGTCCACCTACTAGTTCAAAAGCATGCAAATGTAAGTAGATAAATAGGTATGATTTCAGTGAAAAAGTTACAGTGTTTTGTGCCCCTTGGTATATAATCATGCTGACCAGATAACCAATGGAAATATTTTAGTTCAATACTGGCTCCTTCAGCTAGGGAAGGTGATGATCACCACTCACTAGAGTTGGCACCACGTTGGAAACCTTTACTGTTCACTGAACTTTTGCCACAGTGTTCAGTTATGTCCAACTCTAGAGGGCAGTTTGTAAGTCAATAATTTCCAATTGCTTATATGGGGGAACTTGAATTTAAATTCAGGTTGTGGTGATGAAAGAAAATCCTTTGCTTAGGTTAGATAGTGTCTCACTTTTCGTGGTGATGGACCCTATTCCCATAAATCCTTGGCAGTATTTATAATAAGAGCCAGAGAAGATAAATATTTGGCACTGCTCAGTCCCGGTCTCTCATTTCTTCGAGTTGGGAAATTAAAGGTATTTAGAAGACCAACCCTGTCTTTATTTTAAAAGGCTGTCTCTTTCCCTTCGTTTATGCAGAAGAAAGAGAGAAATACGAGCTCTTAGAACAGTTTCCTTGCCATTTTCTCTCTGCCTAGGACTTCATGGTGGAGACAGTGGTTAGAAATGAAATATAGGAGAAAGCCCTTTTTCTGCCTCCCTGCGCCCACAAAGTGGACCATGGAATTAATATATGAGATATTATTTCTAATGTATTTATCAACACACAAATTCTCCCTCTCTCTCCAACTCCCTCCTTTGTAGCAGATGTACTTTTGAAAGCACTTACATATTTACAGTCTGGAATAGAGACACCGGCTAATGGGAATTTGTCTGCTTGCAGAAGTGTTCTCCTTGAGTGCCTAAGAAGAGCCTTCTTTTATCAAATATTTCGCACGTTATGTTTTACAGTTTCTTCTAGATGGCACACCATGGAGAACAATAAATTCCAATTTGTTTGTATTCCCTCCCTGTATTTGCACTTGGGTGATGATATTTGAATTCATGCAAGATCCCCTTTCTTCAGTAATAAGGGAGAACTTCCGCCTAATCTTTTCATTAATCCACTTCTGTTTGTCTGTTATTAATAGGCCGGTGTACAATATATATTCATCTGCAAAAACTCCACCAGGCATGACTAATTCAGGTAATTAATTTGCCGGCACATTAACACCCATCAAATGAGTCTGCTAAACCGGTAAATTTAAAGTAAATTAAAGTTAATTTGCAGGTTACCTCAATTAAGTCCGCCCAGCCTTTCTTGGGGATTTCGACAACCTAAGTATTTAAGAGGCAAACATAATGCATGCAAAGTGGGCGGGCACTGGGGCTAATTAACATGAGAATCTAATCTGCTTTTCAATTAGAAGAGGGAATGCTGATAACGTTCCTGTTGACAGGGTTGCCATTCAGAGCAGCCTAACAGGAATTGCACAGCATAATTATAGCTGAAAAGGGAAGCTCACGCCAGGCCTGTTTAGGGGTTAATGAGACACTGGCAGCTTCCTGCTGTGGAGTTCGAGCCTGTTTAGTGGGGCTTCAAGAGGAAACCACCCATAGGGGTTTCCTTTGAACTGTCAAAAGGTCCCCTTGTTCTGGGGTGGCTTATGTTTCATTTGTCTGAGTGGCATATCAAAAATGGATGAGCTGCCAGCAGCAGTCCTCATGACATTAATTCACCAATTGTGTATCTAATAGTTTCATCCTTAAATATATTTGGGTGAAGGCTCCACTTGGGAGAGAAGGGTGGCTGTGTGTGCACCAGCCTGTGTGCCTGTGTGTGTGTGTGTGTGTGTGTGTGTGTGTGTGTGTGCTGGTTTCAAAAATAATGACAAAGAACTCCGTAGCTTCAACCAAGGACCGGCCCGGACTTGTGTAAATGTACATCGGCAGCAAAATGTTAATGATGCTGATGACCTACACCCGAGCCGCTATTAGCGGGAGGAAGACAAAGGAGGCATTGTGCAGGGGCTTTTCTGAACAGCATTCAAGTCAGAAGAGTGACAAAAGCCCTGGCATTCACTGAGACACTCTTTTAAAAGAGGAAGAGGGATAATAGGACAAATTTATCCCCGAAGCAATGTCAGCACTTCCAGTGACTTTTCTTTTTAACTCTGTGAGTGAAGTTGGCTTATTGGCGGCGATAGGCAAATGCTGAGAGGAGAAAGAGCAAAGGACAGAAGACTTAAGCCTGTGTAGATTTTAAAGGGGAGAGGTGACTACTTAAACTCTCTTTGATAGGGGTTGTTTATGGTAGCTTTTTCAATTGGCTTTGGGTGGGCTGATCTTAGCTCTCGTGTATGTTTGGAACCTCTGAGATCGAACTCGTTTCTTAACCCAAGATAGGTTTAGGGATCCTTTTAGGGTCTAGGACAATTGGCATTCTGACCATTGTATTGGATTCATATTTTAAACCGAACATGTGCTTCCTAGACTGATATACAATTACCAACATAGGTAATAATTGAACATTTCTCTGTGGGATGATACCCTTAAGGGTCTCATTCAAGAACTGTGTCACTCCACATGTATTCAAAAGTATTTTTTTTAAAACCCTCCGTATTACAAAAATGGCATGCAGAAATTGGAATGATCACCATCCTCTATTAATGATCCCATAATCCCATGCAGGTGGAGTTTGGGCAACTGAATGGAGCTAAATCTTTACTGGCCAGATGCCCTTCCTGTTGCCAATGCAGAGTTATATTCAGAAGATATATTCTCAATATGCCCAGAGAGAGAAATATCTGCCTCTACCTAGGATCGAATTCCTAGCCTCCTGATTGTGAGGTGAGAGCTCTAGCTCTAGGCCATCGCAACACTTGTGTGCAGCAATACAAACGTTAAGGGAAAACCTTGTCCAGGAAAACAAATGCAAACTTGTTTTTATTTATAATTGTACAGCGCAGTGGGAATAAGGGGAAAGAGTATTAATCAAGCCCTAATCATGCAAAGGGTTTGATTTTATCCTTGCTAGATCCATACAGGAGCTATCATGTAGGTCAGGAGTCCCCAACTTTGGCAACTTTAAGACTTGTGGACTTCAACTCCCAGAATTCCTCAGCCAGCATTTTTAAAAAAAAAATCTGCATGAAAACTCATGCAGAACCAAAGTGATGATCTTTATGATTATTATCACTTATCGAGACTGCAAGATAGGTCACCCAAAGATTACTGTATCTCAAGAGGCATGTCCACATTTTATAAGAATGTGTGATAAAAGTTTGTCCGTGATTTCATTCGTAGAAAGAAAAGAGAGTACCCAGATGTTTGCAGATGATTTCTGTAGTCTTTGCTAGCCTCTCTGTTCTGCATGTCTTTTCTTTTTCTTTTAGATTTAAAAAAAAATGAAAATGAGAGAAAAGCGGATATTTTGTGATTATCTGCACATACTCTTTTGTGAGGGGTATCCTCACATCCATTTTGTGAGAGAGCCCACAATGCTTTCAGAATTCCAAGAGCAGGTCTTCTGGATTGAAAAAAATGGTACTTTTTGCTTATATATTCTCACAAACATAGAACTTTCATATTTTAACACTGTATTTTTCTTTTGAAGTCTGTCAATACAATTGATAAATAACATTGATTTGTGCATTGATACAGTATTCTGCTAAAATCTATGTTCTGTTTAAGTCAGATATCTTTCCTTCTATATGGTGGCTAACCTTATTACAATTTTAAGAAGGTTCAACATGTCAAACAACTATTTCTACTGTCTATCTTCCAATCAAAAGTAATTTTTCCTGATGTAGATATGTTGACCAAACTCTTAGTAGCACTTCATCCTATGACATAATAGTAAATGCTTTTCTTATGTAACAGTCCTCTGAACTGTACTTTTGTAGATGACAAACCATGAAATATTTTTAATCCACCTTGATGTTACATTTAATTTAACTTATGTGTGCTGTATTCACAATGCATATTTTCCCTGTTGAGTCTTTCTACATGAACCTATTTAGGGTAAAATGTTTTAGTTTTTATTTCAGAGACCATTTGTTGAACTATTTCTCCAGTGTTGCTGCCTTCTCTGGAGAACAAGAACAATCCATTTAGAGCAGTGGTGGGATTCAATGTTTTTTTTACTACTGGTTCTGTGGGTGTGACTTGTTGGGCGTGGCAAGGGAAGGTTACATTCCCTCCCCACTCCACTAACCTGCTTTCCAGCTCTGTTCTCCTGTGCAGGGCAACAAAAGAAAATCCAGCCAATCATCTGGGACTCAGACAGAGAATAGATGGGGGCTGGGCCAGTCAGAGGTGGGATTGGCCGGTTCTCTCAACTACACAAAATTTCCACTATCGGTTCTCCAGAACAGGTCAGAACCTGCTGAATACTACCTCTGATTTAGAGGAAAAAAACTTTAAAATTCCTCTGATGTTGTCTTCCTTCAGATTAAGACTTTTGTCATTAACTGGGGGACTCAAATTTGTTATGAAACTTATTAAGAGTCTAAGCTCACAAATTAGTAATTTTTTAAGAAAATGCTTTTAGAATAACCACAATGGTGATGCCTGTGAAAAAGGGAGACCATGAGAGGCCACTGGAGAGGTGTACTTAAAGGGTGCCAAGTAATGGCATATGTGTCAAGAATGAAATTGTCACTTATGTACTTCTGCAAACACATAAAGACATACTTATACTGTAGTGTCATCTTAGTTTGGTATTTGGCTGTAGATAATAATAATTCCTGCAAATAGGAGTAAAATGGCTGTGACAAAAGAAAGCAAAGATAGGTAGCTTGGTTGCCATCCTGAACAAACTAGAGCAGGGGGGTTAAACTTGTGGACCGGTTGTTTCATGTGCTGGCCATGCCCATGCCTGGTTTAGCAAAGGGGGAAAAAGTTGCGATACGATACCGTGATGATGCAAATTTGTCGCTCCTACAGCAGTGGTGGGATTCAAAAACTTATACCACTGGTTCGGTGGGCTTGGCTTGGTGGGCGCACTTTGCATGCATGCACACACTTTGCATGCACACACGCGCCAAACACACAGTTTGTGCAGGCACAGAGACATTCCAACTCACCTCCTGCAAGCCTGCACTCTCCTGGTCGCTTCGGCAGCTGTCGCAGAGCACTCTGCTGTGTTGTGCAAAGCAGCTGCACTTCAAAAGCAGAGAGGATAAAGGGGAGTTTGGAAGCCCAGGCGGGTGGGCTCAACAGCAGAGCGGAGGAGAGAACCAGTTCGGTCTTCGCTGCTCATCACCACTACCAGCTTGGCAGAACGGGGCAAACCAGTAGAATACCACCACTGCCCTAGAACATCATAATTCCATCAACATTGACAAAATCACCATTAGTCAATTTCAAAAGGCAGCTTGACTTGGATGACATGATCCCTCTAAAGCCATCAAATAATAATATCTGCCTATTCCTGATCCTTGAAAAGGACTTGATAGATGGGTAAAAATAGGATAGGATAGGATAGGATAGGATAGGATAGGATAGGATAGGATAGAATTAGAATAGAATAAGAAAAGAATAGAATTAGAACAGAACAGAACAGAACAGAATAGAATGAGAAAGAATGGAATTGAATAGAATAGAATTAGAATAGAATAGAATAGAATAGAATTAGAATAGAACAGAACAGAACAGAACAGAATAGAATAGAA
>BLBF01000073.1:16222529-16237725 GCA_015471245.1 Laticauda colubrina
ATAGAATTAGAATAGAACAGAACAGAACAGAACAGAATAGAATAGAATAGAATAGAACAGAACAGAATAGAATGAGAAAGAATGGAATTGAATAGAGTAGAATTAGAATAGAATAGAATTAGAACAGAACAGAACGGAACGGAACGGAACAGAACAGAACAGAACAGAACAGAACAGAATAGAATAGAATAGAATAGAATAGAATGGGACAGGACAGGACGGGACGGAACGGGACGGAACGGAACAGAACAGAACAGAACAGAACAGAACAGAATAGAATAGAACAGGACAGAACAGAATAGAATAGCTTTATTGGCCAAGTGTGATGGATAGGAGTGGAGTGGAGTGGTATGGTATAGAATGGAATAGAATAGGATGGGATGGGATGGGATGGGATGGGATAGGATAGGATAGAATAGAATAGAATAGAATAGAATAGAATAGAATAGAATAGAATAGTGAACAGATTGGTGTCAGATTGGTGTCAAACATTGTGATGCTTGACACTTGACTCACATTTATGACAGTTGCAGTGTCCTGGGGTCATGTGATCCCCTTTGACGATCTTCTGACAAGCAAAGTCCATGGGGAAAACAGATTCGCTCAACAATCACATTACTAATTTAAGAATTGCAGTGATTCACTTAACAAATGTAGTAGGGGGAAGGACATAAAATGGGACAAAACTCACTTAAATGTCTCACTTAGCAACATAAATTTTGGGCTCAATTGTGCTCATAAGTTGAGGACTACCTGTATATGACCAAACCTGATGATGTTTCTGGACATTTTACACTTGCATAGCATCAAGCATGGACAAGTTAAAATATGATTAACAAATACATCCCAAAAGTGACAAAATTGCTAAAGATAAATTGAACAATGATCTCCAAAGCAATCAATGCCTTGGCCATATATGAGATGCAATGCATTGCTAAAATTATTAACTGGACACAAGCTGAACTGGACAGTGTGGACTGAAAAACAAAAAAACTGATGAGTATTCACTATGCATTGTATCCCTGTAGTGATATTAATAGATTATACCTACCATGCAGAAATGGAGGCCTAGGTTTACTTCATCTAAAACAAACTGTCAAAGGCGAAAAACATGCATTGGCTGATTATGTAAAAGACATTCAAGAGCAAGCATTGATGTAAGTTAAAATAGGAACTTACTGAATCTATCGGAAACAAAAGAAATATTGAAATAATGAAATAAAAGCATAGACAGAATGCTGGCAAAGAAAAGCATTTTGTTTCTACAAAAGATTGAGGGGAAGGTGGATAAAGATAAAACCTGACAATGACTTAAATAACTGGAACATTAAAGAAAAAAGAAATGGAAGGCTTCATTTTAACTGCTTAAGACTAACCTATTCAAACTAATGTAATCAAAGCCAGAATTGAAAAAAAATCATCAAATGATTCAAAGTACAGATGGTGCAAAGAAAGAGTAGACAATAGACAGACTCATCTTGTGTAAGAAGACTTTTTTTTTTTGGGGGGGGGGGATCTCATTCCAAATGGCAGATGCTCCTGGGAAGAGCATTTCTCAGTGTCAAAATATAGATATCTTAAAATCACCAACCCTGCTTTATCACCTTGTAGGTGTGATTAAAGTAAGATGGTTATTAAGTTATTCCTGAAAAATATTTGCAAGGCAGTGTAGAATGGAACACAACTATTCCCAACTCAAATGGAATAGTATGAATATATATTTTTTGTTTTGAGTGGCTTGCATCAACAAATAAACATTTTCAGGACACTATTCAAGAAGCTGCAAGGATCTTATAAAGTCATAATTGGTCACAGTCCAGCGTGCCTAATGGGATTTGATCTAATCTGCTAGAATAATGAAAGATTAATGGTGGGAATTGAATCCAAATATCCAAGACTTATTGAAATGTAGTGCCTCTGCTTCTTAGCCAGAAGTTGCAATTTTGTTTGAAATAAAAATACCTAGTTGTTACAACAAAATGACAGAGACTCTTCTAAAAATTATCATATAAAACCAATATAATTAAACATATATCAGATTATATTCCCTAGGGCAATTAAAAACAGCAATGGTCAAGGAGCTAAATTATGCTGGATATATTTTGCCATATATTTTCCATGTGCTAATAACAATAATTAAAACCATCCTCATTATGTTGGCAAAAAGTAAAATTCAATACTTCCACCAAAACCCTCTGATAGCATGAAGTTACTAAGGGTTCTAGCATTTTTTCAACATACATTACAAAACAATCATAGGCATGATGAGAAATTCACTATAAATTCAACTATAAATTAACAGCTGTAGTTGCAAGGAAAATTACCCTACTCAAAAAACTGCTTTATAAGAGGCATGGAGGCGCAGTGGTTAGACTGCAGTAGTGCAGGCTACTTCTGCTGACTGCCGGTTGTCTGCAGTTTGGCATTTCGAATCTCACCAGGCTCAAGATTGACTCAGCCTTTCATCCTTCCAAGGTCAATAAAATGAGGACCCAGATCATTGGGGGCAATATGCTGACTCTATAAAACGGCTTAGAGAGGGCTGTAAAGCACTGTGAAGCAGTGCATAAATCTAAATGCTATTGCTGTTATAGGTGTGTTCATATGAAAAATTGAATTGCATAGGTCACAGAGCAGTGATGAACATGAGATGAATATGGAAAAGCAAGGACATCATTCTGGCAACCAAACTTAGGTTAGTTTGTTCTGTTGTGTTCCCCATAGCTACCTATGGTTTGGAAAGTTGGACTTTAAAAAAGCGAGGCAGGAAGAAAATCACCTCATTTAAGCTGTGGCACTGGAAAAGGCTCCTGTATTGGACAGCAAAGGTGACTAACAAGCAAGCACTGGAGTGCATAACACCAGATGTATCGCTAGACGGCAAAATCACAAAACTGCCTCTCACTTACTTTGGACATGTGATGTGGGAGAATTCTCTGGAAAAAGCAATTACGTTTGAAAGAGCTAGCGATAAAAGGAAACCAGGCCATCAAAGAACATGGTGGCTAGACACTATTAAAGTCAGCCAGAGCATAGATTTTTTTTTTTTTAAAGTAGTACACGGGATCAGAAGATGTGAAGATATCTGGTCCTTAGAATCTCCGAGAGCTGGACTCAACTGAACAGATGATATCATCATCTCCATTGCTATTGATGTTACATAATCAGATGGTTTTTGAGTTCAATGTATCATCAGAAGTCTTCTACGACAAGTTGGCTTGGCCAAGGGCACATTCCAGGTTTGAAATGTTAAATTCAGTTAAATTTTCCAGAGCATCCTGGAATATAACTAGGTTACTTTCATCTCAGAGAAAGGGACCTTCACTTTCTGGACCACTGAAATTCAAAGCAATACTCTGACCATAGAATGATCTGATCATGGCAATCCTATGATAGTTAGGAACCATGGCTCCCAAATTGTTGGTGCTCTGGATACATGCTGTTTCCGGTCCAAATATACATTCTGCAATTATGAATTAGGTGACATACAGATATTATTGTGGGTGGATTCATCTGAATCTGGAAATCCACATATTTAACTGAATATTACATTTAGCATGCCATGCTAATTATTGCTACATTTTGTGGAGTTCCACTGTAATATTAGTGCCTGTACCCATTTTGTATGTTCAGTGTTTGTTTTTTTCCTCATCCAACTATTTTTATTCTCAGAAACAGGAAAGCACTGTATGTCCTCCATCTGCTCAACATGTAAAGGTTCAACTGTCTGGGTGCTATCAGAATAATTTCTCCATAGCAACCAACACAGCTGTCACAGATGTCTGCCCCTGTCCAAGCCTTGAAGGTCACCACTTAAATATTGCCCCCCCCCAAATGTAGTCAGGCATTGGCAAAAAATGGGGTAGGGGGAGAGGACAAAAGAGCAAACAGGTTTGCATAACATTTGCACATATTATGCAAATAATCATTTGGAAATAACTATTTTTCCCCATCGAACTTGGTATAATTGGTTTGCATCCTGACATTACATGATCTTCTGTGTCTCTGCCCTCTACAATAGCACTGGCAAAAGATTGATTGATTGATTGATTGATTTAGCATATGGCATCAACAGATTTAGCTTAAATGAATCATAAGACATGCAGACAATGCAATATAGGAGATAATATTATTAAATTAAGCACAGGAAGAGTTTAATCTCCAGCCGAGGATAACTGGACATTGGGGACCAAGTTGGTGGTATTAAAATGAATTTATCTACTTTTGTGACTTTGTTATTTTTGTGGCATGCTCCAGGTCATCATACGACCATTCCCCCCTTACTGAGCTTTGACTTAGTTCTGGTATGTCCTGTCCTGATTCAGTTAAGGTGATTCCATATATTCTCACAAACATAGAACTTTCTTATTTTAACACTGTATTTTTCTTCTGCTCCATATTTTTCGGGGCAATAGCATTCCTGTATATGATTTTGTTGGATCTATGTGATCTGTTTGGTTATAGTTAACTGGCAAAAGATGATAGGACTATGAAAGGAAAAGAGAGAAGAAATGCACCAGCCAAATAGTTTGAAGAACTTTTGCTTCTCATCCAAGTAGCATCTTCAGCTGAATCCTTCAATTTCCCCACCATTCAGTCAGAACTGAAGAAGCTTCTTGGATGAAAAGTGAAAGGTCTTCAAAGAAAAACAAGAAAGTCCAGTTGCTTCTTGAAAAATCACCTTTGGGAGAAACCATCTGGTTTTCACCTGCTTTGCTCTTGTTCTGTCTGAACAGAAACTGAACAGAATTAGATTTTTGATACTGGAAGAAGTTCCTGGACCTTATATCAGTGAGGCTAGAAAGATTCCCTTGGTTGCCATTGTGGTGATGATGTGCAAACAATTAAACACGCAGACTGCCTGCAATGTGTGTTCTCTGGTTCCTTAGAAGATATGCATGAAGCAACATCAGAGGCAATCTTCTCTGAATTGGACATCCAGTTTTGAGGGCACTGAAGTACCCCATAACAGAGGTGGTTATTCAGCAGGTTCTGAACAGTTCTGGAGAACTGGTAGTGGAAATTTTGAGTAGTTCAGAGAACCACCCAAACCCACCTCCAACTGGCTCACCAACCCCATCTATTATCTGCCTCCCATGGAGTCCCGGTTGATCGGCTGGGACGATGGTTGGTTCGTTGGTTGCCCTACCCAGGAGAACGGAGCTGGAAAGCAGGTTAGTGGGGGGGGAGGGAATGGGTATTTTGCAGTAACCTTCCACTGCCACGCCCACCAAGCCATGCCCACAGAACCAATAGTAAAAAAATTTTGAATCCCGCCACTGCCCCATAGAGGTTCTGTATATAATTACATGGGTTGTGTGTATATGTTTACTTCTCTTTGTCATGTTTCCATCATACATTAAACAAATATAGTTGGATCAAAAAAAGGAAAGTATTAGAACTCATTAATGGGAATTGAAGCAGGGGTGGGATCCGAATGGTGTAACTACCAGTTCAGTGATTTAAGCCCATGTCACACTGCCCAACGGAGGCAAAAAGGACACAAAGGACGAGCAAAATGTTCCATCCGTTGTTATCCGCTCTCAAAAGGGACAAAAATTTGCATAACCGGAGTGGATAACACGGACGTGGGGAGGACGCAGGGCGGATGCAAAGCGGATGCGGAATGGAAGCCCAGCAGATGGAAGCGGATGGAAGTGGATGGCACATCCGCAGGGCTTCCGGGGGGCCTCAGCAAAGCAGATGCGGAATGGATGAAGTGGATGCACAGCGGATGCACAGCGGATGAAGCGGATGCAGAGCGGAAGCCTAGCGGATGCACAGCGGAAGCCTAATGGATGCCTGGCGTTAATTGTGCATGCAGGGAGGATGCATTGCGTCAGCCCCGCGGATATAACGGAAGCAGCTCGGAAGCAGGTCGCCATTCAGAGGAAAGACCTGCTGCCGGACGGATTGGCTGCCTTGCCTGACCTGCCTCCATGTCTGCCTGCAAGCCTTACTGCCAGCCTTGGTGCCAGCTTTGCTGCCAGCCTTGGTGCCAGCCTTGCTGCCAGCCTTGGTGCCAGCCGGTCTGCCTGCCTCCCTGCCAGCCTTGCTGCCTGCCTTCCTGCCAGCCTTGGTTCATGTCTGCCTGCCAGCCTTGGTGCCTGCCTGCCTGCCAGCCTTCCTGCCAGCCTTGGTGCCTGCCTCCCTGCCAGCCTTGGTGCCTGCCTTGGTGCCAGCCTTGGTGCCAGCCTTGGTGCCAGCCTTGTTGCCAGCCTTGGTTCATGCCAGCCTCCCTGCCAGCCAGCAACCCCACAACCATGCGGAAGCACAGCAAGCCTCAGCCATCTGCTGCCAGCCCGGGCAAGAGGGATAGGGCTACCGTCCCGCCCCCTGGCCCTCACTCTGGTTCTGCTGGGGCTTCTGCAGCACGGGCTCGCTCTTCTGGGGCTGGGGCTTCTGCTGCTTCTGCTTCTGGAGGAGCTGATGACAAGCACTCCAGCACCAGCCACCTCCACAGCACCTGCACCCTTCACCCCTGGGACTGAGCGACCAAGAGGAGTGCCAGAGACTCATTTTTGTTGTATAGCTTGTTGTTAATAAAGTCTATTTATGATTCACACACTTGTTTCATTTCTTTTTTTTAATAAAGTCTTGCTGGAAACTTTTAGAAATGGTTTAAGCCTTTGCTTGCTTGTGGGATAGGTAAGGATAGCTTTGGGATGGGTTAGGATACCTGTGGGATGGGTAATAGCGGTGGGATGGGTTAGGATAGCAGTGGGATAGATAAACCTCCAGTGCAAGCATAGTGGGACTGTATGGTCCACCCTCCCAGGTGCCACACCTACGGCCCTTTATTATCAATAATAATGTAATAATTATCCACACATGTCAACATAAACACAACTCTTTATTAAACGCCCTTTTCATTGTAGGCCAACCAAACATACATGGCCCAATCTCATCCGTGTGATGAGACAGGCTGAAGGAAGCATCCATTAAGCATCTACCATCCTGTCTTGCCACTCCACTGCTCCCGCTGGGGAGTTGCACCAGTGTTTCAGGAGGTTGCGCTGCTTCTTTGCTTCACGTGAGGCTCTGTTGGGGCCTTGCACATCCTCAGTGTCGATCAGGTTTTGCCCTTGCCTCCATTCCCCAGGCTCCATGTCCCCATTGCCTTGCTGGAGGTCCACGAGCCTGTTCTGCAAGACTGGGTAGCGGGTGCGCATGAGATTGTGCAGGATGCAGCAAGCTTCCATGATCCTTCTCATGGTCTCTGGGCTATGCTGCATGTAGTTGAAGATCCTCTCTTCACGGGTGAGGAGTCCGGAGGTGTAGGGCTTCATGAGGTAGGTTGTGAGGGAGAAGGCGTCATCCCCCAAGATGAAGTAGGGCACATCTTGCTTGTCGTTGGGCAGCGGGTCTGGATCTGGGAAGCCTACCATGAGGTTGCCTTCCAGCCTCTCCTTGAGATGACTGGCATTGTATACCTGAGCATCTGAACATGAGCCGTTGCCTGAAGCATCGATGTACATGAACTTGTAGTCTGCATCGACCATGGTGAAGAGGATGATGCTGAAGAAGCCCTTGTATTTGTGATAAGTGGACCCTGATTTGGCTGGAGCTTTGCAGGCCACGTGCTTGCCATCTATGGCTCCAACGGTGTGGGGGAAGTTCCACTTCTGATACCACTGCTCTGCAACTTTCTTCCATCCTTCTTCAGTGGAGGGGCACTGGAGGAGCTCCTCCTTGTATTCTTCGATGATGGCCTGCACCACTTCTCTGACCACAATGCTGATGGTTTTGGGTGGCACCCTCCAGCCGTACTGCATGCTCCTGTAGGTGGTCCCGGAGGCCAGGTGGCGCAGAGTGAGTGCCACCTTGAGCCCAGGGTCCAGGCTGGGGCAGAAGCTGGTGCTCTGCTTGGTCAACCTGGGTGTCAGCCGCTGCACAAGTTCATCAAACATGGCTGGAGGCATCCTCATGAAGTTCTGGAACGCCCGAGTGTCTTCGTTCCTGAGCTCCACCATCAGCTTGTTGTACAATCCGTCCTCTGCTCTTCTGGCAAACCATCTTTGGACCCAGACTTTTTTTGGGTGCCTCCTTTTCTTCCCGTAGTAGAGTTCACAGAGCCTGTAGATGGTTTTGCACTGTTGCAGAAGGATGGTGGCTGCCGAGAGGACTTTGTCACAATCCACGGTGGACATGACTGGATGCTGTGGAAGAGCAAGAATCAGATGAAGGCTGCAGAGGTCTGCACAGCTGGGCTGCTGGTCTGAAAGTGAGATGCAGGTGAGTTGCTCCCCCTTTTTATAGGCCCTTTGCATCCTCTAGGCATCCTCTAGGCATCCTGCCGACATCCTTAATATCCGAGATAGGTCCCCTCTGCGAACGTTTTTTCCGTTTTAAACACTTTGTTTCCGTGCTGCATCCGTGCTGCATCCGTTCTGCATCCGTTCTGCGTCCGTTCCGCTTCCTCCCTGCGTCCGGGCGGATGCGAGTTGCGCAGATGCGTAGCGGATGCTTAGCGGATATAGCGGCTGCGTAACGGATGCGTAACGGATGCGTAGCGGATGCGGAACAGACGAACTGGATACATTTTCCGTGCAAAAGTTTTGGGCAGCCCAAAACTTTTGGAGCAGATGAAACGTCCATAAACAGATGCTGGACGGATAGAGAGGAAGCAAAATGGAGGCAGTGAGTACATCGCGTTTTCCAACGGATGGCACGCTTTTTTGTCCGTTTTACATCCTCTTTGCATCCGTTGGTTCAGTGTGACATGGGCTTTACCATTTGCTACGCGTGCGTGTGAATTATCATCAGCTTGTTGCCTGGACAGCTGGGCAGCGTTGTGTGCAAGTGCGCAGCAGTTTAAAATGCACTTTTCCCCTACTTTTTCAACTGTAGCTGTGCCGTGCAAAGCAGCTAAGGTTGAAAAAGCAGGAAATAAAGGTCAGGTAAGAGCCCAGGCAGGTGGGTGGACCAAAACAGCAGCAGATATAGAACTAGTTTTGTGTCTGCTGCTCATCAGAGCTACTGGTTCTGCAGAGCCAGACAGAACTGGTAGAATCCCACCCCTGAACTGAAGTGTCTCCTGGTCCTGGAAGAAGCCATGAAAACTTATGTCACAAGCCATAGAATGTGGCCCACTTTTTATGCATATCAGTGATCTTTAGCCCAAGGGGGAGGCATAGTTATTTATTTGTTTATTTATTTGTTTGTTTAAATAATTTTATTAATCATACTATTATCATAAGAACACACTTCCACTTATTACAGCGTTTCAATATTGGTGATCGCTCACATTGACATACTATCGAATTATGTAGGTGGCTGCTATATATTACATATTTGTTTTTACATTCCAACATATACATTCTACATATTTAATGCTTTAGGCCAGGGGTGTCAAATTCAAGGCCTATGGGTCAGATTCAGCTCACAAGGTGTTTGGATCTGGCCCATGGGCCTCCCTGGAAACAGCAAAGGGCTGGCCTGTGGTGCCTCTGACAGCAAAAAGGGCACTCACAAGGGCAGCGTACACACAACTCAGCTCCATTTTCCTTGGCAGAGAGTTGCAGGAGTATGTCGCTGCCAAAAATGGAGCTCAGAGGCCTGTTTTTGCTGGCAGAGCTCTCAGGCCACCACAGGTACCCCCCTCCGACACAAGTGATATCATGCTGGCCATGCCCACCCCAGTGGGCATACCCCCGAGGTCAAACACAACCCTAATGCGGCCCTCAATGAAATAAAGTTTGACATCCCTGCTTAAGGCAAATCTGCTAGGTGGGGGCTGATCTCCACCTGCCGTGCTACAAACAGGAGAATTTCCACTTCCTTTGGTCCCCTCCTCAGATATTAGACAAGGAAAGGGGGATAGCTCCCACAGCCATGCATTTAAGAGTATGTTTAGTTTAGCCCTAGGTGTCTTTTCAAAACACGGAGCTTCTAAAATGTTTATTCTCACTCCTGCTCCCTCCCTTCCTCTCTGTTTTATGCGGGAGTTATTTGAGCTTTGGGGTTCATGAAAGAAAGCAATCGTTGGGAATATACTGAAAGGGTATTAGGAACTCTTAAAGGGCAACTGGATTTTTTTTTTATCTATGCGTACGTTTTTCTCTTGTTGTTCTGCCCAAGAGGTAAAGTATGTGTTTCTTTGGTTAGGAGTGTAAAAAGAAGAGAGGAGATGAAAGCAACCTTTTTTTTTTCCCAAGCTGTGATAGAAATCAAATGCAAACAGTTCATGCCACATCGGTGAGCATGAAATAGGGTTTTTGACAAAAAGACATAATGAATGTGAATTTTACTTTTTTTTTTTCAAAGAACATTCACAGTATAACATATCCTTTCCACTGTGAAATTATAAACATATTTCTGTATGCGTGGACCCATATGCAATGGACTCGCAAATTGTGCTTCCTTGTTTTATCAACTTCTTTAAATTATTTGTTCCATGCTTCACCCATTCTAAAAAAAAAGGTGGAAATATCTTTTCTTGCAAATCTTTTCTGCTGTTTCTTTAAAGCATATCAAACTGTTTACTGGGGAAACAGAGCTTTCACTGAAAGATACCAGAATATTCCTATAGTAGTTTGGCTTTCTTCCTTCCTCCAGTGATGGAGTAACCACAATTTCTGAAAGAAAGTCATTAGGTTTATTGTTCGCATTGTTGGGAAGTTTCTCTTTAGTTCTAGGTTGCTTCTCTCCTTGATTAGTTTCCATCCATAGTTCCTTGTCTTCCCTTCTGGTCCTTTGGAAAATAGATTGGAAGAATGAGTGATGACATCCTTTTACTGGTCCACAACAGAAAGCATCCTCACATATTACATTACGGTGTGGTATGCTGGCTTGATAGCTGTGGATAGAAAGACATTACAGAGGGTGGTGAGGACAGCACAAAACATCGTGGGCTGTTTTCTGATACCACTAGATGACCTCGCTAGGGCTCGTTGCCTTAGAAGAGTGAGGAAAATTCTCAGGGACAACTCCATCCCGGTCAGCACTTCTTCACTCTCCTACCATCAGTTGGAGATATAGAAGCAGAGCCAGCCACACCAACGGGCTGAAGAACAGTTTCTACCTGTGGGCTGTCAGACTTCTGAACGGAAAATAACTTCAGGTCAACATAGGATGACAGACTTGCAGGGCCTGTGCGTTGTGCAATAAGGTCACATAGTATAATAAGATTGGGTCTGGGTTAGGGACTTCTGTCCTCACTGTGAGTTGTGGGTGGATGCATGAAGGAAGGCTCAGCCAATCTCACTGTATACATGTTGGATTCCGATAATAAAGGTAATAATAATAGGTTGACCCCCTCTTCTTTGTGGCAGCCTCTCAAATATTGGAACACTGCTATCATGTCACCCCGAGTCCTCCTTTTCACTTGACTAGACATACCCAATTCCTGCAACAGGAAGGAAGGAATGACTTTATTTAAAACACAGAAATCCCACATATAATAAGCCAACTATATAATTCAAAATACTGTACATGTTACCATTGGTGAGGAAAACTGTGATGAGCTGTCCAATGTCTCTGCTTAATCTGTTATCTAAATTTAATTATTAATGGCAGATTCTTGTTATTCTTTCATATAGTTCTTTATCTTTATTCAGACTTCAAATAAAGGCATAGGAAGATAGACAGAGTTTTGCTGGGAGATCTTTTGGTATGCTTCACTCCACTGAAAATAATGTTTGATCAGCTGTTCAACAGTAACAACAAGTTTTCAAAATGAGAGAAAAAGGAGGGTTTTTGTGGGGAAGAGCTTGTAAAATTAGTTTAGTTTTAGGACTGAAAACAAATGTCTAGATTCAAGTGGGGCTTAAGGGGACCCATTACAATTTTAATTGCCTCTCTTTTTCCAGCTCACTGTACTTTGTGAATCTTAAATTTTACTAAGCCAAAAAATTCCTACAAGCCTAAATTCTACTTCTGAAGAAATACATTGAGATCATCTTCGAATAGTCCTTCAAATAAAAGAATGTCCTCTCTAAGGTAGAATGTATCACCCCATGTTTGTCTAATGTCACTCAATTATACACTCTAGCAAGTTAGGGTTACTATAATTCAGCTGCAAAATTCATATAACCACTAGAGGTCAACCAAGAAGCAGGGAAATTGTAACTGTTTGCTGCCATCTATTGGTCATTTGGAATTTCTTCGCCATGCTCTGGTAGCATTGGAAAATACTATGAAGAAATTACATGATCCTTGATCCAGAAAACTATATGCTTAGGTTGCAACAAGCACACCCTTCTCCTCCATTATATTATTGGAAGCATCCTTCTAGCTAAACTTTAGGAACTTTGATTAATTTAAATTGTGTCATCCAAATAAATCAGGATTTGAAATGAAAGTTTGAACCCAGCTTTAGAGGCAAATCACAGTTTTTAAAAAACAGTTTTTCCTTCTTGAACCTAAGAATATGCCACCAAAGTGTTCAAACCTGAAAGTAATACATTAATTCTGTTCATGACAATGTTTTACTTGGGGAAATATAATGGTGAATCATATCTATTATTAGGATTTCTTTCAGAGGAGATTCAAACTGCTTTGTCCTAAATATGACTGGTTTTCCACATTTTCCTTAAGAATGTTCTGACTTAGTTCAGAAAGAAAGAAAAGAAACAGCAAAAGAAGCAGAAGAGGAAGAGGAAGAGGAGGAGAAAGAAGAAGCAGAAGAAGAAAAAGAAGAAGAAGAGGAGGAGGAGGAGGAGGAGGAGGAGAAAGCAGAAGAAGCAGAAGAAGAAGCAGAAGAAGAAGAAGAGGAGGAGGGGGGGAGAATTGTAACCCTCTCCCTGCAGCTTTACTCACAGTAACATGAGGATCTATGATCTCGTATAAACAAAAGTCCTAAATGTGTGTATGAGATATTTTTGTTTATATGAGAGTTACCATCGATCCTCACTTTTACTGGGAGTACAATTTAGTATTTATATACTTTATGGTACAAGCGTTGTCCCAAATGTTTTCTCAGTGATTGTCCATAGGGCAAGGGAGAAAGTTTGGGGGGGGGGGGGATTTCATTTTGTACAGTCCAGTGTCCAATATATAAACCCTTCTTCTGCCCTCCCACCACCCCTGCGAGAGATGCTCCCCTTGAATGAGGCTTCCATTTCCAACCCTTGTCAATTTGCAGGAGGTGGTGTGTAAAAGCACTTTAGCCAAGAAAAGCAGCAATCTCCATGCATCAAAGTTAGTGGGCGGCGAGGTTACCACTCCGTGAAAATCACATAAACACTCCCTGTATGAAATATTATTCATCAGGGCAAAACTCTCCAAGGGTTTTTGCAGATGACAATAGCATTGCAAATTTCTCTTTGAAAAAAAAAAAAAAAAAAACCCGAAAGAAATGTATTCCGCTCCTCGGATCGCATCTGTATCAGAGCAGCAGAGAGCACGGTGAAGGGAAGGAATGAGCATAATTGAGTTAAAAATTAGCAAATCTTAAATATCTGGTTGCTGCAATATCATTACCCATAAATTTGCTCTTTTCTCGCCCTCTCTTTTCCCCAAAGACCAACATCCCATAACCGCAGCAAGACGGAATGTGTTCTTTCAAACAGCTAAATCAACAAGGTCTCACATCAGTGGCACCGAGTTGGTGTGGTTGACTGGTTTCATGAAAAACCAATCATATATTCATCATTGAGATCAAACACTTCCCGAGTAATTACTATCCAATCTGGAGAGTGGGAAAAATAATATCTGAAGAGGTGGCCGTAGTTCTCCTAACTTCATTTGTTTTTAAAGGATAAGGTGAGATTTTTTTAAAAAAAAATACCAGAATGTAATTCTATTTTCATAATTAAAAGGAAGAAAGTTGCCACTCAGCAATCAAAGTTCAACCAAAACAACTTTGTATGAGCCTTGCTCATTTAGAACATGGATTTGCCAACTGACTCCTCCCTTTAAGGTTTCTTTCCCCCTCTTGTTATGTTTTGAAATACATGAAGATGAGGACATTTTCTGAGAAAGAAAAACCTAACTAATGGCAAAGTCATTTCTTATATTTTAACCATGTGTTTTTATTTTATTTTATTTAGAAGGTTTATATGGCTGCCCACTCACTCTCAGTAACTCTGGGTGGCATATAAACAATAAAAAAAATCCAGTGTAAAAGGATATAATTCTCCCATCCCCGTGGCAACAACAAACAATCTATGAGCCACTTGATGGATTCCAACGCACTTGGGTTCCCCAGGCCCATTGGCAGAACCAAGTCATCAGGGCCTTGCCAAAGAGTGTGAAAGTGGGAGCCAGTCTAATTTCTATGTTGATGATGTTCAGAAGAGAGGGAGCCGCTACGCAGAAGGCCTTTCTTCTGGGTCCCACCAGATGCAACCCCTTAGGAGAGGAGACTTGCAACATTCCTTGTCTTCACCCTTTGGAAGTTCATGTGGATGTACCCAAGAAGAGACGGTCCTTCAGATAACCTGATCCCAAGTTTTCCCTGCTTTTTTCTATCAGATCCTAGAGAAATCTTGATGTTATTTGATTCAACTTTGGAGCAGGGTGATAAAATAATGAAGTGCATCACCAAATAGCAGTGTGTGGTAACACACTATTCCCAGTGCATCATTTCTTCCAAGGGTTTCACAGTAAATAATTAATTTTTTTAATTTGTTGTATTTTTATCCTTTCCTTAAGATTTTTATAAATAGCTCAAGCTTGTGAACATACCCAACATTCCTTTCTCATCCTGTTTTCCCCACAATAACAACCCTGTGAATAGACTAGAATAGAATAGAATAGAGCAGAGTAGAATAGAGTAGAGTAGAATAGAATAGAAGAGAATAGAGTACAGTACAGTAGAATAGAGTAGAGTAGAGTAGAGTAGAGTAGAGTAGAATGGAGTGAAGCAGAATGGAGTGGAGCGGAACGGAACAGAAAGGAACAGAACAGAATAGAATAGTCTGGAAGAAACCTTGGAAGTCTTCTACTTCAGCCTCTTGCTCAAGCAGGAGAGTCTATCTCATTTTAGATAAATGACTGTCTGGATCTTCTTAAAAACCTCTAATGATGAGGCACCCATGATTTCTGGAGGCAAACTGTTCCACTGATTAATTGACCTCACTGTTAGGAAGTTTCTCCTTAATACCAGGTTGCTTCTCTCTGGCGTTTGAACTGAAATAGAGAGAGGGTTTAGAGGCTGACCAAAGTCATTCAGGAGCTCTCATGCTTCTCTAAATATCTTCTTCTGCAGCCCCATGAAAGCTGTGATTTGAACCATCCTTTTTGGATTGCGAAA
>BLBF01000073.1:16260403-16275579 GCA_015471245.1 Laticauda colubrina
CTCTCTCTCTCTCTCTCTCTCTCTCTCTCTCTCTCTCTCTCTCTCTCCTTAGGGGAATTTAACCTTTTAAATGGGAAGATGGGATCTTCATGCATTTTAAATGGTCTTATCTTCCCCTTTTCAAGAGCACTTCGGGTTTTTGAAAGGAAAATTAAATAACACAGGATTGGCATTTGTGTGTTAAGCTATACGGTGTGGGAGACACTTTGCCCCTAAACTCATCCCTCAGGTAAAATCACCTCAGAGCTGTCCCTGCTGTTCTAATATCCTATTCAGTGGTACTTTGAGTTAACCTTTTCTTTGTACTTAAGTGAACATTTATCAAAGCTGTATAGACCATAACATAAAAGGACGAACATCCACTTTCATTTGTAGTAATTTTCTTTCTCCCTGGAGTAGTCTATTTACTATAATGGACCAGAAAAAGCTTGCCCTGCCCGAACCTTGACTGGCTGAACCTATATTTCCCAAATTTGTGATAAGTTAAGGAGCATCACTTTTCTAAATTAATATCTCAGGCAATCTTTTGGCAGAATCAGACAGGTTAATCCTAGAATTAAAAAATAAGTACTGAGTACTAATCTGAGTACTATGAAACATGGAATAAATTCTATCAGTGGTTGCATAGAAGAAGGCAAGGTCAGAACATAAGTAGCTATGATGTTTAGAATAATTAGTAAACAATGTATGAAACAAGATGATTGTAAATGGTGAAATAAAATTTATATATGTATAACAATTGTAATGCCAGAACGGCTGCACTGTGTTGTATTCTTATAATTAAAATTTTAAAAATAAAATTTTTAAAAAGATGTGTGTTTTAGTTGCAATCATCAACATACAGTGCTTCCTAAGACAGGGAAGATAGGTACCACTTTGGTGGGAAGGTAGCGGCGTTTTGTGTGCCTCAGGATTTAGTCATTTAGCCACATGACCATGGAAATGTCTTTGGACGATGCTGGTTCCCTTGGACAAGAAACTGAGATAAGCACAGTCTCCTAGGGTCAGACACAACTGGGCAAGGGAAACCTTTATCTTTAGTTATCCACAGGCATTTTCTTTGGGCAAACACAATGGATAGTGTATGGATGGTCACAATGGAACCGTAAGCCTGTACTGAAATTGTGATATATGAAATCTTCCTCTCCCCTCCATTCCCCTCCCGACCTCTCTCCTCTCTCCTCCTCTCCTTTCCTCTCCCCTCCTCTGGTCACCTCACTTCTCCTCTCCCCTCCTCTACTTTCCTGACCTCCCCTTTCCTCTTTTCTTCTCTTCTCTCCCCTCCCCTCCCCTCCCCTCATCTGGAATCAGCTGGTGTGGCTGTTAATTGTCTCTATTATTTTATTGACAGGTGGAAGAAAGAAAGATTGTCTGTTTGTTTTTCAAAGGAATCTACCAAACAATTCAGCTAGCAACTTTTAGCTGGTTCCATATCTGTTGTTGTCTTGCTTATTGGTTTATTTAATTGGATGGTGTAAGTATGTATGTATGTATGTATGTATGTATGTATGTATTCCATTAATTACATTTTATTCTTTCTTTCTTTGATATCTCATTAAAATCTTATAAATGATCATGCAGTAACCTTGAAGTTTATGCATAATACATGAAAGTAAACCTGCAGTAAAATGTATTCTTTCACTCCTGACTGCTTTCATCCCACCTTTCATTCACCCCCCCTTCCCAATCCTCAATGACCCCAATATGGGAAGCAGCCTCCAAGCGCTAACAGAGCCAAGGTATGCAAGGGTGGGCAAAGCCACGAACGCCATTAGATTTTGCTCTCCTGGTGACAGTTGCAATATGTTAATGGATTGGGTTTGGAGGGTGAAGGTTGCCCGTTGCTACTTAAGGCGCCGTGCTAATTACCATAAGATGGAGATAACAGGTGCAAGTGTCACTTCGCATCAGTGTCAGCTGGCATGAGAAAAAGAGCTTGCGGTGCCCAAAGGAACTTGCAAACACACATCCACACACACACCAGATCCTCTGAAGAATTTGGCTATCGTAATGACCCATATGTCCATGAATAGGGAAAACAGTGCAAAGTTTGTGTTTTTTCTGCCTCAAAATAGTGAAGAACCACATTATCAATGTTCGGCAGTTGTTGTTGAGGGGGGAATTGTAGGGGCCATAAACAAGAAGATTGTGCGTTGCACAATTCAAAAAATTTTGGGATTCAAAAATTTATTGCTACTGGTTCTAAGGCCATGGCTTGGCAGGCGTGGCATGGCCTGGTGGGCATGGCTTGGTGGGCATGGCTTGGTGGACATGGTAGGGGAAGATCTCTGCAAAATTTCCATTCCCACCCCACCCCACTAACCTGCTTTCCAGCTCCATTCTCCTGTGCAGGACAATCAAAGAAAACCCCGCCAATCAGTTGGGACTCAGGAGTCAGAGAATAGTTGGGGGCGGGGCCAGTCAGAAGTGGTATTTTCCGGTTCTCCAAACCACTCAAAATTTCCACTACTGTTTCTCCAGAACTAGTCAGAACTGGTCAGAACCTGCTGAATAACCACCTCTGGCTTTACCTCAAGGAGCAAACCCTGCTGTTATTTTGCTACCAGGCAACAAGATAGGACAGAAGCTGCTGACTCTTCCAATTACTAACAGTGGTTAGGCTGTCAAGTAAACCTTTCTTCAACCTCAGAGGTGTTAAAAGCATCCAATACCACACGAAACTCTTCCGTCCTTTCAGCAGCTGTGTTCTAGCCTCCATTTTGTCCTCTAATATCAGACTCAGCCAGAGACTGATAAGGAAAAGAATACAGTGGTCCTCAACCTACAACAATTAATTTAATGACCATTCAAAGTTGCAACTTTGTTGAAAAAAAAAAGACTGACAACCGTTTTTCACATTTACGACCTTTGAGGCATTCCTTGGTCATGTGATCAAAATTCAGAGGCTTGGCAACTGACTCATTCATGATGGTTGCCATGTTCCAGGGTCACGTGATTACAGCCCTCTGACAAGGAAAGTCAATGGGGAAGCCAGATTCACTTAACAACCATGTTATTAGCTTAACAATTGCAATGATTCATTTAACAACTGCAGCAGGAACCATCACGAAATGGGGTGAAATGTACTTAATAAATGTTTCACCTAACAACATAAATTTTGGGTTCAACTGTGGTCGCAGGTCAAGGACTATCTGTACAAAGGTGCCATAGCACCACTCAGATTTTGCTACCAGAGATCTTTGTCTTGCTGTCCTTCAACACCACTTCTTCTTCCCCTTCTTCTTCCCCTCCTCCTCCTCCTTGCTCTTCCTCTTCTTCTTCCTCCTCTTCCTCTTTTTCTTCTTGCTCTAATACTTCTTCTTCTTCTTCCCCTTCTTCCTCCTCTTCCTCCTCCTCCTCCTCCTCCTCCTTCTTCTATATCCATCATCGGACATTGACACTTTTGCTTTTAATGGTTTTGATGATTTCCTTCAACCCTTGGTTCTTCCTTAATGCTTGATTCTCCATTTATGGAGGAGTATTCTGCAGAATTTAAAAACCTACAAAGAAAAATTTAAGAATGGATAAGGATGGGGATGAAGAAGGGTCATTTTGCTTGTGATTCTTTAATCCAAAAGACCCAATAGATGGCCTTTGCTACAGCAGTTCTTTGGAATTCATGGGAATGCTTTTATGAGTTATTTAGAGCCATGTTTCAGGAGGATGCATTTACGGAGAAACTTAAGCCAGAAGTGGTAAATTGGGATTTATCCCGAGCTGTTAATTGAAAAAGTTTTTTTTTTCCCCCTTAACCTACATTTATGAAGGCAACTGCTTACTGAAGTGGATTAATTTTGCAGAAAGTGAAAACAGGGTTGTTTCTCTCTTACATAACTTTTCAACTTAAACTATATTATGCACAGTGATAAGATACCCCGTCTAGATCTGAGCAAGGATTGGCAACCATTTTTTCCAAGACTGTTGCATAATCTTGCA
Organism: Laticauda colubrina; assembly: GCA_015471245.1. Classification (NCBI taxonomy): domain Eukaryota; kingdom Metazoa; phylum Chordata; class Lepidosauria; order Squamata; family Elapidae; genus Laticauda; species Laticauda colubrina. Next base: position 16,264,340 of record BLBF01000073.1, read on the forward strand.
TTTCACCCAGATTTCCCCCCTTTAAAAAAAAAGTCTGAAATCATTCAGGCAATTTCACTTTGGTGAAATCAATTTGTCTTTTCCTCCTTTCACCAAAAAATCAACATGAAGTTTCCAATCTTTCAGAAAAGTTTTTATTATTTGTTCTCTGGTTAAATAGGTCAATTTTTTCATTTCTGAAAATTGTGATATTTTCATAATCCATTACTTCACTGTAGGAATTTCATTATTCTTCCATCAATAGCAATTTTCCATCAGTTTTTTTCTAATTCATTTTCCATAAATCCCAATAAAAAGAATTCTGGTTTCTTTGCAGTATTGATCTTTAAGACTACATGCAACCGATAGATAGGAGACTGAATTATGATTCTAACAGATTTTATTTGTTATTATTTTATTCTAGAATTTTTAATTGGAAACTCTTTGAGTATTTTTAATTGAATTGGTCTTTGACTGTAATAAACATTTTGACTTAGATTTTGAGTCTTTAAGATTCTTTGCATCATTACATGCATTTGAGCCCAAAGCCTCTTAGATTTCTCATAAGTCCACCCTGCATAATAAAATGCCCCCTTATGCTTTTTCAATAATAATAATAATAATAATAATAATAATAATAATAATACTTCCATAATAAGCAGTATTCCAGTATTTGAAGGACTGCCACAAAGAAGAGGGTGTCAACCTATTTTCCAAAATACCAGAAGACAATAAAAAATGGGTGTAAACCAATCAAGGAGACAAATAACCTGAGGAGAAACTTCCTAACAGTGAGGACAATTAACCAGTGGAACGGCTTGCCTTCAGAAGTTGGGGGTGTTCTATCACTGGAGGCTTTTTAAGTTGAGACTGGACAGCCACTTGTCTGAAATGATGTAGAGTCTCCTGCTTAAGCAAGCGGTTGGACTAGAAAATATCCATGGTCTCTTCCAGCTCTATTCTATTCTTCTATTCGTATTTTTGTTTCCACATGCCCAGCTGTCAACAGCGTAAGAGAAAGTCTTTTAGCTCCATTTTCATTCTATACCACTTTTCTTGTCCATCTGAGTTCTACTGCTAATACAAATAATCAATCCTATAGATTGGACATTCATTCTATCCTGATGAATGCTGGTAAGGAATTTGTAATGGTTCATTGCTCCACTATATGCAATAGTGATACTAGATAGTTTGACCTTTTTGGCAAAGGAATGGCAATCTATTCCATGGAACTTTGGATGCTACTACCTTCTACCCGATATGGTTTGCTGAATACATTATTGTTTTTAAAAGTCTTCAGAATGGTTTCTGTGATCAGCTGAAGTGCTTGATGATTACAGATACTAGATCTCAACTGCAAAAATCAACACAACTACAAATGACTACAAAGATATACAACACACAAAGCTTTAACTCTTTACTACCATCCATATTATTTTTCAACTGAGATCTGCCAGTCTACTAAATGATTGTCAATAGACTATTTGCCTAAAATTACCCAGGTATCTTGATGTTTAGATTTCTCCATAAAACAATGTTGGTCTAAGAAGTCATATGATGACCTGGGGCATGGCATAAAGGCAACCCAGCCATATAATAAGTAGAGGTTCCTTTATTAGCTCCAGATTTGCCCCCAATGTCCTGGTTACCTTCCAGTCTGGACAAAAACCCCAGGAACCTGCAATAGCCTTTGGGTGCAGATATTGCAATCCGAAATAGTGCAAACAGAAAACTTTAAACTATAAATCTAACAAAGCAAGATAAGGTAATAAATCTGCAGGGCAAGATAAGAAGTTCTAGAAGTGAAGTAACACGGCAGTAAATCAAACCATTTGGGAAGATGCCAGGAACGAAGATAACAGCAGCCAATATTAGATAAACTCAATGCTTTTTCCCAGCAACTGCCCCTCCCACCTGCCTCTCCTTTAAACTCCCTCCCCAGATGTGCCTTCTGAAGGGAATCAGGACCCTTTCCTCCCTCGTAAGCCATGCAACCCACATTGCTCACTTCTCCATTCTTCCCTGTGTGCCTTAGGATGAAGAGGGGGTAGGCCTGGGCCTTCTTCTGAACTCCCTATACCTTGTTCTACCTCTTCCCTGCTCTGCCCAGCCTGACTTTGCCCTTCCCCAGTTTCCTCCACAGTCAACAGAGCCACTCTCCCACTCCCTGATGGCTGTTCATCTTCCTCCTCAGATTCTGACAGGGGCATCACAGTCAAAACGCTATTCCCAATACTGAGAATGAAAACCAGTAATCTTGGCTTGGTTTAACTGATTTGTTGTTGTTTTTTTAAAAAAAGCGGAGAGGAAGAACCACAAGTTTTCTACTGCTGGGCTAATATATTCCACAGAATTACTACATGTTTTTCTAGCAATAGAAGTTAGGCTTATATACCTTCCCTTGTAGGACTTTACAGCACTTTATGTGTAGTTTACAATGTTGAAACATTATTTGCATATTGTCCCCAACAATATTATTTTATTTTATCCTTATTTTACTGACCTCGGAAGGCTGAGTCAACCTTGAGCCCTATCAAGATCAAATTCTTTGCTGCAGGCAGAGTTATCCTGCAACACTGCATTTTAACCACCAGGTCTCATCCCTTTTATTGAGGCAAGTCTTAGCCATGGAATTTCACAAATCGGGAAGTGAATGGTCTCAGCAATTTTGTACTGCAAGATTCTTTAAAACTGTAACTCTCCTATACTCATCACTTTTTGTATGCAAATAAAAAAATGTTTTTTAGACAATAGGCATGAAATGTAGAAGCAGCAGCATCCATGGGGGAAGCTGTCAATCTACACGATGTTGGGCATGGCAACCCCACTGAAGTCCTGTCCCTTTGTTATATTAGTTGACCTTGCATACACATACAAAAGGATTGTGGCTTCTCTTGCAATACAGTCCCCCTTACTGGCATGCAAATTTTAACTTCCGCCTTCCCTCCCCGGTGGAGTCCTGCATCTTGAAATAATTTGGACAGTGTGCCACAGTCTTTTTTTTTGTGGAATATTTTACCCACCGTGTGGTTTTTTTTTCCCCTTCCCTTCTTTGCTTCAAAATCAGCCTTTAAAAAGAGAGAAAAGACTCAGCAATCTTCCTTCTCCCCCAAGAAGATATTCTATGACTGTTACTTTTTAGAACCATATTGCTCTCTGTTACATTCTCCCCGTTGAGACCTAGCTAGAATGAATTGTAACGGAAGCGTGTCCAGCTGTTTTGTAAATAATTCCCATTATTCTTCTCCTACTCTTGAGAACGCCTTCTCTTCCAGCAAGCACCGTTGGTGATGCGTGCCCTTCTGCTCTAGCTTTGGAATATAGTTGTGTCCACATCCCCAACAGCTCACTAATTCATGTACTTCGCTCTCCTACAAGGTGTAGATTATCCTTTTTTGACTCCTTCACTAAATCAAACAGTTCCAGGGGTTTCTTCCTCCCCCCTCCCCGCTTTCCCATTATTTTGCATACAATTACATTTTTTGCATGTGATCCTAAAATCAGCACAGTTTTGTTTACCAAGATGGGTTAATTTCTGAGCTCTAGATGCAGAAGTTCCTGTGATCATGAAGTGCAGTCAATAAGCAGACTTCAGTAAGTGAGCAACATGCACCGCCTCTGGGAGCACATGGTCCTCCCACCCAGCTGATTTTGTTTTTTTGTTTTTTGCATGTTCGTTATCCTAGGAGAGTATCTGAGAAATTAACATCCATCATGATCAATATTTCTATTTTTCTGAACTGTACATATACATACATATATATATATATATATATATGTTTTTTTAAGCTTTCACGGGTACTTACATGTGTGCTGTTTAGCTTCCTTCGGGTATTATCCCACGACATTGTAGTTCTGTTAAAGTTGTAGCAACGTTTCAGCAGAATCTCATCTGCCATCCTTAGGCTTCTGTATAGAGTTAGTTCCTGGTTTCAAATTTGAGGCTGGTCCATTATGATTGGCTGGGAGCCTGGATCTGTGTTCATTGGGCTTGGAGTTTGATTTATTGGTGTTCCCGGTTTCTTCTGTCTGTTTTGTGGCTTTGATTGGCTGGCAACAGTCTGTTCTTGTGTTGGAGGCTTTTAGTGCAGCTTGGCTCCGTGTGAAGGGACGGCTGCTCTTCATTAGCAAGCTGGGTTTCACCTGGGTGCCTGGTGGGGGGTGTGTGTGGGTTGGAGCTATCAGAGGGAGTCTGTTTTTGCCCAGGTGTTTGCCTGGCTTGTGGCATGGAGATCTTTCTATTTGAGAGTGCAGGCCTGAGGATGGCAGATGAGATTCTGCTGAAACGTTGCTACAACTTTAACAGAACTACAATGACGTGGGATAATACCTGAAGGAAGCTAAACAGCACGTATGTATGTATGTATGTATGTATGTATGTATGTATACGTATATGCATATCTGTTTTCTTAAGTTTTCACGGGTACTTACGGGTACTTAAGGTGGGTCCTTAAACTTCTGTTGGTTTGTCCTATGTATGTGGCAGGGCATGATGTGCAGGGTACTTCATATATGCCTTGGTTTTCTAGGTCAATTGCCACATACATAGGAAAAAACCAACAGAAGGCTTAAGTACCCACCTTGAAGAACACAAGAATGCAATAAAAAAGCTGGAACACACTTCCTCACTAGTCCAACACATGAAAGCCACAGGTCATAGCATCGACTTCTGTGGCACCAAAACCCTAGCCAGTATAGAAAACCCCAGCTACAGAATTATCAGAGAAGCCATAGAATTGATAAAAGACCTAATAGTATGAATAGAATAGATGACTCCATCGGACTATCAATCATCTGGAAGCCTGCACTCACAAACAAAAAAATCTCTGTACCACAATCCAGGCAAGCACCTGGACACAAACAGACACACCCCCCCCCCCAATACATCCAGCCCAAACATGCCCCAGCCAACTACCCAAATAAAACCTAGCTTCCTAATAAATAATTATCATCCATTCACAAGAAACCAAGCTGCACTAAGAAACCCCAATGCACAAAATACAATGTTGCCAACTAATCAAGAACACAGCAACTTGAAGACCAAAAAAACCAGACCTAGACTCCCAGACAATCAAGATGAGGAAAAAACCATTCAAATAAAGCAGAAAGCCAGCACCAAATTCAAACAAAAAATGGCTGCCAAGCCTGACACACAAGATTAAAAAGAACCCAATACACAAGCCTGAGGATGGCAGATGAGATTCTGCTGAAACATCGCTATAATAACAAATATAATAACAAATATTAAGATGTGGGAAAATACCCGAAGAAACCTAAATATCATATCTATATGTATATCTATATATCTCTAGCTCTAGCTCTATATCTATCTGTGTATATGTGTGTATACAACCTCCATGCTTGTTATAGTTGCTCTCAACACACAGTTTACAAAGTAAAATGTGACTGTTGTTTATTACATTGTTTTCTGCAACTATAGCATCTTAAGACTTCGAAGTATGAATCCATTAATAACGATCCGGCAGGCACTGTATCGTACATCGATCTAGATTGGCGTGTGTGTCTTTCAAAAGGGCAAGGACATTTATATTATGGATCCCATTCAGATTTTTCATTAAAATGGATATTTTTTTAAGATACAAAGCAGTTAGAACTGGAGAGGACTCCAGTTTTTAGGAACTGCAGGTTCAGTCCTTAAAGGCAAAGGTGGTATTCAGTTCTGGAGAACCAGTAGCAGAAAATTTGAGTAGTTCAGAGAACTAGCAAATGCCCCCATCTATTCTCTGCTTCCTGAGTCCCAGCTGATCAGCTGGGTCTTATTTGGTTGCCCTGCACAGAAGAATAGAGCTGAAAAAAGCAGGTTAGTAGGATGGGGAGGAAATGGAGATTTTACAGTATCCTTCCCCTGGAGTGGGGTGAGAATGGAGATTTTATGGTATCCTTCCCATGCCACTCTCACCAAGCCATGTCACGCCCACCAAGCAACACTCACAGAAGCGGTAGTAAAAACTTTTGAATCCCACCAATGCTTAAAGGAAACTTATTAAGTGCATCACCAGTCATGAGTCTAAAAGATCTAAGACCTTGAATGCCTTCTTAATCCCTCTCATTTCCCTTGATTTTTAGTAAGTCAGATTTTTGTAGAGAGCTTAAGCTTGCAATAAATCTTTATACTCATTTGAACAGCTTGAATCTCCTCATTTCCCCCGTGTTATTTTCTGTTTATATTTATAGCTAGAGATTTAAATGTTATAGGGGTGTAGAAATATCAGAGAAATGGTATGTGTCAGGTGGTGCTCCATTCAAAATCCAAGAAAGAAATACTTAGACACTTTAAGTTAGAGGAAAGTTATCTTTTACTGAAAGTGAAGTGGTAGCAACCAGAGAATTCTGAATCTGAGAAATTAGGCGGGTAATTCACATATACAAAGTGATGGAAGTGTTCCCACCCCCAATAGTTCAGATGAAACTTCCAATTAGAAATTGTGAATATGATCATGTGGGCATCTTCAGGTGATGATGAGGCCTCTGTCCGTTGACCTTGGCATACTTTGATAACGGGTTGCAGTTGCGCAGAGAAAAGAAAGCTAAGCGAGAAATAGAAACCTAACTCTATTGTATTCTCCCCCTACCTCATTTACACAACAGAAAAATGTAACACCTCCAGCTCACTTCCCAGACTTATCCCTTCCTCTCCCCCCCCCCCCCCCGTTTCTTATGACAGCTGAAAGATGCAAAGCGATAGTAGAAGATCTTGAAGGCTGACAGTGTGGATATGAATTGGGGAGAACTGTGAATGTTGACACCAGTCACAAAAATTAGTTCATGTTTCACTGGTGATTTTTGAGAATGTACCCCAGAAGTCAATGGAGGTAATAGTTTATTTTTCAGAGGAGCAATTTGGCATTTGCTTAAATGCAACTAAGGGGATGTTATAAAGGAGAGATAATAACATCTTTGAGCTTTGAACACATATTATTTTGTCAAATATGAACTTTACAGTTATCAGACTTTAAAATTTTAAGGAGTCCTACTATATAGAGGCATTAGAAAAAATGTTTTACATTAAGAATAAACATTCATTTGCCTACTGTATATCTCAGTGAGAAAAGTGCACATATAGTTGCTGAAGGGTTATATTTTCTTTGTGTGCTTGTTGTTTTGTTGACAATGGAAATGCAAAAGAAATGGCAGGCTGAAACTTTTGGAATCTTTTCAGAGTGTACTGATGGGGCAGCATTTTTTAAAAAAAATTCCTTTGGATTTTTTTGTAGTCATTTCTTCCTTCATCCATTCAATCTATATGGCTGACTGTCTCGAACAGGTGGCTTTGGGTAGCTACCAATAATAACAATAACACCCTAGCAAAAACAGAAAACAAAACATCAACCAACAAAATTCACCAATAAATAGATAATTGATAGACAACATAAAAACAATAAAACAACCATAAATACAAATGCCGTACAAAAACATTCAATAAAATGTATTTATAAGATCTGAGACCCAATGTTTTTAGGGCAATTCAAAAGGTCAACAGCATCAAGGTTAATCTGATCTCTGATGGATTGAACATCTCTGAAGTTCCACAGGGCACATAGTGAGGGAAAATCCTGTCTATCATCCTAGATTTGACAAGGAGAAAGCCTTCAATGAACAAGTCCTGTCACATACCTTGCATGCCAAATCTGATGCGACAGGTGGAAAAGTTCAGAGAGAGGTTATCCCACAAATAACTTGAGCAAATCATCTTGAGTTGAACCTGGAAGCATATTGGCAACCAATATGCTTGGGAATCAAAAGCAACATGTGCAGAAGAAGAAATAAAAAGTACACATATAACCAAAAGTACACATATAGTCTGGGTGAAACCATGCTTAATAGCAGTAACTATGAGAGGGATCTTGGAGTCTTAGTGGACAACCAATTAAATATAAGCCAACAGTGTGTTGCAGCAGCCAAAAACAGAGGAATACAATAAAAATCAAGTGAGATACTAATACTACTCTATAAAGCCTTAGTAAGACCACACCTGGAATAGTGCATCCAGTTTTGGTCACCACATTATAAAAAAGATGTTGAGAGAGTGTAGAAAAAGTGCAGAGAAGAGCAACCAGGATGATTAGGGGAATTGGAGGCTAAAACATACAACGAACGGTTGCAGGAACTGGGCTTGGCTAGTCTAGTAAAGAGAAGGACCAGGGGAGACAAGATAGCAGTCTTCCAATATTTGAGGGGCTGCCACAGAGAAGAGGGGGTCAAGCTATTTTCTAAAGCACCTGTAACCCAGACAAGGAATAATGGATGGAAACTGAACAAGGAGAGATTTAACCTGGAAATAAGGAGAAACTTTCTGACAGAACAATCAATCAGTGGCACACCTTGCCCTCAGAAGTTGTGGGAACGCCATCACTTGAGACTTTCAAGAAGAAATTGGACTCCCATCTGTCAGAAATGGTGTAGAGTCTCCCACTTGGGTGGGGGGTTAGACTAGATGACTTACAAGGTCCCTTCCAACTCTGATTATCTGTTAGCTGTTTCTAAGGTATCTGTTCCATCTGTTAATCTGTATATATAAATATAAATTCTGTATATAAGTATCCATAACCACATTGAGGACCCATGAGTTGAAGAAGTAATGCAATAACATCCAGAACAAGAGATGGAAAATCCTTGGAAACAGTGGCTCTGGAACCCATAGCCACTCAGTCTTGCTAGGGTTAAGCTGAAGCCTGTTCTGTCCCATGCACACCACTCTAGCCTACAGACACCAAGACAAAACCAGAATGGCATTATTTGAATGATCCTGGGTGAAGATATAATACTAGCTATCCCCAGCGTATTGATACAGTAGTTCCTCACCCTGTGTTATTGGATGATCTCACTAGTGGTTTTGTATAGATAATAAATATGAGTGCAACGAAGTGGAAATGGAATCACAGGAAAGGGAAGTGCATGGCTGTAGTCCTTTGATAAAAAGTAGAATTTGGAGAAAAGTGATTGCTTCATAGTCATAAATAGGTTTGCGACGCCCATTAAATCCTGCAAATAAGCAAACCTTGGAATAATGTGTGCTTAATTAAGGATAGGTGAGGTGTGTACATATTGGCTGAACCCAGGAAACAAACCAGATTCTAATTACGTATATTTTAGAATATTGCTGTAAAAAAAAAAATAATTTCATGCCTCATCCCCATATAAAATTATAGCTTATTTGTAATTTCGCTCATTATCTGAAACATAAAAGATTAGATTGATTTGTATTTCCCCTTACATTTCCATAGGAGAAAGGGGATCCTTTTTTTTTTCTTGGAACTCCTGTATTGATCCAGGCATCGTATCTTCAGCATCAAATGATTGCAGGAACTGAGTACATGTACTTTCATGAAAAGAAGGACTAGGGGAGACATGATAAGAGTGTTCCAATATCTCAGGGGTTCTCACAAAGAAGAGGGAGTCAAGCTATTCTCCAAAGCACCTGAGGGCAGGACAAGAAGCAACGAGTGGAAACTAACTAAGGAGAGAAGCAACCTAGAACTAAGGAGAAATTTCCTGACTGTTAGAACAATTAACCAGTGGAACAACTTCCTTCCAGAAGTTGTAAATTCTCCAACATTGGAAGTTTTTAAAAAGATGTTGGATAACCATTTGTCTGAAGTAGTGTAGGGTTTCCTGCCTAGGCAGAGGGTTGGACTAGAAGACCTCCAAGGTCCCTCCCAACTCTGTTATTCTATTCTATTCCCACTTCTGGAGAGGCAAGTATTTCTTATTTGTTTGTTTATTGAATTTATCTTGCCACCTATTCACCCATGGCAACTCAAGGTGTCTTACAGAATATAAACTGCATTTAAAACAATAAAACTAACAAAAAGAATAAATAAATTAATATAACAATATAACAAAATTAACCCCCACCTCCCACCCACTGCCCCGGCGACAGCAGATCACACGAGCCGTTATATTGGACTTTTGAATATAAAAACATATTTGTATTTCTATTGGATAACCAGAGGATAATTTTAATCCTATGTATTAAACTCATTGTAATCAATGCATTGATGTATGAAGGTCTGCTCCTTTGAGAAAGTCCCAGAAACACACATCATCTCCCAAAGTGCTATATTTTACAGTGGAAGTCTTTGTTTAGCTAAGATTTATTTAAGGGGGAGAAGCCCTACTCCCTTGTCAATTTGGGTCCTCTAGTGACTAAACATCTGAAGGAGCTCAGAAGTGCAAGTTATTCTAGCAGCACTGTGGAATAAATTAAGTTCCTTAATGTCTTTCGTGATTAGAGTGTGGAATAATTTATTCCATCATGCAGAACTAGCTAGCTTTACAAATCGGAAGCCATTCCTAGACAGCAATATCCTAAGCTTCCCTGATGCACAGATGTTTGCATTTGAATGATCAAACATGCCAATTCTTAGGATCTTGGATTTGCCTCCCCCCCCCTTTTTTTTTTTTTAGTTTAGAATCATAAAACGTAGCTTTGGGTTGAAATGAATTTTTAAAAAATCAAGCGCTATAAAGGCCCTGTCACACTGGCCGACGGATGCAAAACGTTTGTAAAAAGGACACAGCGGACGAGAAAAATGTTCCATCCGTTGTTATCTGCTCTCAAAAGGGGCAAAAATTTGCATCACCAGAGCGGACAGCATGGAAAGGAATGGACGGGGGGAGGATGAAGGGTGGATGGAAAGTGGATGCTCCACGGAAGCCTAGTGGATGGAAGCGGATGAGAGCAGATGGCACATCCGCAAGGCTTCCGGGGGAGCACAGCAAAGCGGACGCAGAACGGAAAGAGCAGATGCAGAGCGGATGCCGAGCGGATGAAGCGGATGCACAGCAGATGCTGAGCGGATGAAGCAGATGCAGAGCGGAAGCCTAGCAGAAGCCTAGCGGATGCCTAGTGGATGCCTAGCATTCACTGCGCATGCGGGGAGAATGCATTGCGTCAGCCCCGCGGATATAAAGGGAAGCAGCTCCCAAGCAGGTCACCATTCAGAGGAAAGACCTGCTTCCAGACACAGCTCTCCAGCCAGCCAGCCAGCCAGCCAGCCAGCCAGCCATGGGGAAGAAACAGAAGCCTCTGCCATCTGCTGCCAGCCCTGACAAGAGGGACAGGGCCACCCTCCCACCCCTTGGCCCTGACTCTGCTTCTGCTGGGGCTTCTGCTGATCTTCTGGTGCTGGGGCTTCTGTTGATGCTGCTTCTGGAGGTGGGGCTTCTGCTGATGCTGCTTCTGGAGGTGGGGCTTCTGCTGGTGCTTACTCTGCTGGCACTGCTCCTGGTGCTGGTGC
>BLBF01000073.1:16287099-16300659 GCA_015471245.1 Laticauda colubrina
AAGAAGAAGAAGAAGAAGAAGAAGAAGAAGAAGAAGAAGAAGAAGAAAAATTGAACCTCTGGATTATATTGAAGAGAAATGTATACACCTGTTTTTAGCTGGAGCTTATCTAGACTGCCAAGGTTGAGAGCCACAAATGGCAGCAAAAGGAGTTTTGATAGCTTTGAAAGCACTACCAGAGCTGTCGTGGTGCATTTGTTAGAATGCAGTATTGTCGGCTAACTTTGCTGACTGCCATCAATTCAATCCTGACCGGCTCAAGGTTGATTTAGCCATGCATCCATATTGAAGACTCATATTGTTGGGGGCAATATGCTGACCCTGTAAACTGCTTAGACAGGGCTGTAAAGCACTGTGAGGTGGTATATAGGTCTAAGTGCTATTGCTATTTAGTAATGTCTGCTGGATGTCTGGATTTTTAGAATATAGATATTATAACTGTGTAACCCTACATTATAGACATGTAGGGTTATACATTATAAATGTACAACCCTACATTTATTTGTTCGACTGACAAACACCTCTAAGGCTGTTTATGGATTATTTTTTTTTAAAAAAACCTAGGTAATATATTAGCAAGGATGCAATAGATGTATGTCAATTACTAATTAGCAAATGGATTTTCCCAAAATAAATTAAGGAGACTTATAACTATTAGAAAGAAGCTCCCATTGGCATGAAAAAAGCAAAAGTCCACCAGCTACTACGAACCTGTTAAAAGTTATCTTTTTACTCTTGCATTTCAAAGAAGAGAATTTCTGGTTCCACAATCTTTTCCTTCTACCTCCTTTTCCTTCTTGACCATTAATACCGATAATTATATCTGTATTTCTTAGGAATATTATGAGTTGCCATTTCTGCATAGTAGCGGATTGAATTTATTCACCTTACGGATATATTATTATCACAGATAATAACTGCAGCATGATAATTATCATTAATTATTCATTTGCATTAAGAGGCAAATCGGCTTCCATTCAAGGGTCTTCCAGAGAGCAGCTCATTGTTCCAGGGGCTCCATGTGGTACAGTGCTAATTCACACACACACACACACACACAGAGAGAGAGAGAGAGAGAGAGAGAGAGAGAGAGAGAGAGAGAGAGATGCTCATTGATGTTTCTGCTGACATCTGACTGCCCCCGTATGCATTTATTGGAAAATATTATAAGGGGAATAAGTGCCCCTTTTCAGGACCCAAGCACGAGACAGAGAGAAAGAGAGAGAGAGATGGTTTCAGGAGATGCCCTTTGAGTGAGACAGGGTTGCTTCCTATGAAAAGGGGCTGTGTTTGCAAAATGTGGTTACAGTAAATCTGGCCCCGCGTCTGAATCACATAATTGTAATCTTGTGCGTGCTAACAGGACAATACAATAGTGAGGCTGGAAACAAAGCATATGGTTTGCAGGAAAACAAGCTCAACAAAGTTGTGACTTTGCTGTGGGTCTGCTTTTGGCAAAGCTGCTGTTGAAACAATGTGAGAAAAAAAAAATCACCTGATTTTTTTTTTTTAACAGTTTATTTACATATTTTCACATTACATTACATAAGGGCTCAGTGAACAGCGTATTGTCTAGATCATTTTAGTTATATTTAGCAGAGGTGAAATGTTGCCGGTTCAACCGGGTTCACTCAAACCGGTAATAAAAAAATGCTACCAGTTCAGCTGAACTGGTATTTCTGACAATCAGTTGGGTAACGATCAGTTGTGCTACATGATTTAGATTAGCTAGAAAGCAGGAAACCATCAGAGTTCTTGCTTTCTAGTTCATCTAAATTGCATGGCACGGTTGATAGTTTCCCTCACTGTTGTATTTACCACAGAAGGCTTCAAAATGCTTCTTTTTTCAGTGCCCAGGAGGCTTCCCACAAACCCAGTAGGCCAAAAACGGGGCATGGAGGGGCATGCAGCAAACCTCCCATGCCCCGTTTTGCTCCCAGGAGGCTTCCCTGAGGCCCACTAAAAATGGGGCATGGGGGAATGCTGCGAAAGGAAAAAAAAAGAAAAAAGACTTTTGACCCCCCCCAGTCACATGACCACATACCCACACCCATTTAGCGATGCCCACAGAGGTAGTAAAAAAATTTGAATCCCACCACTGATATATAGTAATACTTTTTCCACTCCTAATTTCTATCTCTAGTATCCAACCATTTGTAAAACAAGTCCCATGTTTGAAAATATTCTGTGTCTACTTTTTCTTTTATTATTAGTGTCACTCTGTCCATTTCTGCACAATCTGATTTTTAAAAATTACTTCTTCTTCTGTAGATGTTTTCTCATTTTTCCAGTAATGTGCAAATACAATTCTTGCTGCTGTCAAAACAAGTATTCTTAAGTATAGGTTCCCTTTATCATATTTTTCTGGTGGAAAAAAAATTCACCTGATTTGTAAGGAGGAAAACAATAATAATAATAATCAAAGAGGGGAAATAGGTGGATTGAAAGAAAGTTCAATAATATTTTCCTTATAGTAACTTCATTCCATTAATGATGAGAAATCATCCCTTTTGGATATAATCACATTCATTGCGATATTCATCTTTAACATAACAGTAAACAACATGTCTTAAATATTAAAAATAGCAGCAATAAGAACAACCAGGCTCTCAGATATAGATCTAAAATGTGAACCACATGAATCTGATATTTTTTTCTTATTTTGCTGGAACTGCACTAATCGCACTGCAGATGTGACATGATCTGTTACCTGTCTCATATTTTAGACAGCTTTCAATTACTTTGAATGTATATTTGTGTGTGTGTGTGTGTATGTGCTTTTATTCTTCTCTGTTTCTTTTCTCAGTTATGTGAATGTGTGCAGTAAACAGAGTACCATCAAACAGTGTAAGGCTTATTTATTTTGCATTTATTCTATTTATATCCTGCCTTTCTACTGAAATGAGTACTCCAAGGTGGCAAACAATGGTTAAAATACAAAGTTGTAATTATTATTATTATTTATGTAAATTAAAATCATGTTGAAAGCAGTAAGCAATTAGAAACCCGGTACAAGAGAGGAAGAATGGGAAAGAACTTGGTTCCTTAAAACAGTGTTTTGTAACCTGGGAATGATTCAATTTTTCAATTCAGAATAGAGCTGGAAAGGACCTTGGAGGTCTTCTAGTCCAACCTCTGCTCAGGCAGAAGACCCTATACCATTCCAGACAAATGGGTATCCAGTCTCTTCTTAAAAGCCTCCAATGATGGAGCATGCACGACTTCTCAAGGCAAGCTGTTCCACTGGTTAATTGTTCTCACTGTTAGGAAGTTTCTCCTTAATTCCAGGTTGCTTCTCTCCTTGATACCAGAGAACATGTAGGAGATAACCAGGCTGAGTCCAAGGTAGGGATCAAACACATCACAAATACCTGCACTCCTGCAAAAGATCTAAGTCCCACCCACCTTGAATGCTTTTTTAATTCTGCTCATTTCCCAAAACTGTTAGTAGCTCAGATTTTTATAGGGAACTTAAACTTGCAACAAATCCTTACGTTCATTTGAACTGCCTGAATCTCCTGATTCCCTGGTGCTTGGCAGAATGCCTTCTTCCACACGACAAATAACTGAGCATCTCCTGCGTAGTTTATCATCCAAACACATTGATGCAGGGAGAAATAGTTCCACCATTAAAGGTAAAGGTTCCCCTTGCACATATGTGCTAATTGTTTCCGGCTCTAGGAGGCAGTGCTCACTCCATTACAAAGCCAAAGAGCCAGCGCTGTCCAAAGACATCTCCATGATCATGTGCCCAGCATATCTAAATGCCAAAGGTGTACAGAATGCTGTTACCTTCCCACCAAAATGGTCCCTATTTTTCTACTTGCATTTGTACATGCTTTCAAACTGCTAGGTTGGCAGGAGCTGGGATTAGTAACGAGAGCTCACTCCATTATACGGCACTAGGGATTCAAACTGCCAAACTGCCAACCTTTCTGACTGACAAGCTCAGTGTCTTAGCTGCTGAGCTACTGCGTCCCTTCTCCACCCATTAAAGTCTCTATAAATTCATAACTAAACTATTCTTGAAGCTAGGATCAACTTCTGGGAACTATATAGATGCATCTATGTTGGGTAGAGAGGAGAGGGAACTGGAAACCATACAAGAGTAGTTCACTGTTGTGTTTCTTGTTAAATTTAAAATGTCTGATCTTTATGCAAGATCTATTTGTACATATTTTTGTAGATTACAGGAGACTTCATGTTCTCAAGAAAGAACTCTTCATTGTTTTTAATGGGATGCTCCAAAGCTTATTTTTCAGCAGATTATATTTCTCTAGTTCCTCAGCATCCCAGTAATTTCCAGCATAACACTTTGGGAACAATAGTCTTTTGCTGAGTTGGAAATGTTCATTGCAAAATTCATTGAATAATTAACCAAAGAGTGACCTCTTTGTGGATAATTTGTGAGGAGAGAAAGATGTTAAATTCCATGGGCTGAATTATTTATTGTGAATGATTCAAGACAGATTTAATACACCTTAATTTTAAGCGCTTTTAGTTAAGGAAACAGCGACAGAAATCAGTCAACATTGTTAACCCTGAATTCTGAAGCAAACTGGATGCGCCTGAGTCAGGGGTGTCAAACTCATGTTGTCATGGCATCATCACATAGTATATTGTGACTTTTCCCCCTTCGGTAAGGGGAAAAGCCCATGTCGAGACCCAACCATGGGATGGCATGAGCTCTTAGCCTTTTCTGCAGCTCCAGCCGGGGACATGAAAGGAGCTCCCCAACTGGGCATCACTTGTGCAATGGTGATCAGCTAATCGTTTCAACCAGGAGGCTTCTGACATGGGTGCAAAATCCCTTTAAAATTCAACTTTAAAGCCCATTAATATGACGACAAATAATGAAACTTTTCATCCAATGTGCCACATTCAACTATAGCTGATGAAGGTGTGAACATAGGATGATGCATTGGATGGAGAAATTCCTTTTCCAAATATAAAACTAGTGTGTCAAGAAGAGCATTCTTGTTCACTTATAATGGATATGGCATGTTTTAGGAATGTAATTGTAATCTGTTTATCTAGTTCTTTATGCCAATCATTAGAGCACAAAGCTAAATTAGATGTAATTGCATAGACTATAAAAGTTACTAAAAATGTACTCAATAGCCATTTAAGTGTGGTGATGAGGAATCATTACTGCTGTGCAGAAAATAGAGGGATTGACACTATTCATCTCCAGTACATCACCTGTTCTATCAAAATGTTCTCCCTTGAAGTTGCCATCTGAACCAGCTTATATGACTAAATAAAAAGTTATGTTCTGATATTTTCCTAATGTGATCCATTCTCAACAAATCTATATACATTAATATGAAGGAATGTTTAACACTGAACTTTGGAGTAAGTACTAAACTGGCTTACACTACAGAACTGTTTTACAAATTGAAAGGTCTTCTTGGCATAATATACCAGTTATTTAGAATTCTTTATTGGCCAAGTGTGATTGGATACACAAGGAATTTGTCTTGATGCAAATGCAAGAAAACATAAAAGAAAAGATACATTTGTCAAGACACAAGAATCATAAGATACAACACTTCATAATAGTCATAGGATACAAGCAATCAAATCATATGAGGAAACAGTCAGTATAGATGATAAGGATACAAGTGATAAAGTTACAGTCATCCAGTCACAAGTGGGAGGAGATGGCTGATAAGGAGTGATGAGAAGATTAATAGTAATAGTAGTGCAGACTTTGTAAATGGTTGGACAGCGTTGAGGGAATTATTTGTTTAAGGCCCTGTCCCACTGCACTTACGGATGCAAAGAGGATGTAAAATGTTAAAAAAAGCTTGCCATCCGTTGGAAAACGCTATGCATCCGTTGTGTACACACTGCATACATGTTTCATACGCTCTATCCATCGAGCATCCGTCCACTGAGATTTCATCCGCACAAGAAGTTTTGAGCTGCACAAAACTTTGTGAACGGATGAACTTTCCACCGTGTACGATGTAAATCCTCGACATACGAGCAACAAATGTTCTATGTCCGTTTATCATCCGTTAAATATCCATAGTATCCTCTCTGCATCCTCTGGGCATCCTCACAACTCACATCCGTTGCAGCTGAAAACGGAAAGAGGGAGGAAACAAAAGGTACACGGAACGTCTACACAGCATTAGTAGCACAGAAATAGAAAGGAAGCGCAGTGAACGGTTTGCATACGATATACATCCACACAGCATCTCCTTTCTTTCCTTTAGGCGTACGTGATGCATCTGCTTCATCCGCTATGTGTCCCCTTTGAAATTCTCCCCCGGAACCCCTTCGGAGGTGTCATCTGCTTCCATCCACTTTCATCCGTTAGGCTTCCTATGAACATCCATTTAACATCCCCGCTACATACTACCCACGTCCGTTCTTTTCTGTTCTTTTCCATTCTGTTTATGCAAATTTTCACCACTTTTTGGAGCAGATGACAACAGATGGAGCCACCCCCGAAATTTTTCTCATCCGCTGTGTCCTTTATGCATACGTTTTGCATCCGTCGGCCAGTGGGACCGGGCCTTTAGCAGAGTGATGGCATTTGGGAAAAAACTGTTCTGTTCTGTTGTTCTGGTGTGCAGTGCTCTGTAGCGTTGTTTTGAGGGAAGGAGTTAAAGCATTTTATGTCCAGGACATGGACATAAATGGGGATGTGATTTATTGCACTGAATATGGAATTTTCTTTTGCAGAGTACATACATGAAGGTACTCCAAATGCATGTTAGAATTGTGAACAGAATGAAGGGACGTTTTATTATGCTTAGTGGACATGGAAACAAAAATTGATTGAAATATAATTTTATAATTGAAATTGAAATGTAATCAAGCAAGGAAGAATTGGCAGATTCAGACAGGGTAGAGCAAATGATGGGAGAACATATCCAATTTAAGCCAGAATTTGTGATTTTAAAAGAAAATCAACACAAAGGACTTCGAAAAATCTGAAATGTTGTTCAAATCTGTTCACCATCTTTTGTATATTGGTTTGTTTCCTAAGGTGTCTGTCCCATCACTTGTCCAGGAGTCCAAGAATATCCCTCACTGCATCTTCACTGCATCTTCACAACTCTTTGAGTTAGGTAAAATACAGTCACAATTCTTTTTTGTGATAGATTACCTTGGTTGTCTGCTCAAATATCCTGTTTGTTCCAGTCAACATACTGAATATGGATGTTTTCAGTGTTTTATTTTCTATTTAATATCACGCGTGTAAATGCACATAGTATTTTAATGGCAAAGAAAAGAAGATTTTCAAACTGATTCTATCTAGCAAGCTTTCTGCTGAATAAGACAAGGCAGGGTTTTCCTAAATATCTTTGGTCTTTGCATTTTTGTGTCCAATAGATGACAAGTATTTGTTGCAATTGTGGCATTCTGAACAGAAGCAATATGACAACCTCTTTCCATAGCTTGTTTATGCTTGTCTGTTCTTCTCATTCTCTTGGGTCAAAATTTTCTGAAATTTCCCCATTCATAGCTTTGGAGTTCCATCTTATACTTCATCCTCATATTGATGGAGGCTTATTGAAATGATCCTCAGTGAAATTCCCTGGCTGTCTCGCAGGGAATTTCTGTCTACTAACTAGGCTCAATCCTGTTTAGCTTTTAAGCCCAGGGAAAACCAATCAGGTGCTGCCACCTGCTGAATGCATGGCTGCATTCAAATGCATCCATGGAGTAAGTTTGCTCCCATGAGTTAGACCAGGGGTCATCAAACTTGGTAGCTTTAAGACTTGTGGACTTCAACTCCCAGAATTCCTCCTCCAGTCATCTTAGCTCAAAAATTCTGGGAGTTGAAATCCACAGGTCTTAAATTTGCTAAGTTTGAAGACCCTTGAGTTAGACAAGTAGCTTAAGAACTCCACTGAGTAAAAAGGATGAACTGTTGCCCTCAACTTCTCTGTATTCCTCAACTATTCAGGTAGTCCTAGTCTTATAACAGTTAATTTAGTGACCATTTGAAATTACAATAGAGCTGAAAAAAGTCTTCTACAACTGTTTTTTTTTTTTTTTCATATTTACGATCATTGCAACATCTCCAAGTCCCATAATCACAAATTCAGACACTTGGCAACTGGTTCATATTTATGACGGTTGGGGTTTCCTGAGGTTACGTGATCCACTTTTATGACCTACTGACAAGTAAAGTCAATGGGAAATCTGAACTCACTTAACAAAGCTGTTGCTGACTTCACAAATGAAATGATTCCCTGAACAACTGCAGCAGGAAAATTCATGAAGTGGGATGAAACTCCCTTAGCAAATGTTTTGCCTAGCAACCTAAATTTTGGGCTCCATTATGGTCATAACTCGAGGACTCTCCTGTTTCTCTTTCTCCCTGGCTCATATTATTATTACCTGGATTGAGGTTTTCCAAAACTGCATTTATTTACATTACATTTTAAAAACTTTGAAAAAGTCATCATTAACTTTCCGACAGTCAAGTTCTGATCTTCAGAAATATACTGCCTCTGAAAGGAAACATACGATTTAGATACACAGTTTAGAAACATACATTCAGATGATGAGCTCCTGTATGTAAGAAGGGATATAAATTGTGAAACTGGGGGGAGAAATGCACATTTTGTTTTTTTTTTAAACCCTTCATTTCATGTCTTAAATGAGTGCGAGCATAATATATTTATGATTTGTATAGACCATGTGTGGATCTGCTTATATGTGGATAAGAAAAAAGACTTTTGAGAATACCTTGGTGCAATTATATCAGCACCAATATGAAAAACCATTTTTTAATATTTTTCCAATATTAGGCTGCTCCCTGTCAAAAACCCCAAAAGTTGGAGGGGGTAAAAGCTTCTCTCTAAAGGAGCAAATAAAATAACTTTTACTAAGAATAATCATCCATTTCAAACCTTTGGCATTATTATAATTTCCACCCTTCTAACTTTAATTAAGGTTACAGTTACTCAGAAATCTGATAATCAGAACATAAATGTTTAATATTACATAACAACTGAACTATTTGTGGCCGACTTACTGTTCAAGATCCTTAATGAATTTTGAAGATAGGAAATCATTGTGTAACATTCATATATATAATGTTCAAGTTAGTTAATGATTCAGAATTCATTATCTGGCATCCATAAATGTTTAGGATGGTTGTTTATACATGTAGTCAATTACTGCTGACTATATTTTGAGGTGTCTTACTATAGTTATTACTGATCTCCGTATATGCAATATTTGGATTATTTTCCCTTATGTTTCTTGGTTGTCTACAATGATCAGTTACTAATCAAAATCTTGCTTCAATATTATGTACAGTAGTAATATTTTGGTCTGTTTCTAATTTAAATTTTAGTTGTCAACAACTTTCTACATTTACATTCATGAGTATCAATTTGCTATCTGCCACCTCCAGTGGTCCTATCATTGTAATGGAAACATGTTTAGTCCTCATGATTGACTATAACCATTGATTACAGCTTGTGTCCTCTTCCTGCAGGGGTTAGAGTACAGTTTTGCAGGCTAACTCTGCCCACTACCAGCAGTTTGATCCTGACTGGCTCAAGGCTGACTTAGTCTTCTGTCCTTCCAAGATTAGAAAAATGAGGAGTCAGATTGTTGGTGGCCATATGTTCATTCTGTAAACTGCTTAGAGAAGGCTGTGAAGCGCTATGAAGTGGTACATGTGTCTAAGTGCTATTGCTCTTGGTATTAATTTTTCAACCTGCATGTCTGTAATTAAAGTAACTTGTCTTATAGAATAAGCTTTGCTCTGCCTTTGTTATGACCCCAGGATTTCTTAGAGAATTTTCAGAAATCCATATTGATATTTATTGGAATTTTTTTGTTTTTGAATACACACGCACACACACACACACACACACACACACACACATTTTGGCAGGAGAACATTGGCTTATACATGCTCATATGCACACACCCAAAACACACCTTCCAAAGACAGAATGGCACATGTTCCTCACATATTATTTAATTAAGCAGAATGAATCTCCATATAAATAAATTATTCTTATAATGTGGAGCATGCATGAAAATTGATTACGAGAAGCATCCGAAGGAATCTTGTTGTTTTTCTAAATGTTTCTGTCTAATGCCTACATTTCTCCATATATTTTTCTAAAATACAGGCATGAAATATACATCCATATTGGCACTTTCAGAAGTTTTACATAATAATTCTTTTTCAAAAAATACTGTGCTTGAACCTTGATAAATACAAAGGAACTAAAATCCAATTAATAGTAATCTTTTTGTTGTGCTATATCCATCATCGGACATTGGCGATCATGTTAGCGATCCTATTTTTATTAACAGCCACATGAAAAAATGCTGCTGAGTTTTGTCCAAATCAGTCCCTACGATGTGGAAACCACGATGTTGTTGTTCTTCTGCCTGGACCTAGTTTGCCTTCAATCTTTCCTTTGAGGATTAAGTGAAGTATGGCGTATTTTTCCGGGTGTTGCATCACAGGTCCAAAATATTCTAACTTTGGCTTTTCTTTTATGGTTTTGATGATTTTCCTTGGCTTTCCCAGGTGGTTTATCACCTCCTCATTTCTGATTTTGTCAACCCAACAGCCATCTGTAAATCCATATTTGAAATGCTTCTAGTCTCTTCAAGTGACTTTCTGTCAGAAACTAACTCTCTACTCCGTAATCACACACACACACACACACACACACACACCACACATATAATTACAAACTATTCTAAAAATACAAGTTCACGTATGCAAGGGCTAAATTGATTAATGATATATAAAGGCAGAGATCTCTGTAATGGTAGCTTAATACTCTGACAATGTCAGCAGAAGCTGATGAAAGCTTGGTAAGTATAATAAATATAATTTTAAATTCCGGAGATCGCAGGATATCTGTTTCTTCTTTTACACACACACACACACACACACACACACACATCTCCCTTCAATGTGACATGGAGCCAGATGTTAATGTGCTAAGTATCTCTTTATTATAATTGGTTCAAACTCATGCTGATTAGAGCTCGCTCAGATTCTGTCAGGAGATTTAAATTCATTCATTACATTGTGCTATTAACACTCATAATCTTTTAATCAGGCATTTTACACATTAGCTTTCTTTTCATCACAAATGCCGTTGTTCACCTTGTTATCCTTCACCACAAGAAAATATATATCTTGCAGCTTGATCCTTTTCACAGTTTCGACCAGATTTGCTAATCCAAATAGGACAGAAAGTTGAATCAGCTCTAAGTATGAAATAGGACAGCTGATTTAAAATATTTCCTCCAAATTACAATATTGGATGTTCTTTAAGGGAAACACACAGTGATTTCCACTAAGCAAGAGAAAGCCTACTTCAGGGATGATAAAAATTTACTTTTCACAAAAGGAGTCTACAGTAATAACGCATTCAATTCTATTTCCCAGAATGTTTCTTAAGTATGTTAATAAAGTCTTTATTGTGTCTGCTTATAAAAGTTGCCACCATCTCCCATTAGAAAATCTCTATTTATTCATCAAACATTTACTGACAATGACTGCTGGGAGCTAGCTCAGATTTTCACTCCATTACACGTTTGTGGCATCAAGCGCATTAATTATAGATATATTACAATATTCAACTCATTGAGGAAAAATTAGATGATCAAGGCTCATTTTCCGTGACAATAAGCAAGTTAATGAAAATACTAATTACCTGATGATGGAGTGAGGCCTCCAGGATTGAATGCTGAGCATCTTTATAAGAACTGGTGGATCTAACACTACATATGAAAGGTGGGAGCCTGTAAAGTCTACACAACAGTTCACAAGGTTATCACGCACTCTGTAATGACAGACGGGAGGAAGAGAGGATTAACAGTGCAAATGTTCATGGGTGATGATAGCAGAAGCTTTGAAGTACTGCATGAAACCTGAGTATTTCTTACTTTGATAGGGAGCAGGGGTCTCCAATCTTGGCAACTTTAAGTCTGGAGGACTTCAACTCCCAGAATTCTGGGATTTGAAATCCACCAGGCTTAAAGTTGCCAAGGTTGGAGACCCCTGGGATGAAGAACTCATCTCTATACATAGGTAGTCCTTGACTTACAACTACAACTGAGCCCCAAAATTCTGCTGCTAAGGGAGGCAGTTGTTAAGTTTTGCCCCATTTTACAACTTTCTTGCCATAGTTGCTAAGTGAATCACTGGAGTTGTTAAGTTAGTAACACAGGTTAGAGTGAAGTGTCTTCCTCTTTTACTTTGCTTTTCAGAAGGTTTTTTTTAAAAAGGTAATCACATGATTCCAGGATCCCTGTAACCATCATAAATATGAGTCAGTTGCCAAATGGCTCAGTTTTGATGACGGGGATATTGCAACGGTCCTAAGTGTGGAAAATGGCCATAAGTCACTTCTTTCAACGCCATTGTAACTTTGAATGATCACTAAATGAAAGTTTGTAAGTTGAGGATTTACCTGTACAGGAGAAACAGAGCCCACCTGGAATGAAGACTCTTTAAAATGCACACAGAGGGATCATATACATTTCCCAAGGTTCTCTTCTTGGGGGAAACAAGAATGCCAGGAGAAAGGATAGTTCTAAACATAAACAATGATTCAGGGCTATTTTGCACAGCAACCTTAAGTTTCTCCTATGTTGAAAGCAGGTGGAAATGTGTTGTTTTTAGAAGTTCTCTAGACTTTAAATGATATTCATTGTGAGCCAAGAGGAGGAGAAGGGGGAGGAGAAGGGGAAGGAGGAAGAAGAGGAGCAGGAGCAGGAGAAAGAGGAGCTGGAGCAAGAGAAGGAGAAGGAGGGATTGCTAGATCCCTCTGCTTCTGCATTCCCAATTGTCGATTTTCCTCACTTTTAAAAAGGGAAGGGAAAGAAAAATGAACTGTTCTACAAGCAGTATTTTTTAAAAGCGAAACAAAACTTCCAAACTTTCACATTCCAGGATGGGAAAAATCTCATCAGGAGGGAACAGGGATTCCAAACAGTCTAGGATGAACTCTAAGGGGAAGGCAACAATCCTTGACCAGAGAAGGTTGGACATTCCTGTCATGGCATTCTATATCTAATCAATGCAAAGGCATTTGCCCACCCAAAGAAATGAAGCACAGCAGCCTGTGTGTTGGCAGAAGTTAGAAAACATTGTGATATCATCTGTTCCTATACTTAAAAATAGATTGTGAGCCATCCTCAACATCAGGCAAGATATGTCAATGAGCCCTCAGGCCCACAGCTGCTTTTGAAAGTAGTATAGGATGGTCCAGTAAATTGTATTCTCCAGAGCATGCCAATGCTATTTATTTTACCTTGCTCATTTAGTTATTCCATCTCACCACATTTGAGTTTTTTCCCTCATGCTGCCAAAACTGGTCCAGCTTTTTCCATATTGCTCTTCAAGGGAGACAGCTTGTTATATTAACATAGAATGGAATGGAATGGAATGGAATGGAATGGAATAGAATAGAATAGAATAGAATAGAATAGAATAGAATAGAATAGAATAGAATTTTTTTATTGGCCAACTATGATTGGATAGGAATAGAATAGAATAGAATAGAATAGAATAGAATAGAATAGAATAGAATTTTTTTA
>BLBF01000073.1:16309674-16325135 GCA_015471245.1 Laticauda colubrina
TATCTATCTATCTATCTATCTATCTATCTATCTATCTATCTATCTATAATTTTTGCATTTTCTGCTTCAGGATTTCTCTTTTATAGAAAGATGTTTGGTCTTGCCCTTAAATATTGCCCTTACTATTCTGAAGATGCCACAATACAAAACAGGAATGTGGTTTTTGCATCTAAAATAATGTTATATGGTGACTATTTGAAAACAACCAACTTTTGTTCAATGGACATTTCAAAACTGTCTGATGGTCAAAGAAACTAGCCATTTGTGAAGACTGTACATTTTAGTGTGGGGTTGAATTATCAAAGCTTGTGCAAACAAAGGATATGAACTACAGCAAAAACAAAATCAGAATGTCAAAATTCAAAATAGTTGAATACTTTTTAAGAGTTTGTTGCAAAGCAGGGTGTCAAAGCAACACCATGTTACATATAACTTTTTCAGTTAGTATTTATTCAGTCAATTTATACCATTCCTTTTTGTTCAGACAAGCACTCAAGAAACCTTAGTAATATAGATAGATAGGTCATCTGATCAGTAATGACAAAGATAATTATAAGACAGACTAACATGCTTCAGGGACTTTTTCTTTCTTTCTTCCATGTCTATTTCAAAAATGTTATTCATGACTGAGTTGATAAGAGGCTTTCAAAGAAGCAGAAAAATCTGAAAGGCTTGTTATTCAGTTCTGTGTTTTGTAGGTGTGTTCACACTCTGGGAAGGAACTGCCTAGTCAGCTCAGCTGTGCTTTGAGCCATGTGTAAAATATTTTTCAAACACCATTTTCAGTTAATCTGAGGTGTTTTTAAACAGCAAAGTCCTTCCAAATCAAGAGTTTTCCTCATTAGAGATCTTTAATATACCACAATTCCGTCTTTGTTAGATGTCCTGCAGAGATGACAATTTGGTCTCCTGACTTTCATTGATAGCATCGCGGGCTAACTAAAATGTATAGAATGTATATTGTCCCATGAGATTAAGTCGAATAAACTGATGATTATTTTTAAATGGGAAAATATGGCATAAATATTGGTTAAAACCTAGGCTAGGGATGAGATAAGGCCAACCTTATGTGAGGATAAGGGCCTGCTAGAGCACTTGGTACCAAAGTAAATTATAAGAGGGGAAAAGCAGTAAAAAGGCATTATTATACTGGTTGCTGTCAGTAATTAAGTAATGTCCATGGAGATTCTCAGTCATCCAGGCCATGGTTGTCCCAAAGGTGCTTTTAGAAACAGCAACAGTAACTTTCTTTGCTTTTCCTTGAAGATGTTTCATTTCTAATCCAAGAAGCTTCTTCAGTTCTGACTGAATGATGAGGAATGGAAAGATTTAGATTCTTTGCAGTCATCTGGTCATTAGTACTCTCTCTGAGAGCCGTTGAGGCCCCTTGGGGGGTTATCTGTGTTCTTCAGACCTCAAAACCCCCAAAGTGGCCTCAACAACTCTCAGATAAATGTTAACAATCAGATGACTGCAAGCAGTATAAATTCTTCCATTCCTCACCATTCAGTCAGAACTGAAGAAGCTTCTTGGATGAGAAGTGAAATGCCTTCAAGGAAAAATAAAGAAAGTCCAGCTGCCTTTTGAAAAAAGCACTTTTGCAACTTCTATAATTAAAAAAGTATTTCTACTATTTCTATTTTTAGGCTCTTCTGTCATTCTTACTTTTTCTAACTTGTTTCTACAATTCTGATTTTCCTGGGGAGGGGGGGAGAGATTTTTAAAATATATCTGCATTAGGTCTGTGTGTGCACATAAAATAACAGGTAAATAAAGCTCATTCACACCATCTTAAAAACTCAGATCAAATAAAAATATAACATTCAAACTCCTCCAGTTTCTAAACTGCCATTCATTTCATAAGATTAATCTAAGAAATTGACTCACAGCCTATTTATTGTAGAAAATTACCCAAGAATGGTTTCTTTTTTTATTTCCCTAATTTACCAAGGTGGAAATTGTCACAGAAAATGATGATATGTGATAATCACTTGACTCAAGAACTTTAAATAATTGAAATATTTATGATTTTCAGTGTGCCAAATGTTATACCACTGAGAAGAAAATGTCTTTCCCTGCCACTTCTAAGAGTGTAATAGAGGAATAGTGGTAATGAAAATAACACAACTACTGACTTGATATGACAATGTGCAATAGAATTAAATTTGCACAAAGATTTTAATTTAGTTTTATAATATGCAGCAAAACTAATGCGGATTCACAGTTCAAAAACTGTAGGCAGACTTTGCAAAGTTTGATGTCGAGCTCAAAAGATTATAGACTACAAAGAGGTAAAACATATTTAAATAGCACAGGATATAAATAAATAGGATTCACTATGTCGAGATACAATCAGAGATAAACAGAACATTCATGATCTGTGGGGAGGGAGAGATTAAAATTCAATTTTCAAATGTTTGACAGGACAATCTAATAGTCATGAAAAGATCCATAGAACTAAAATTAATGATCAGATATTCTTTTTATTTTTCTTCTCACAATGACAGCTACAATCTATCCAACAATACGTTGATCAATAAACAAAAAAAAGTATTTCAGAGATTTCACCAATCCCATTAGTCCCAATAATACATGTAAACGGGAATGTTTAAAAGTTATGAGGAATGCATTCTGACAACATGCGACCATTATGAATGAAAACATTTAACAGATTAAAAACAATCATCTGTAAGAAATTAAAATGATTTTTAAAAAGTACACAAAAGAGCTATCAAATCCAAGTAGGTTTTGAGCTGGGGTGGGCTTCAAAAATATCAGCAACCGGTTCTCTGCCCGGTTGCTGGATGGGCATGGCCATGGTGGGCATGACCTAGTCGGCCTCCTCCACCAGGGTGAGGGGGGCCTGTTTTTACCATCCCCAAGTTACGGAGGCTTTCCTTGAGCCTTCGGGAAGGTGAAAATGGCCTCCCCTGGGCTCTGGAGACCCTCCAGAGGCCAGAAACAGGCACATTTCCTGCCTCCTGAAGGCTCCTGGGGGCCTATTTTTTACCCTCCTGCAGCCTCCACGCAGACCCTGCACTTCCCTGGCATCCAAATGAGTTACATGAGGACTCCTGGGAGGGGAGATGTAGGGTGGGCAGGGCCACCAGGGGTGGGATTTGCTGGTTCGCTGAACTGCCCTTAAAATTAGCGATGGTTTCTCCTGAACCAGGGGTGAACCGGTAGCAGCCCACCCCTGGTTTTGAGACCAACTCTCTCATCAAAGATTCAGAGACTGTGCCCATATCATTTTTATCAATAATGTCACTCTTGTCTAATTTTATACCAACCTCCCCCCCCCCCCCATTTCAATTGGTCACATTCTCCAATATTCTCTATAACTGTTTTCTGCCCATAACCATTTATAAATCTTCTTTTTTGCAGTCATCGACATGGTTGCATGAGAGAAGAGACTTTGGCACCAGTACGCAATCAAGCCCTTTGGCCAACTTAAAAACAAAACAAAACACATCAGCTTTTAATCCTAAAGGTTCTCCAATAATTTATGCAGAATGGAACTGAGGTAGCACAGGCTTTATCGGACACCCCTAAAGGGCGTAAGAAGTCATTAAGCCTAATGCTTGATAACCCTGGCTTTCAATAAACTAATGCTGCCAAAACTGAGAAAGCCCAATGTAATTTAGAGCCCATACATGCTACTGGGTATTCTGTCTTGCATTTCATTTCCTCCCATAAACTGGTTGTCTTTCCTATTCCTTTTTCACTGTTGTTTCTCTCCTTAGTAGTCTATTGTATCTGAATACAGGCAGTCAGAAAAATAAATAGATAGTAGCAGAATAATAGTGTAAAGCCATCTGATGGTCTTCTGGATTTTTACAACCCTAATGTGATAATTCCAGTTAATACTTTTTCTTCTCCTTTTCCTTTGACTTTCCAAATGTACCGGATGAAGAGCAAATCTGAAGATTTGCTTATGCAGAAGAGCAGGAAAAGGCAAGGCAGAATAACAGAGTTGGAAGGGACCTTGGAGGTCTTGTAGTCCAACTCCTTGCACAATCAGGGCACCCTATATCTCTTCAGACAAATGGCTTCCATTCTTTTTTGAGAACATCCAATGATAGAGCATTCACAACTTCTGAAGGCAAGTTGTTCCACTGGTTAATTTTTCCCATGTCGGGTAATTTCTCCTTAGTTTTAGGTTGCTTCTCTCCTTGATCAGTTTCCATCCATTGCTTCTTGTCTTGCTTTCTGGTGCTTTGGAAAATAGGTTGACCCCCTCTTCTTTGTGGCAGCCCTTCAAATATTGGAATACTGTTATCATGTCACCCCCAGTCCTGGTTTGCACTAGACAAGACAAATTCCTGCAACCATTCTTCATATGTGTTAACCTCCAGCCCAGTGGCAGATTAAAGCTCACAGGTGCCCTAAGCACTGACAAATCTTGGTGCTCCCCTCCTTTGTACATACTGTACAAACGAAGATGGTGGTGGTGCCCCCTTTGGGCCTGGTGCCCGAAGCACATGCTTAGTCTGCTGAATGGTTAATACACCATTGCTCCAGTCCTCTAATCATCGTTGTTGCTCTTTTCTCCACTCTTTCCAGAGTCTCTACATCTTTTTTTTTATAAAAAAGAATGGAATGGAATGGAAAATTAGAATAGAATAGAATAGAATAGAATAGAATAGAATAGAATAGAATTTTTTATTGGCCAAGAGTGATTGGACACACAAGGAATTTGTCTTTGGGGCATATACTGTCTGTGTATATATAGGGAAAAAATACATTCATCAAGAATCATAAGGTACAACACTTTGTGAAAGTCAAAGGTTATTAATAAGCAATCAAATCATATTAGGGAACAAATAAAATAATATACATTATAAAGGTACAAGCAACACAGTTATAATCATAAGTGGGAAGGATAGGTACTAGGAAGGATGAGAGGAATAATAGCAATACAGTCTTAGTAAATAAGTTAACAGTGTTGTGAGAATTAGTTGTTTAGCAGAGTGACAGAGTTCAGGAAAAAACTGTCCTTGTGTCTAGTTGTTCTGGTGTGCAGTGTCCTATACTGTCGTTTTGAGGGTAGAAGTTGAAACAATTTATGTGCAGGATGTGAGGGGTCTGTAGATATTTATAATAGGGTGACCAAACTTCGATGCAGTATTCTAAGACTAAAACCTTTGCTGATTCAGGGGTGAAATGGCTGAGAGACTAAACCTGAGATCTCTTGAAGAACTTTGCTCCTTGTCTTAAGGAAATGCAGGCCAAGTCCATCTTTGAGATAAGCCTAGGTTACCCTCAAAGTGGCATGCAAAAAGAAGGTCAGAAATTCTATCATGCCAATGTTATACTAGGCAGAGTGACAAGCCCTGCACCTGGTTGCAAATTTTGAGGAGAGCGTGCACATCGGAACATGCATACCCACACCCATGCAGAAAGTGTCAGCGATTTAATGCATTATTATTTTTTCTTTACCGGGGTAAGCTTGTCATTTATGTTTCTTCCTGGGGCATCCACATGTCTTGGGTGGGCTTTGTGCAGATGGTTGCAGCAGCTGAGCCCCTCTATCCTCCAACAAGGTTGGGCAAATGCCCGTGGTCACCAGCCAACCAGATCTGTGAGGCAGGCTGGAGCATCGCATCTCGAAAATACGCTCGACGTTCCCACTGAACAAGTGGCACAATTGCCTAGTTAGCAGTTGTTTAGAGAATAATGTTTGCTTGCTTTTAATGCAAGGCTCAGCCAGTTTGTTAGCAAGGAGCTTGACAGCAAAGTCATAACAGATGGAGGTTTAAAGTGCTGATAACCACTCCGCTGAATATTGCCACAGGCTTAGCTGTGGAATGGCAACACTTGAAATAAAGTTGGAATTATGTCACATATTTCTCTACTAGAAGCCAATAGTTTGTGAGTTGCAAACATATAAGGGAAAGACTGAAGTTAAAGCTACAGTCCTTTGCATGCTCATTTTGATGCAAGTAACTCTGGTGAATGCAATTTACTCCTGGTCCGCTTTAGGACTGAGTCGCAGAATCTACTTGAAGGCAAAGTAGGAACTAGTTAACCCTTTTCTCAAAATCAAAACCCTATTTTTTTCATCAAGTCCTCTTGATTTTGTGTGTTCATATTTTAGCCAATACGGCTAGTCCTCGGCTTACAACAGTTTTATTTAGTGACAGTTCCAAATTACAACATCACTGAAAAAAAGTGACTTAAGGCCATTTTTCACACTTACGACGATCGTAGCATCCCCATGGTCATGTGATCAAAATTCAGATGCTTGGCAACCTGTATGTGTTATGTCTTGGTCATGATGTAAGTTTAAAAATTTTAATTTTAAAAAAAGTTCAAAAATGGATGGAAGTGAATCAAGGAAAGAAGCAGAGGTGCCATTCAGCAGGTTCTGACCAGTTCTGGAGAACCGGTAGTGGAAATTTTGAGTAGTTTGGAGAACCAGTAAGTGCCACCTCTGACTGGAGATTTTATAGTATCCTTCCCTGGCCACATCCACCAAGCCATGCCCACAGAACCAGTAGTAAAAAAAATTTCAATCCCACCACTGGAAAGAAGCAACCTAAAACTAAGAAGTTTCCCAACAGTGAGAGCAATCAACCAATGGATTAGCTTGCCTTCAGAAGTTGTGGATGGTCCAACACTGGCAGCTTTGAAAAAGAGACTGGAGAACTATTTGTCTAAACTGGTATAGGGTCTCCTGCTCAAGCAGGAGGTTGGACTACATGACCTCCAACATCCCTTCCTTCTCTATTATTCTATCATCTTCTTTTAACGAGCCCATAATTTCTTTCCTGGTGGAGTCTGGGCAACCAAATGGAGCTAGCAGAGTGTTTACTGGCCGAATGCCCTTCCTGTCACCAAAGCAGAGTTTTGTTCAGCAGATACATCCTCACTGTGCCCAGAGAGAGAAATATCTGCCTCTAACCTAGGATCGAACTCACGGCCTCCTGATTGTGAGGTGTGAGCTCACCTCTAGGCCACTGCAGTGCTCACTTAATTATTCTATGACTCTATTAAATCTTTTTTTTAATAGGAATATGTGCTCATGCAGCTCCTTCCCTCATAGAAAAGAAAGGAGGAAGAGCAAGAGCTTTGTAAAATTAAATGGTACAATAACATTTTGCACTTTAACAGAGACTCAAATAAACACAAAGTCTAACAATAACACCTGTAGAAATAAAAGAATTGATGGACAAGAACTTCTCCCAATTTTAGTCACTGTTGGCAGCGTAATGTCATAATTACATTCCTAACTACATGGTTATAAAATAGCAATAAATCTCAATAATATGCTGCCAATTATAGCCTCTCCTCCATGGGTGGGAAAGCTCTTGGATCCCTTTCAACCTAAAAAAAGGGGTGGGTGGGAAATAAAACAAAGGCAAAAAAGAAAAAGATAAAATGAAGCTAGTTTTATTTTATGACAGTACTGTATTTAATGAATCACACCAATAACATGCTCACAGATGCCTTAGTGAACGTTGCAAATGATGAGGATAAAAAAAGGTAGCAGACAAAGGAGGTTATTAAAAGAGAGGATGATGGAGCATTTTTGAATTAGACATCACGGAGTCATTATGTTGTAGACTTAACACGATTAAATAGAAATAACAACTTAGTAACAATATTCTTCATTTACTCACTCTCCTTCTTTCCTTCCTCCTTTTCTCCCTCCCACTCTCCTTCCCTCCCTCCCTCCCTTCCATTCTTCCTTTCTCCATTCCTTCCTTTTTTCCTGAAAATATACAGAATTTACTTCTTTTTCTAGAATTACACTAAACTGTTTATTTCTTAAATTATCTGTCTACACTTTCCTTCCTTCCTTCCTTCCTTCCTTCCTTCCTCCCTCCCTCCCTCCCTCCATTCCTTCCTTCTTTACAGAGGTGGCATTCAGCAGGTTCTGTTCAGTTCTGAAGAACCGATAGCAGAAATTTTGAGTAGTTTGGAGAACCAGCAAATACCACCTCTGAGTGGAGATTTTACAGTATCCTTCCCCTGCCACGTCCACCAAGCCACACCCACAGAACCGGTAGTAAAAAAAAAAAAAATGAATCCTACTACTGCTTCTTTCCTGAAATTAGATTGAGTTGTTTTTGCTTTTCTACAGTTACACTAAACTGTTTATTTCCTAAATTATCTATCTCCACTATTTTGTGAATGTTCCAGAAATTGTTTTTTTATAAAGTTCACATGCTCTCATCTTACCATTCAGAAAATATCCATCCTACTTCAAGTAAGCTTTGTCTGGGAATTCATACTCAACCATAAATGTGGATTCCTTGAATGAAGCAGAGAAGAGATGATATGGAGAAACCGCTAAACTCATTTCAGTTAAGATGACCACGCTGGACCAAACTAGGGAGCCCAAAGGTGAAAGGCTGTTCCTTGATCTACTAAGCTAAGGAAGTAATTTCATTTTTTCCATTAAAGAGCGGCAGAGGGAAAGATTGCTGTATGACCGAAAATGCACTGCAAATATCAGGGTTACCAAAAGTCACAAAGAAACCTTTAAAATAATTTAAAGTGGTGATAGGACAAGCAATACATTGAATTTGTACCGAGGCAACAGTGATTAACCCTTCACCTTCATTCTAACAGTACTTGGATTAAGAGAAATTGG
This sequence comes from Laticauda colubrina, assembly GCA_015471245.1. Classification (NCBI taxonomy): domain Eukaryota; kingdom Metazoa; phylum Chordata; class Lepidosauria; order Squamata; family Elapidae; genus Laticauda; species Laticauda colubrina. The sequence goes on from BLBF01000073.1 coordinate 16,318,274, forward strand.
AGTTTGTTGACAATGATTTTGATACTGCAAAACAAGATATATGACTTTTTTAAAAAAAAAACCACATTGCTCTGGACAACATGTCAGAGTGACTGCTGTCTACTTTATCTTTACTGTGTACTAGGGAACTTTAGCAGTGGCAATAGCACTTAGACTTATGTACCACTTCATGGTGCTTTACAGCCGTCTTGAAGCAGTGTTGCAGAGTCAGACTATGGCCCCCAACAATCTAGGTCCTCATTTTACTGACCTCAGATGGATGGAAGGCTGAGTCAACCTTGAACAGGTCAGGATCGAACCCTTGGCAGTGAGCAGTGAGTTAGCCTGAAGTACTGCATTCTAACCACTGCACCACAACTCCTCATCTTTAGTTCAACCCTGTGATGTAACTCTCCAATTTATTATCTCAAGAGTTGGTTCCTACAGCATGCAAATCACTTTTCTAACCTTGAGTACTCATATGATAAGTACCATGTTTCCCTGAAAATACAACCTGCTCCAAAAATAAGTCTTAGCTTGATTTTTACATGTATGCCCAATATAAGCCCTACCTACTAAATAAGCCCTAATTAAGACCCCACCCACTCTAGGATGCATGGGTAAAAACTAAGCTAAGGTAGGGATGGGGGAGTGGAGCTGCCCTACCTCAGAAAGTTGCAGCCAGGCCTTGCACACCTCGGCCCATTTCTTTTGCAGCTGGCAAGGCTTTCCTGAAGTCCTCTGCAACCAATAACAGAGCTCAGGATCAATCCAGATATCCAAATATTATAGACCAGTGCTAATGGTTGATACGGATTGCTGCTAGCATCCTAGGTCTTGACCAAGTATCTGTTCTGACCTAGTATCTGTTCTGATCACAAAATCATGAAGCAGACTCCTCATCTTGACAAAACCCCTGTTATTTAGGCGAATGTGAATTCCTCTCATTCCCATCCAGCAACATCCTGGCAAACAGCCTTTCAAGAGTGATTTACAACTACAGACCTTTATCAGGCCTGGAGAGTTGCCAGGCCAATAGCTTCCAAACTCAACGCTGCAACATAAAATATTTGGCAAGGAGTTAGGAACAAATCTTCACTCTAATTAAATGAACTAATTGTCTCCTGCAAACACCACTTCCCTTTCACTCCTTTTTATTCCCTATGGGAGGGGCCATTCACCGTCCACCTTTGCCTTTACTCCTGAGTCAACCCTTGTTCCTTAACTGTTCCCTTCTCCTGGCATCTCTGTGCATGCGCACACTGGAAACAGGCTCCAGCTGTTCTTCTGCCCCACTGATCTCTGACTCCAAAAGCAGCTGATAACTGTCAGACAGCCTTGGACCCATATCTGCCTCCAATGCAAAGCACTCGTCAGAGCCTTCCCCAATCTCCAGGGCTGACTCATATTCCTCCCTAACCTCCTCACTGTCCAAGTCTGCAGCCAGCTCTACTGGCCACTGGCAGGCCACAACAGTATTTTTTTTTAATATATGATACAGTGAGTAGTGCAGTTTTTTGCAGTTCCACTGGTGTTATTGCAGTAAGCTGCAACTTCTTGATGTATTTTGTCAAATTCTTGGACATGGTGCCAAGTGCCCCGATGACAATGGATATCACTGTCACATGTTTCATCCATAATCATGTAGTTTTGATGGCCAGGTCATGATATTTTGTGGGTTTTTTTCCAGTTCTTTTTCTTCGACTTTGGTGTTTCCTGGTACAACAATATCAATAAATAGTATGCTTCAGTTTTCAATGACTGTGATATCTGGTGGTGGTGTGTTCTAAATGACAACTTTTTTCACTTTATGTTCCCATGACATTATTATTATTATTATTACTATTATTACTATTGTTGCTATTGTTACTATTGTTACTATTGTTACTGTTGTTGCTGTTGTTGCTATTGTTGCTATTGTTGCTATTGTTACTATTACTATTTTGCTGTAGAATTTACCTATGATGGAAAATATGAAGTAGAAAAGCTGGTCACTTGTTTATTTGGGCTATTTTTTTTAAAGCGCAAAACAAATCCTATAAAAATAAAATGAAATACTCAGGCTAAAATTAATCAGTTGCAGTGATTTATAACAAGTGGTACAAAGGCAGGGCATGACGTCTCAGTACACTAAAAGAGGGGAAAAACACAAACCCTTGTTTACTCAAATTATTTGTTTTCTTCTCTCTAATGAATGTAATTCTAATGTACAAGTGATAACACTGGCATTTCTTTGAAATGTTGATTCAGTTTAATTATGAAAATCACCAAGGTATTTTCTGCCTGCTCCATCACTCCCTGTACAAGAATAATCACATCAACATCATTCATTTAATCTTCAAAGAAGAAGCCCATGTCCAAAAACAAGCCTTCAAATAGCTTCATTAGTGCTATTTTTTTTTAGGCAAAAACACTTAGTGAGAAGCAAATGATTGAAAGAGAGAAAGAAGGGGAAAAAACAGCCATTGGTTTCTTCTCATTCCTGATCTGCCTGACGGAGATCAGGTTTCCATTTTCTGATTGTTGAAATTTGCATTCTTCACCCTGTTTGTTAAACAGCTTCCCAAAATTTCATGGGGAAAATATGGGAAGTTAAAAATCACTTCCCAAAATTTCATAGGTCATTGGCAGAGTTCAGGTGAAAAAAAATCAAGAAGAAAGTGACCAAGAACTGGATAATGGTCTAAGGAAATATATACCTTGTGCCAGAGATGGTATTCAGCAGGTTCTGACCAGTTCCAGAGAACCGGTAGCAGAAATGTTGAGTAGTTCGGAGAACCAGCAAATACCACCTCTGACTGGCCCCATCCCCATCTATTCTCTGCCTCCCGAGTCCCAGCTGATTGTTTGGGCCTTATTTTGTTGCCTTGCACAGAAGAAAAGAGCTGGAAAGCAGGTTAGAGAGGTGGGAATAGAGAGTTTTCAGTAACCTTCCCCAGGGAGTAGGGAGAGAATGGGCATTTTGAAGTATCTTTCCCCTGGAGTGGGGTGGGAATGGAGATTTTACAATATCTTTCCCCTGCCACACCCACAAAACCATGCCATGCCATGCCCACAAAGCCACACCGACAGAACCGGGAGTAAAAAATTTTGAATCCCACCACTGCTATGTGCATATATTGGTATACACACAAGGTGTGTATATGCTATTAGATGCTGTAGATATATGCTATTGATCTACAGCAGGGCTGTCAAACTCAATTTCATTGAGAGCTGCATCAGGGTTGTGTTTGACCTTGAGGGCGGGATGGGAGTGGCCAGGGTAGGCATGACCAGCTTGATGTCACTTGTGTTGGGGGCACCGGTGGTCACCTGAGCACTCTGCCAGCAAAAAGGGCTCCCAAACTCAATTTCTGGCTGCGACAACCTCCTGCAACCCTCTGCCAGCAAAAATGGAGCTCATGAAGGCTCTGTGTGAACCTCCCGAGCTCTGTTTTTGCTGGCAGATGCACTGCGGGCCAGTCCCTCGCTGTTTCCAGGATAGCCCCGTGGGCCAGATCTAAGCACTTCATGGGCTGGATCCAGCCCACAGGCCTTGAGTTTGACACCCGTGATCTACAGCATATTTAGCATGCAGATTTTATGCAAGATCTCTCACTAGGTACTGAATATATTTAAGCACCGAGTTATTTTCCAAAACGATGCAAGCAGATTCTGACAATAAATTTACAGTAACATAAATATTTGTTCTCAAAGCAAGCCAAAACTTTGTTCAAGAGATATGGTACAATAGATGAGAAAAACTCAAAGATACAAATATGCATCTAGAAATGTGTGCACCTTACATTTCTATGCACACTCTGGTTAATCACCTTGGAAGTTGGTAAAGATTCTGCTGAAAGTCTATTCTATTGTATCTGCTACAGTTTCTGCCCGATCTCAGCAGAGGCTATAAAGCAAAGGATGAAATTGCAGCAGAAAGCATGAGAATGTTCTGATTCGCCCCCCTGATAAATTATTATCTGTATTAAAAATTGCCATGTTAAGAAGGATTCCTTCCTTTTTCCTAATTCATCCTACTTAACATTTGAAGGATGATTTTTAGATTGCTGAGTTTCTTGGTTCATAAGGAGAGGCAAGTGTAACAGAATAACAAAGTTCGAAGGGACCTTGGAGGTCTTCTAGTCCAACTTCCTGAGCAAGCAGGAGACCCTATAATATTTCAGACAAATGATTGTCCAATCTGAAAATAAACTGGTCTTATATTAATTTTTGCTCCAAATGATGCATTAGGGATTATTTTGTGGTTAGGTTTTATTTTCGGGGGAAATAAGGTACTAAATGTGTGGTGATCTTAACTGGGGCTTATTTTGGGGGCAGGGCTTATATTACAAGCATCTTGAAAAATCATGCTTGGGCTTATTTTCTGATTGGGTCTTATTTTAAGGGGAACAGGGGTATGTGGTTTGTGTATACTATTTCATTATTTTTCACAGATTTTTTTTCTTTATAAAAAGTATACCTTTGGAAAAACCTACCAAGATTCATAATACATAATTCAACTTAAGTGTCTATCAGCAATCCAGTGAGGTGAATATGAAACTAATACAAATGCACCCATTATTATCCTTAAAAAGAAATCTTTCTTTCCCCTGATGATTTGCATGCAAATTAACTTGCACTGTTGAACTGAGAATGTACCGTAGGAAGAATGTAATGCTGGTATGTAACAAGTAAATATATGTAGGTAAGGACAAATAGTAGTATCCACAACACAGTGGATAACGCACAATCTAAGAAGTGCTGAATCTTTAAGCAAGAACCTTGTGTTTGGGTCTACTGGAGAGGACTTAATGTTGCTCACTCATTTTCATTAACCAACATTAAGCATATGGAGAATTTCTGTCCCTCTAAATTTGAAGAGGATATGCCTTTTCAGTTGAGCTGGACAATAATACTTCACCTTTATGATCATTCTCTTTTCTGCCTTCTTTTCTCTCCTCATAAAATATTTAGCATTCTCTTGAATGGCCAATCTGATTACCCTTACATTCAGATTTGCTGATGATGTCACAGAAATGTTAAACCAATTATGTTAAGTTAGCGCCTCCATTCTGCTTGACTTGTTAACCCAGGATCTGTTAGGACAGCATGGCATTTGTGTGTGTGTGTGTGTGGAAAGGCCCACAAGAAATGAACCTAAGGTACACTTTTGAAAACATCCTCTATTAATTCTGCCCATATTGAAATATCAACGCAAGATGTTGATACCATGGTCTGATATGGAGAAGGAGCTATAAAGAGATAGTAAACATGATTGCGTTATTACAACTGAAAAATGAAAAGGTGAAAGAAAGAGGGAGCGAGGGAGGGAGGGAAGAATAAGTTATATGTATTTTGTATGTGTACGTTTTCATTCACACAATATTAGAGAGAATCAGCAAATTAATCAACTAAACTTGAGGAATCTATTGGTTTACCCCATGTACTGACGTTAAAGCTCTAGCATAATTTTCCTCATTATTATCGAACAGATTTTTTAATTTTAATTGTAGCTTTATTTATATTTTTCTCAATCAAGCAAGATAATTTGGCTTATTTCTAGAAAATGGCTTTAATTTTAATTTAGTTCTCCCACATTTATTTTTCTACTGAGAAAACACATTTATATTGGTTGATAATTTGCAGGTTTACATACATATTATACTTGTATTAGTTCAGTGTTTACATTCCAATGATTTCGGGATCCAGTAATTTCTGCTATCTGTACACCCATGCAGAAAGCTTTCCATTTCCCTGGATATATTCCCATCCGACACATGATTATTGCAAGAATTAGGAGTCCTGTTGAAGAAAGTAATTAGGGACTGAATTGTAGGTCTAATTATCTTTAATAAAATGTTTCAAGTTGGTTGTGAATAATATAATTATGAATCGTTTTAAAATTAATTTGTGTTGACTTAAGTTATCCTTGCACAACCTGGGGCTATCCAGATGTGTTAAACCACACTATGAATTGAAGCTGACTCACCACTTCATGACACTGACAATATACTTGGTGTTATGAAACTCTGATAATTTTTCAGTCATGATAGATTGCATTCAGCTCCAAAGAAAAGGAGAGCTACATTTGTTGTAAGAAGGCAGATTAAACAGAACATAAGCAGAATGATCCTTAGCACTCTCTGAGCTTGGTTGTTTGCTTGCAGATGTTTCATTACCCAAACTAGATAACATCATCAATGGATCCAACTTTGAGCTACAAATTTTCTCTTTTATTGACAAGCAAAAAGATGTTGCTGCGAGTTTGTAAAAACAGAGTTGGGTTCATTTTTTTCCAGCCTCTGCCAAACATCACCTCATCCATATAATTTTTAAGGAGGATGAAGCTCTGACTTCCTTTGCATCTACTCATCCTTCCTTGAAGGTCCCCTTAGCACCAATTAATTTAATTATTTAATTAAAAGGAGAAAAATCTCAGTTCAATAAGTACAGCTTTTCTTTTAAAAAAATATTTTATTGATATTCCAAGTTTAAGAACATAGATGACAGGTAGGTAGATAGATAGATATGGTAAGGAGGTAGGTAGGTAAAGATAGATAGAGATTGGTGATATATAGATAGATGGCAGATAGATAGATAGATAGATAGATAGATAGATAGATAGATAGAGTAGGAGATAGATATGATAGATATAGATGATTAGATAGATAGATAGATAGATAGATAGATAGATAGATAGATAGATAGAGTAGGTAGAGATAGAAAGATATAGGTGATAGATTAGATCGATAGATAAGTGATAGATAGATGATAGGTAGGTAGATGTGGTAAGTACGTAGGTAGGTTAAGATAGGGATAGGTGATACATAGATTGTAGGTAGTTAGCTAGATAGAGATAGATAGATAGATAGATAGATAGATAGATAGATAGATAGATAGA
>BLBF01000073.1:16356373-16373306 GCA_015471245.1 Laticauda colubrina
GGGGGAGGGGGAGAGGGGAAAACCCACATATTTTTGAAACTTACATTTTAGCGCTTGGCTTCAAATGCACAGAATGTTTGCTGTGCAAACGAGGATGCACTTAAAAAAAAAAAAAACCTCAACACGTGTTATAAATTATTAAAGCGTAAATAAACCAATAAACAAACGCGCTTCCAAAGACCTGGTTGTGAAACCTTTCGGTGCCTTTTCGGGATGTGCATGCATACCCTCCCCATTTTCCCCCCTTTCCTTTGACTGTCTTTTGCATTAAAAAAAAAATCAAAGCATCATTTCGGAGATTAAAGCCTTTTCTATAGAAACTACAATGTACGTATGTATTTATTTATTTTGCCCTCCCTGCTTCTCCTTCATGGAGCATCTGTTCTGACTGTGTTTCAGAATTGCACCCATCCGTTTACCAATTATGAGGCAGTTTTCTTCATCACCCGGAGGCCATGAATGCTGCTGTTTCGTGGCTCTTCAAAAACTCTTCAAAAACGAGACTTTCTGACTTCCGGAGTGTGGGTGGCAAAGAAAACGGTGCAAATCTACGAATGGCCTTCGACATAGTTCTTCAAACAAAACAATTTCCCTCCCCCTCCCCGCCCTTTAATCGATTCGGGATTAAATTTGCCAAGTTATTTTAAGGTCCACCTCGGTTGAATTAACGAAAAACAGCCGCCATCTCGCACAGCTAAAGTATGTAAAGTTACCCCCTCTTAGTAAACCCCAGAGTTTCAATTTCAAAAAGCTAGGCTGATTTCGCAATGCCGACTAACGAAGGGAACGGAAAATCCGCATTGCCAACTCGGGGGTCCCTTAATTCCTACCTTTTTAAAGAAAATTCGAAGATTGTTGTAACTTCACTTAAACGCCAAACCAACCCACGGATGGAAATAATTTCAAACGGGCACCGTTCCTTACACTAAAAAAAGTAGGGAGGTGGAGAATGGAAGCGAGGGAGGGGGGGGGGGATCACAAATTCTGAAATAGCAACGACTTTTGGATACATTGGCAGGTCCTTCACCAAATCCATGAAGACATTTTCCCTGCCCTCTTTTTCAAAGCCCTGTTTTTCAACCACCCCTCAAACAAACAAACGCGAACAAAGAAAAGGAAGGAAGGAAGGAGGGAGGGAGGGAGGGAGGGAGGGAGGGAGGGAGGAAGGAAGGAAGGAAGAAAGAAAGAAAGAAAGAAAGAAAGAAAGAAAGAAAGAAAGAAAGAAAGAAAGAAAGAAAGAAAGAAAGGGAGCCATTCATTTTGTCAATGGAAAAGAAAGCAATCCCTGGCGTGACTAGCGAAGGGACACTCATGCTGGAAAGCGGAAACCACAATGTAAAACGAAGAAAGCCAAATCAGGATTTATTCCGCAGATTTTTCCTTCCGCGTCAACCAGCAATTTCGTAACAAGGATAACCGGAATAATTATTATCTGCAAAAAGACCTCGTGGTTTCGTCTACAATAGTCTTTTGTGTGTGTGTGTGTGTGTGTGTTTCTGCAGCAGTTCGTCCTCGCTTTCCGAAGGTACCCGACCCAAGAAATCAACCCATCTCTACCTTCGCCCAACCTTCCCGTCCCGCAGTTCGCCCCCTCCCAAACCCCTTTTTTTCCTTTCCCCTCTCCCCAAATCTGCCAAAGGTAAGGAAAGAGACGGAGCCGGCCCTCGCTCGAGATTCTCCGCAGCGTCTCGCTTGGGTATCGCTAGGTCCCTGGTCGTCCCCCCAGCGATAATATTATTATTATTTCCCCAAAGAGTCTTTAGTCCAGAGGAGAAGTCCGTTGCCTTCCCAAACTTCAGTTGCTGCCCTCTCCGCGCAGCCCTCGCCCCTCGGTGCCTCCCTCTCCCTGTCCCAAAGTCTCCGCCCTCCCCCTCCCCAGGCTGCCAAGGTCTCGCAGGGGTGGGGGGCTGTGCGCGGGTCCTTTCTCTGGGCCAAGGTCAGTTTGCATGGGGTGGATTCCGAGAGGGAGACTACTCGGGGGGTTTTGTGTGTGCGTGCGTGTGCGTGTGCGCGTTTGTCTCGCTTCCTCTCTCTTCCCACTCAGTTTCAGTTTATCGTCCCTCTCCGGGCGTCCAAACCAAGCCCAGGGTTCAACTAACTTAAGGCCCGGTTTTAGTAGGTGGCGGAGAATTTCATGCGTTTTTGCTTCTGTCTCTGGTTGCAAAACCAAACGCGCACCACGTTCTTTTTGAGGTCCAATTTCTCGGCGATGGCGGCGATCTTCTCCGAGGAGGGTCGCGGCTGGACGGCGAAGTAAGCCTCGAGGGAGCGCTTCTCCGGCGCAGCGATGGAAGTCCGCTTGCGCTTCTTCTCGCCGCCGTTGAAAAGCTCCGGCTTGTTCATTTTCTCGCGCTGGGCCCCCTCGGCTTCCTCCAGCCACGCCTGCAGGATGGGCTTGAGCGCGATCATGTTGTTGTGCGAGAGCGTGAGCGACTCGAAGCGGCAGATGGTACTCTGGCTCAGCGAGCCCACGCCGGGGATCTTGAGGTTGGCCAGAGCCGAGCCCACGTCGGCCTGCGTCACGCCCAGCTTGATCCGCCGCTGCTTGAACCGCTCGGCGAAGGCCTCCAGCTCGCGCGGGTCCGTGTCCGAGTCGCAGATAGAAGCCAGGCCGGCGGCGCCTGCAGCTGCGGCGGCGGCGGCGGCGGCGGCTTGCCCGGCGGCGCCTCCGTGGTGAGCCGCCGCCACCAGCCCTGGGTGCGGCAGGCCTGAAGGCATGTTCATGGCCGCAGCGGCCGCCGGGTGCGCCAAGTGGCTCAAGCCGTGCATGTGGGAGTGCGGGTGGGCGGACGTGGAGATCAGCCCCCCTCCTCCACCGCCGCCGCCGCCGCCGCCTGCGGCCCCGCCGGCCGCCCCCTCGTGCGCCCCGCCGCCGGACATGAGCGCCAGCGAAGGGGAGGTGATGTGCTCCAGCAAATCGCCCGGTTCCAGCGCCTGGTGGTGGTGATGGTGATGGTGATGGTGGTGGCCCAAGGGCACCGTGGAGGTGGAAGTGCAGGGCACGCTGTTCATGGTGTGGTAAGTGGCGTCCGGCTTGAAAGGGTGGCTTTTGCCCTGCGAGACAGCGATGTCCACGGCGGCTAGAGCCTCTGCCCGCGCCAGCAACGTCTCGTCCAGGGTGGCGAAGAGATTGCCCTGCAGCTGCAACCGACAAAGAGAAACGGGGCAGCGAGGGAGAGGGGGAAAAAAGGGGGGGCATGGGGTGTGTGTGGGGGGGAGAGGAAAACATCCCCGAGAAGGAAAGGAAGCAGGAAGGGAAGCCGCCGCGAAGCGTTAGCCAAAAAGGGTAAGGGAGAAAGGACAGCGGGACGGCGTGGCAAAGGGGATTAAAGGGAAAAGTTGTTTTGTCGTGTAGGAGAAAAGGACGGGTGGGAGGCGGAAGAGAAAGGCGGAAGGGGGCCGAGGGATGCAGGAGAAGAAGGGATGGGGCAGAGGCACCGCCGGGGAGTTGGATGAGCGGTAGAAAAATTGTACCGCCGCGGGAAAATTAATGGGAAGGGTCCACGGAAGTAGCGGAGAGAGAGAGAGGCGCGGTGCGGAAGGTTTGGGGACCATTTTGGCCAGAGGAACAGCAGGAAGGAGAAGGACGGAAAGTGAGGAGGACCGGGAGGCAGAAAAGGGAGAAAGAGAAAGAGAGAGAAAGACAAGAAAAGCAGGCAAGTTGGTTAAGCCAGGGAAGAGCGAAGAAGGTGTTTTTTTTTTGTTGTTTTTTTTGTTTTTCCCCTTCCCACCGCGGGGGAAATCGAGGGAGCTCGCCGTGAGCGAGCGAGCCGGGAAGGGAGAGCCAGAAAAGGCGAACGCGAAGGTGCCAGAGGGTGACCCGCTTTCGGTTCGGTTAGCTGCCTCGGCCTTCCTTGCCAGGTCAATTTGGAAGGGACAACCCGCAAAAAAAAAAAAAAAGAAAGAAAGAAAGAAAGAAAGAAAGAAAGAAAGAAAGAAAGAAAGAAAACGCAGGGGGGAAATTCAGGGGCAGGAAAGCTCCGGGGAGCCTCCTTCCTACCTAACCGTCCAGAAGGGCGGAGACGGTGGCTGTAAGCCACAGCCGCTGCGGCTGAAGCCTAACAAGGCACCCACTGGGCGACAGGGGCAACGAGAGAATAGGAGCCGGCCAACCCGGCGGGGAAAGTCCGGCGGTTTGTTTCTTACCGGCGGAGTTGGGAGACATGCTCTCCGGATGGCTTCCGAGCTGGAGTGAAGCGAGGGGTACTTGTGCTCCGGCAGGGTCGGATGCATGGCGAAGTGGGGCTGCTTGCTGTTCATGGACATCATCGTGGCGGCTCGGCGGGCGGAGAGCAAGAGGGAAACGGCGACCAGGAGGAAATCCGCGCCTAGCGCCACCAGCGCGCCGGGCGAAAGGGCTCTCTGTGCGCCGAGCACAGCCAGGCTGCCGCCCCCGCCGCCGCAGCAGCAGCACATCCGAGGTTACTGAGGCTGGCAGCTCCCCGGGAGCGCGCAGGGCGAGCCTTCCTGCAACCCGGGCCGCTCGACTCTTCTGCCTGCTCTACCCCGGGGCTGGCAGGAGATGCGCTCTTGCTTCCACCTGAGCCCACATCCCGGGGCTCCCGACCGGTTCTCCCTCTCGCGAGAACTTGCGCCTCCAGTTTTGATGGACTGGCCTGGTCTCTCCCCTCCTCCTTCCTGCGCTCTGCCTCCCTTGCCCCCCCTCCTCCTCCTCCTCCTCCTCCTCCATCACCACCTCCCCTTTCTCCTCCCCGCCCCCTGAGTTGTATAGCCGACCTCACGTCGAAGCAGCCCAGGAGTCCGCAGAGAGGACAAAGGCCAAGGCAACCGATGGCGACCTGGGGGTTCCCAAGCCTGTGGCCCCTCCTGGCCCCTTTGCGGAGGAGAGATGGGTAAGGGGGAGGAAACCCGGCAGTGCTGGGCCCCGCGCAGGTCTGGAGCGCAGGATAGCGGGCAGCGCCAGCTGAGTCCTGGTGAAAATGCGGCGGAGGCGAGATGGCTCAGTGTCGGTACATTGACTTGCTCTGACTTTTTGGCGCAAACTGCGGCAGCCGAGCTAAAGCCGGCGTCTTTCCTCGCCTTGCAAACGCCTCTGGATGCCGGGTGACTTCGGCGTTGTGGTTGTGGGGTTCAGTAACTCCCGCAATCTTTGCTCGCTTTGCTTTCAGGCCCGGCCAGGGGCAGTTCTGTTCAACGTTGTTAAAGATAAATAGGAAGCGTGGTTGCCAAAGCGCTTCGTACGACCGTTTCAGACGTTGTTGCCGGAGCTGGAGCGTCCGGCGCGGCTCCGGCGCTGTCCACTCGCTTCAGTGCTGAAAAAGTCAACCTGCTTTTGTGCGGTTCCTTTCAGCGCAACTCTCATCCGCTTCTTAATAAACGGGATTTTACCAGCTGTACGGTGATTGTTTAGACTGGATGCGCAGGACAAAATTGCTATATTCACTTCCCAGAGAAATTGGTGAGCTTTCCTTTGGGGCTCCCCGTAAAAGGGTTTTTTTTTGGGGGGGGGGGGGGGGAATCCATTGCAATCCATGGATCTGTATGTAGAGGGAGAGCTGTGAGTCACCCATTATTGTTCAAGGTTGCTTCTGCTTGAAAAGGTCCCGCCAATCGCTGCCCCCCTTATGGGTGACATTGTCTTTCTTGGGAGATTCTGACTTCGGTGGCATCTTTGCGATGGTGGCATCACTCAGAGCTTTGCTGTCACCCTGCTTCTCCTTCCTTCTTGAGAAAAGTCTTCGTTTATTCAGCACCCTTCAACAGCAACACGAGATGCTCACGGAATCAGTTAGTTCTTGGGGAGCGATTCGCTTAGATAATCTTGAATGAGTGGGTGGGATTCAAAGGGGGGGGGAGTAAGGAAGTGAGTGCTGAGTTTGAGAATAGCCCATTACCTCCTTAAAATAATCCACATTTCAGCGAAGGTCTAGAGTTTCCCCTATCTTTCTCCCTCCCTCCAAGAACCCCCAAAAAACAATATCCCAACTTTTTAAGTGAATCTTATGCTCTGAATTTAGCTCGGTTCAAAGGAAACATAGGTTGGTGGTTTACTGCTAATCTGTCAGTTACATAGATAGAAGGATAACAAAGAAAGAGTCGCGGATCTAACTTGAAGGAGATCGTGTTTTTCTCAAATGTAGCAGGAACATGCTTATTTGGGGTGGGGGGGGATCCCATTTGAAGTAACATGATAATAAGCCTCCAGATATACTTGCTTAGGTCTGATATCAAAACATTCCCTTTATTTACACCAAACAATAATTCTGATGTTGCTTGTAAATTTATGGATTGATCCGAAAAGCCATTCATTCTTCAAAGGAAGGACACTTGCCTTGTTTAATTCCTCAGCAAACAAATGTATTTCCATTTTACGGATGAAAAAAAAAGTAAGTGCAACTCAGATCCTTTGGTTACTTCTTTAGAGGTATCCCTTATGGGTGTGTTAAAATGGAACTCCTGTTAACACAAGATATGGGATTTGAATGTTTATGTCTTCGTTCCCATGTATGAGCAGGCCCCATCTCCATAACCAGAGAATGAGTTTCAGAAATCCCATCTCTAATTCCCTTTACACACACACACACACACACATTGTACACAATAACAGCCACTGGAAATAAATAACTAATGTGAAATAATAATAATAAGAGAGAGAAAATGAATTCAGGATGTTGGTCAAGGGATTGATGTTCTCCTTAAATGTTGGGAAGCATTGTTTTTGATCCCCAAGATTAGTGTGTGTGTGTGTGTGTGTTCTCATGGCATGAACACATTATTTTCTATTATTTACCTCCTGCCTATTTTTCCCCATAGCCCAAGTGACTATAGCACTCTTTAATTTCCATCTTCAGCCTTGAATGTGTCACATGGGGTTCCTGAGTTCAGACTTAGAGATCTCTCAGAAGGGTATCCCAAGCATTCTGCTCTGTCAGGAATGGGTTGGGGAAAGACTAGCATTATTTATCTTGTGAACTCTAGATTGTCGTTAGTAATGAAAAATGCATAGTAAGGCATGTCTTGCAAACTCATGCCTTCAGATCCTTGCCTCCTTGGAAACTACGATTGGACGCTCTCCAGTTTTGAGGACTGACTGCGATTGAATACCAACCACCAACAGTGTAGTGAGTGTGTGGTTGCTTGGCAAAGCTCTTTAGTGAGAACAGGGGAGTGGAGAGTTTCATCAGTGAAAAGTGGCCTATTCTGAACATCTGCATGCTTCTCAGATGGCCCAACGATGAAAGCAGGCAAGGCATTTTCAGGGTGTTGGGAGACCACTAAACACACAGATACAATCCTGGGATTGTGTTTTCACTTCTGAGCTGACAATGCTTGTTCAAACTGTCCCATCTTACTGAGCCAACTAGGTTGTGTTTTTTTTTATGGTGGGCTTAATGGTCTTCAGAGTAAGTGTTTACAGTTTCTTAGTTCATAAACTACTAATAGCATATATGCAAGTAGCATCCCACTAGAGTCACTTATAAGGTAGCCCCATTGCAACAACTAGGATGAGTTAGCTACTGAGAACTCTCAAATGCCACTGGTTTTAGTGGTAGATAAAGTAGAGTTAGGAAACTTAAAGTTTGAATGCATTTCCAAAAAGCTGAGTGCAGGACCTTTCCTGGCAGGAAAAATATATATTCCATAAGATGCAGAGAAAGATAGTTGGATGAAGTAGTTGTTGGACCTTCATAGAATTTAAAGTAAGCAAGAGAGGGAAATAGAGAAGAGAAGAAAAGGGAGGAGAGGGGAAGGGAAGGGAGAGGAAGGGAAGCAAGGGGAAGGGAAGGGAGAGGAGGGGAGGGAAGAAAAGGGGAGGGAGGGGAAGGGAGGGAGGTGAAATGAAGCAAAGCAAACAATAAACAAACAGAGCAGAATAACCTTTAACAGCAATATTAGTACAAACGTGTTATATTTGTGACAGTAGGTAAACTTGCCTTTTCTCTCTGAAGTCAATTTCTTAAAGTTATTTTTCTTTCCTAACCAGTGGAGGATTTTTCATTTGGTTTGTTTCGTTGCATTCCTGGGCATTCTAGGAAGAAGACTGGGACGAATGGTTCTCGTGGTTGCTTCTCACATGAATACTACTTCTGAAAAGCTAATGGGAGGCAAGACTCAGGACCAGCATCTCTTCCGTTTGCCTCAGATTCCAGTGCATAAGCACCATCAAACCACTTGCTTCTGGGATAAGAATTATGGGGGGATTGAATTTTAACATATGGGGGTGGGGGGTGGGCAGCACAGATCAGAGAGATTGGACTGTCCCAGAAACTGGGATGATTATTCTATGGATTCCTTCAAATGTGCTTTTCAAAATCTGGGAATAGTTTAAAGATGATTCCGCTCATGCTAAGAGAACAGAGCTCAGCACTTAAGAGACTGAATGAGAATCCCAGCAATTCTGAGTTTTGTGTTTACGACCAGAAATGCTTCACAGTCTTTAGCATCCAAGTGTAGAATATACTGCGGAGTGATTTAAAGAGATTTTTTTTACATATTATGATGGGGAAGATCTGCCTAAAGTGCTTTGAGCCTTCTTTAAATGTGAAGGTCATGACAATTGCATCGGTTAAGGGTGAGGTTTTGAGTTGACCAGATGTTGTGCTTTTTTTTTCTTCCAGGAACTCCTATTGCTGGACAACTCCCCAGCGACCATCGAAACTACCTCTTACAGAAACCGTTTGCTTTTAAATGAAAACCCTACCACTGATGAAGTATAAGGACTAATTTCTATTACAGCCCAAATCCAGGTGTCTTTTTCATGCCTCTTTGTTGGGTTTCTCCCCCAACCCTTTATCTGTCTCAGTAGAAAACAGTTGGGAATAACATGCATATGGGCATTTTGGAATAAGGAGACCACTATGTGGGGAGAGGAAATGTGCACATGTAGTTTTTCTTTATAGAACAAAATCTTTCTTTCACTCCATAATTCCATGATCAAGGGTTTTTTTTCCCCACTTTCATTTCTAACTCTTCTTAGCTTTCAGCTGATAAAAAAGTTTTCTAAACATACATACATGCACACACAAATACATTGTTAGAAAAAAAAAATTGTCCTAATTATTTGGATCCCTCTTGTGTGAAAAGACAAAAGAAGAGAACTGCAATGATCCCATCAGATTCACAAGTTGGTTGCCTGGAGTAATCCAGAATAATTGATCGCCATTGAGTTCCACAGATATCTCAGATATCTTGTGGATACTTTACTTATAAGGCAGCAATCCAGTTGCAGTGGCATAGACATTTCTCTGTCCATGATCTTGAAAAGAAAGGCAGATGTTTTTTCATTTGAAGATGGCAGGATGGTGGGCATAGGAGATGATCTCCAACGTATATGCTTCCAATACCCAAACCCAATAATCTATCATACAAGAGTAAGAAGAAGCTGAGTAGAAGCTGGAGATCTCCTCATCCATCAGTTCTTCCCATATGTTTCTACTGAAAGAACCCTGAGTGGATTGGGAGTTCCCTCTCTGGATCTCCCAATCCACTGGAAGAGGGGCTGGTCCTTCAAGACAGACCTGTTTGATGCTCACCAACATCAGCATCCATCTAAATACTCAGGTTTGGGAGATCTGTGATCTTTGGAGGCATAGCTAGATATCTTTGGATATCCCTTTTTATGGTTGATTATGAATTGATGAGATGAAAGCAAGGCAAACATATGTTATGGAAATACTAAAACACGTAAACAGATGTAAACTGGTATTTCCAGGTATTTTCTTTCCTCTCACATTCGCAGGAACAGGAAGGTGTCCTCAGTGTGGAGGTGGCATTCACCAATGACCAGGTAACCCAATTTCTCTTTAGCTTTATTTTAGATGGCAACATCATTATGGTATCACATAGATACAGATCATACAGGTCTTGGCAAAACTTGTTATCAAGCTAATACCAAAAACGCCCAGACCAGTGTGATATTTAAAGTTCGTAGTATTACTCTCAAGAAATGAATAAATGTCTGATGAGGATGGAAATGGTGTGCCAGCTCAGAACCTGTGTTTTTGTGTCATTGCATCTCTCTACAGCTTTGTTCCACCAATTGTCCTCCAGGTATGTAAACTCTCCCATTGACTGGAAGTTCTAAGAAGTTTAGTCCCATCACCCTGGAGAGAAATAGATCTAGGAAGTTTCTTGAAGACATCAAGGCAATTTTTTTTTCAAGATTAGGTCATCCTTAAGATGTTGGGAGGTTGGGGAGGAATGGCCTATCAATTTACCCAGAAACAAATGCTATGACTGAATGCTCAGAAAGCATTCCCATGTTCTAATAAAGGAATTTCCTGACAAAAGCCGGGCTGGTCCAAGCTATGGATGATTGCTTTTGCAGCCAAGGCATGGAATGTGCCCTTATTAAATATGAAAAAAGCTTAATTGAGATTTCAGATCCCAAAGGCAGTTTCTTCACTGTCTCCTTTCAGGAGGAAAAAGGCAAGAATGAAGACATCAAAAATCACACATAAATATGAGGAAGGAAATATAAGTCTCTTCATTCAGACTTGACTTTTGGTGACTTCATTGAACTTTCTTCTTGGTGGTTATGTGGAACCTTATTTTGCATCCTAGTTTACACTTCTGGGATCTCCTGGTGGTCTCCCATCTGACTACTAAGCACAGCCAATCCTGTTTCCTTTTCCAGAGCACTTAGCAGTGTCTTGTGAATAAAGGCCAGGTCAATTCCATTGATTTCATCAAGGCTTCCAGCTATTCTCCAAAGCACCTGAAGGCAAGACAAAAAGCAATGGAGGGAAACTAATCAAGGAGAGAAGCAACCTAGACCTTCAGAGCTGAAGAAGCTTCTTGGATGGGAAGCAAAATATCTTCAAAGAAAAACCAGAAAGTCCAGCTGCCTCCTGAAAAAGCACATTTGGGACAACCATGATCTGCATGACTGAGAATCTCCATTGATATCAACCTAGAACTAAGGACAAATTTCCTAACTGTCAGAACAATTAACCAATGGAGAAGCTTGCCTTTAGAAGTCGTGGGCACTCCATCACGACAGATTTCTAAGAAGAGATTGAACAGCCATTTGTTTGGAATGATATCCAGGATCTCCTGCTTGAGCAGAGGGTTAGGCTAGAAGACCTCTAAGGTCCCTTTCAACTCTGTTATTTTGTTAATATAAAGTTCAAATTTTTTTTTTGGGGGGGGTGTGTGTAAACTTAACATTCCTGTCTGTTCCTTCCCTGTAAACATGCACAGAACGGAGTTTACTGCTGATTTTCTGCCGATTTTCCTAACAGAATTAACTTGTGTTTTTTCCCCTTATTTTCTCTGTATTGAAATCTATTAGCATTGTGGACTGGTTCACACATGCGAGAAGGTTCATCTCGAGGATCCCTGCAACATGAGCAGATAAATGCTGGTTGAAGAATGGGTCCTTCATGCCACTCCTGGAAAACCAAGAAATCTCCCATTCCCTTCACCGAAAGTTTGCAACTGAGTCGGAGTCATTTTCAGAGAACAAAAGGTTTGAGCTGATCTAAGGGTGGTTGTCACAAAGATGTTTTTTTTCAAGAGGCAACTGGACTTTCTTGCTTTTTTCTTCTTCTTCTTTTTGAAAACGTTTCGCTTCTCATCCAAGAAGCTTCTTCAGCTCTGACAGAATGGTGGAGAAAATGGAAGGGTTGATATTCCTTGCACTTATATTCCTTGTTTCTCGTCAAGGATTTATATTCCGAATCATCTTCAAAAGAAAAAGAGGAAAGGAAAAACAAGGAAGTCCAGTTGCCTCCTGAAAAAGCACCTTTGGGACAACCTGGATGACTTGAGAAATCTCTACAGACTCTTAAGGATGGTCGGTGGCATTTCTTGCAAGGTGAACGGGCGCGTGAATGGTGGAGGGGGAGAAAAAACCACACCGATGGCAGAACAGGGAAGTTTTGAAGGGATTTTGTCTCTGCGGTGGCACACAGAACCATTTTCCAGCTCCTGATGTCCACGGAATCCATAACTTCATCGGCTTTCAAAAGTCGGTTCTTTTTAAAACAAAACAAAAGTCTTAACTTCAGCGATCCTGTTTCAGGCATGAATCAATTTCAGCTTACAGCGGGTGACCTTCCGCCCTTCTTCTGGGGAATGGATGGTGTTTCTTCCACTCACTTTAAGAGGCAGTGAAAGTACATTTTACGTGGCAGGGCGGGGAAGAGCTGGAAGGGATCGATCTCAAAAGTTAAAACACAATCTCGTCTGAGGAGCTTTCGCCTGCCAAAAAATAAAAATAAAAAAATAAAAATAAAATATCCAGAAGGAGAACGAGGTGATGCTTCAGTCCTAAAGCGACCCTGATTTCCACAGGCACCGCTCCACCGTTTCAATCGGAGTGGAAGAAGGGAGGGGGGAAAAGGGGAGAGAGAGAGGATGAGAGAGAGAGAGAGAGAGAGAAAGGAGAGGGAGAGAATGAGAGAGAGAGACAAAATGAGAGAATGAGTGAAGGAGAGAGAGAATGAGAGAATGCGAGGGAAAGAAAATGGGAGTGAGAGAAAAATAGTGATAAAGGGAGAGAGAGAAAGGGAGAGAGAGAGAGAGAATGGGAGAGAATGAGAAAGAATAAGAGTGAGAGAAAGAGAGAAAGGGGAGGGAGAGAGAATAAGAGAGAGAGACAAAATGAGAGAATGAGTGAAGGAGAGAGAATGAGAGACAAAATGAGAGAATGCGAGAAAGAGAAAATGGGAGAGAGAATGGGACAGAGAGAATGAGAGAGAGATAAGAGTGAGAGAAAGAGAAAGGGGGAGGGAAAGAGCATGAGAGAGAGAGAGAAAAAATGAGAGAATGAGTGAAGGAGAGAATGAGAGAGAATGAGAGAGAGAATGAGAGAGAAAATGGGAGTGAGAGAAAAAGACAAAGGGAGAGAGAAAGAATGGGAGGGAAGGAGGGAGCAAGAAAGGGGGAGGGAGAGAGAATAGAGAGAAAGAGAATGAGAGAATGAGAGAATGAGGGAGAGAATAAGAGAATGGGAGAGAGAAAATGGGAGAGAGAGAAAGAGAGATAAAGGGGGAGAGAGATAGAGAGAGAGAGAAAATGAGAGAATGAGTGAAAGAGGGGGGAGAGAAAGAGAGGGAGGAAGAGAGAGAGATGGGGAAATAGTTGTCTTGTCATGTAACACATTGTGCTGATTTATGATAAAATTTTAACGAAACCATGCATATTTTAACAGCCTTTAATCACCGCATGAAAATTTAATTCATGAACTGCAGCACATTTAACTAAAATGAAGCATTCATTCATTAGGACTAATTAATTTGTTAAAGGATTTTGGCGGGTTGAGTGGGGTTGGGGGGAAGGCAAGGTTAAGGTAGAAAGAAAATCCTTTGTTGGTTTCGTGGCTTAATCCCCCCCCCCCCCAGGTTCCCTTCAAGGTAAATACATATAGAATCAGTTTGCTTGTTTGGGAATGAAGGTAAAAGTTTAAAACAAAAAAGTGAACATCCTTTATCTGGGTAAAATGAGGGAACATGGAAAAAACCTGAAGCACAATTTCTGTTCCAGCTTTCTGGATTTAGTTCTGCTTTGATATTGTTCCTTCCTTCCTCGGTCATCCTCACCAGCCTTGTGCCCAGGTAAATTTGCCACACACCAATAGAACCTAAAAAGGTTGGAAGGGACCTTGAAGGTCTTCTAGTCCATCCCCCCCTGCTCGACCATATACCATTCCAGACTAGCTATCCAATCTCTCCCCCCCAAAAAATAAACTGGCAATTAAACATTATTGATATTGAAAAATATCAACTTTAAGAGAACATTAACTCTTGATTCTACACAGTTCAATTGAGATTGACTATGTCTGCTCCCACTTGTTTGCAATTTGTTGGATGCTTTCAAAATGATTCTTTAAAAGCAGGGGGTTTTTAGTAATTAATTCAAGGTAATGCTATAAAGAAGTTGATAGAAAGGAGGCAGAAATTGCAAGTGAGTCATTGGGGTCTAGTAAACACTGGTTCACAATCTCCTGCAAATCAGGATTCTTCCTTGCTGCTGTGACTCTATCTCTTTATTGTTAATTTGTTTGTTGATGTCTTCCTCAATAGAATGATATGTAGGATATACAGCCATTGATATCCTGACCTTCAGAATTGAAAACTTTGACAAAGCTGCCTTCCTAATTTAAGCAACTCTTTGAGACCACAGGTAAAAAAGAAACTCATGAGTTGTGAATATTGCAAGCAGCTACTTTGTTAAAGAGTAGGTGTATGTATTGACTGCTGAGGATTGTATCCATTGGAATTCAGTGAGATGCAGGTAAGTTAGGACAGAGTTACATCTTAAATAGAACATAGAATAATAGAGTTGGAAGGGACCCCAGAGGCCTTCTAGCCCAACCCCTTGCTCGAGTAGGAGCCGCTGTATCATTTCAGACAAATGGTTGTCTAGTTTTGTCTTGTTTTTGAAAGCCTTTTGTGATAGAGAGCAGCCACAACTTCTGAAGGCAAGTTATTCCATTGGTTAATTGATCTTACCATGAGGAAATTTCTCCTTAGTTCTAGGTTGTTTCTCTCCTTGATGAGATTTCAACCATTGTTTCTTGTCTTGATTTCTGGTGCTTTGGAAAATAGTCCCGTCCCCCCCCACCCATCTTTGTAGGAGTCCCTACAAAGATGAGGGGGTGAAGCTATTTTCCAATAGTTTGGAAATCTCCCACTGAAGTATAAGAATGGAGCAGTTAGTGAAGGGGGATTTGGTGATAGTGGAGAAACCATTGCTGATAAAAATTTCTTTCTTTATTGGCACAGGTCTGTCAGGTACAAAAGTAAACCATTTGCAAAGCTGACCCCTGAAATAGTTTCAATAATGTTGTGTTAATACTCCTTTGTGTTGTATTTGTCTCTTTCCAAGGAACCTGGGAAGAATGCAAAACGATTTGTAATCAAATTCATCACATCTGCTCAAACTTACCTACCCCCCCCAAAAAAAAATTGGAAGGGGGAATGAGGACCTCACAATCTGTCAGAAACAGCATAAATGTATGAAATAATTGCACTCTGAAACTTTTGCAAAACTTTTACTGAAGTACATTTTTCTGGTTTCTGTATTTGGCTGCATGCTTAAGAAACTGGATGGCAGAATATTTTAATTTGTATGGTGGATATTCTTAAGACCTATTCCTGGAAATGCTTTTAGATCTTGAAGGTTGCTTTGTTTGTTCACTGATGAAAAATCCAAGGACCCAAACACGTGTTCCTACCAGTCCAAATAAAATGTTACCAAAGCTGTAAGGAAGGCTTTCAGTCCTTTGGATTTTTTTTTTAGAGAGGCAAAATAAATGGCAGAGGATTTATTATTTGGCATGTTAGCTACAGTAAACCATATAATAAAGATTGCATTTTGTTACTTGCTGCAGGTGGGAGAAAAAAGTAGATCAATGATTGTTATTTTGATGTACTTCAAACTGCATACTTTCCCATAACTTACAAGGACTTCAATATTTTGTAATGATTGTTGTTGCTATGTTGTAATCTATGGATGAGACAAATAAATATTGATTGGCTGAATTCTGGTTTGCATGTTATTGTTCCCAGCAATAGGAGATGACAGATGGAAGTACATAAAGCAACTGGACACCTAATGTGTTTTTCTTTTTAAAAAAAAAAATCCCTTTCAAATTTATGACTCTGTATGCCAGATCATTTAGAAAAAAAAGGTAGGTCAAAAAAGGAGAATACACAAACACATACACACACACACACACATGTATATGTATATATATAAATAAAAAAATATAATTCAGCTTTGTTTGGGTATTTTCCCACGTCATCATAATTGTGCTTTCAAAGTTGTAGCAACATTTTGGCAGAGTCTCATTTGCCATCATCAGGCTTCTGTACGAACACAATACAGAAGTCTGATGATGGCAGATGAGATTCTGCTGAAACATTGCTACAACTTTAAAAGCTACAACTACAATGTACGTGGGATAATACCCGAAGGAAGCTGAACAGCATACATTTAAGTACCGCGAAATCTTAAAAACACACACACACACACACACACACACACACATATATATATATATATGTGTGTGTGTGTGTGTGTGTGTGTGTGCGCGTGCTGTTTAGCTTCCTTCGGGTATTATCCCACGTCATTGTAGTTCTGTTAAAGTTGTAGCAACGTTTCAGCAGAATCTCATCTGTCATCCTCAGGCTTCTGTATAGAGTTAGTTCCTGGTTTCAAATTTGAGGCTGGTCCATTCTGATTGGCTGGGAGCCTGGATCTGTGTTCATTGGACTTGGAGTTTGATTGATTGGTGTTTCTGGTTTCTTCTGTCTGTTTTGTGGCTTTGATTGGCTGGCAACACTCTGTTCTTGTGTTGGAGGCTTTCAGTGCAGCTTGGCTCCGTGTGAAGGGATGGCTGCTCTTCATTAGCAATCTGGGTTTCACCTGGTTTGCAATGACGGGTGACAGTGGTGCAAACCTGTTCATGGAAGAATTCGAATCCAGAGCCCTGGCTAATGCCACCCACAAACCCAAACTATGGCTAAGATACATCGATGACACATTTGTGATTTGGCCCCATGGAAAAGAAAACCTAAACAATTTCCTAACACACCTAAACAACACACACCCCAAAATCAAGTTCACCATGGAAACGGAAATAAACAAACAACTACCATTCCTAGATGTACTAATCTACAAAAGAACAGATGGCACACTGGGACACACCATATACCAAAAGAAAACACACAGCAACTGCTACCTCAACGCCCAATCCCACCACCACCCAGCACAGATAAATTCCGTGGCTAAAACACTAATTACCAGAACCAAACGCCTGGCAGATAAGACACATATAAAGACTGAACTATGCACCCTGACTGAAGTATTGACAGCCAATGGCTTCCACAAAAACAAAATCACCAACTTGATCCACAAAAACACACCAAGACATAACAGAGCCCTAGAAGATCAACAGATCTATGGAACAGCTGTCCTGCCCTACATAAGAGGTACCACAGATAAAATCAGTAAGATACTACAC
>BLBF01000073.1:16373706-16448373 GCA_015471245.1 Laticauda colubrina
TTAAAAGGAAGAAGCAGCTGCAAGCTCACATTACTCTGAGAAGTATACTTTTTACACAATGCTAACGATAATAATACAATTAAATATGCATAATCCTTGTCTTTCAAGGATTTGTCACTCAGGAAAAAAAAGAGGTCAAAAAAGGAGAATCTGTCTCAATACTCTGTTGATGCAGTCTTACAATTTTTAAGTTCTATCCCACCTGGAAACGTGGCTCTGGATTGTTTTATTGAAGGGTAGAATATTGGTTTGGCAATGCAATTATAAAGTTTACTCAAAATTAATTCTCACTATTCCAAATTTAGTTCTGGTATTTTAAGTATCATTGAAAAAAAAAAAAAACCCAAAGCAAACAAACAAAAACAACCAGCTGGAGAAGAGTTTGGAAAAATGCTATTTGTTGATAATAAAATAATTTAAATTATTGGTTTAATACCATGTAAGATGGGCTCCTATGCTGCTATTGAGGAAAATACTGAGTGGAGTACCACAGGGTTGTATTATGGGGTCTATGGTGTTCAGATTTGTTTGTTTGTTTGTTTTAATCAGTGACTTGGATGAGGGAAGAAATGTTATCTTAGGTGATCTGGTGATAATGATTTCAAAAATTCAGAGAAACCAGCCATTGGAGCAAGACTGTCTCAGTCCAAAATTTCATCATGACTCATGAATTACGATGACTTCATTATCACATTGCAATGAACAAGGACATACATTCAATTTTGCAGGTACTAAGATTGTCGGCTGAGCAGGTACAAAGATATCCAGTGAAATGATTGAAGTCTGGGAAATGGGCCCCTTGTCAGTCAACAGGAGGGCTAATTTACCACCAACTGAGCAGGTATTTAGGAGTTGAGGGCTTGGCAGCACAAAGAAATAAAAGCCAATTGCTGGCCATCAACACACCAATCAACCAATAGGAAGGCACCACATAAATACCATGCATAGGATAATCCAAAGCATGTATTTGGGTGAGAGCTGCAGTGGTGCAGTGGTTAGTACTGCAGGCTACTTCTGCTGACTGCCAGCTGCCTGTAATTTGGCAGTTCAAATCCCACCAGGCTCAAGCTTGACTCAGCCTTCCATCCTTCCAAGGTGGGTAAAATGAGGACCCAGATTGTTGGGGGCAACATGCTGACTCTGTAAACGGCTTAGAGAGGCCTGTAAAAGCACTGTAAAGTGGTATATAAGTCTAAGTGCTATATTGCTATTGCTATATTCCAGTAGAGAGTTCTCTGAGGATGGACTCCAGCACAAGTCCAAAAGCTTAGAAACTCTCTTAACCAACCCAAATTGAATCTTGCAACATATATTTGCCTTCATTCATTATCGTATGTTGGCTACAGTGTCCTATACGCAATAATTCTTGTACCACCCGTACACTGGTGCTACAAAGAAGGAAAACAGTTTTTTTTTAAAAAAAATCTGAACCATTTCTGCCACAGCCACTAAATCTTTGTGCAAGGATCGGCTAAATATCAAGCACGTTTGAGATTGTAAATTCATAATTATTTAATTTTCTTCCTTCTTGGCCAGAGGGCTACACTTCATGCTTTAGTCATGTAGTGGAACTCCCTTTCAAAAAATACATAAGAGTCAGAGGCAAGAATGATGGAGCTGGGACAAAAGCTAAGTTTGATTTAGGAAATGTGAACCCCTGAGAACCCTGTTCTGCTCTAGAGTCTAGACAATGTTTAAAGTGCAGTATTGCAGGCAAAATCTGCCCACAGATTGGAGTTTGATCCTCACAGGCTCAAGTCTTATTTTTATATGAGAATCATTTCAACAGTTGCCTACATTTTGGTCTCCTTCTACGTATCAGTGACAAAGGAGACTCCAACTGAGAATGTGTGATGATCGGCCAAGACTTAGTTTCGTCTTGGGTAACACTGGAAGTCTGATTTTGTTTCCTGATTCCAGATCAAAAGAGTCCAGGAAACTAATGTTGTGATTGTATTTTATTGTTAAAAGTGGAGAAAAGAAAGAATACATTTTCTGTCTTGGTTTTATAGATCAATCTAATCAGATAGACCGCAGAATACACATTACAGAATAATAAAAGTTGGAATAGACCTTGGAGGCCTTCTAATCCAAACCCCCATTCAAGCAGGAGACTAGTCTATACCATTGCACAGAAATGGCTGTCCACTCTTTTCTTAAAAGTGATGAAGCACCCAGAACTTCTGAAAGCAAGTTGTTCCACTGATTAATTGTTCTCACTATCTGGAAATTTCTCCTTAGTTCCAGGTTGCTCCTCTCCATGATTAGTTTCCATCCATTGCTTCATGTTTTGCCTTCTGGTTAATATTATTATTACCTTTATTGTCAGAGTATAACATGTGTACAAAGAGATTGGCTGAGCCTCCCATCATGCACCCACCCACCCACCCACAACTCACAGTGAGGACAGAATCCCAAATCCCTGGGTTCCTAATCCAGACCCAATCTTATTACACTATGTGACCTTATTGCACAACGCACAGGCCCTACAAGTCTGTCATCCTATGTTGACATGAAGTTATTTTCCATTCAGAAGTCTGACAGCCTACAGGTAGAAACTGTTCTTCAGCCTGTTGGTGTGGCTGGGTCTGCTTCTGAATCTCCTACCTGATGGTAGGAGAGTGAAGAAGTGCTGACTGGGATGTAAGTCATCCCTGAGAATTTTCCTCTCTTCTAAGACAGAGAGTCCTTGCGATGTCATCTAGTAGTGTCAGGGAACAGCCCACAATGTTTTGTGCTGTGCTCACCACTGTCTGTAGTGTCTTTCTATCCATGGCTGTCAAGCCAGGATTTCACACCATAATGCAATATGTGAGGATGCTTTCTATTGTGGACTGGTAAAAGGAGGCCATCAGTCGTTGTTCTACTTTATTCTTTCGCAAGACCCTAAGGAAATGCAGTCTCTGTTGGGTCTTTCTGGCCACCTGTTGATTTTCCAGGTGAGATCTTCACTGAGGTAGACTCCCAGGAATTTAAAAGAGGAAACTCTCTCCACACAGCCCCCCTCGATGTAAAGTGGGGCAGGTTCCTCTCCTTCCAGAAGTCTAATATCATCTTTTTTGTCTTGCTGATGTTTAGGTGCAGGTTGTTTTCTAGGCACCATGAGGATAATTTTTGAACCTCCCCCCTGTATGCTGTTTCATCTCCACCTGTAATGAGACCCAATACAGCAATATCATCTATGAACTTGGTGTTTTGGAGAATAGGTTGACCCCCTCTCTTCTTTGGGGCAGCCCCTCAAATATTGGAGCGCTGCTATCCTTTCACCCCCAATTCCTCCAACCATTCTTCATATGTTTCACTCTCCAGGCCCTAAATCTTCTTAGCTGCTCTTCTCTACCCACTTTCCAAAGTCTCAACACCTTGCTTGTTATGTGGTGGCCAAAAGGGGATGCAGTATTTCAGATGTGGTCTTACTAAGGTTTTATATACTTTACATCATCTTGATTCTATCCCTCTGTTAATGCAACCCAGGACTGTGTTGGCTTTTTTGGCTGCCATTGCATGCTGCTGGCTCATATTTAACTCAGTGTCTACTATGACATCAAGATCTGTCATGCCCCTGGTGGAGACTTACTCTGAGGGAGAGGAGAAACAGCCAACAGGGAATGGAAGTGTGGGTCTGGCGGTTGTGGAGGAGGCTGGGGAAGGGCAGAGGCTGGCTGAGTAGTCAGAGGAGGACCCAGGCCCATCCCCTATCCATCCTAGGGCATGCAGGGAGGAGAGGATAAGGGAGAAATGTGGTCTACTCAGGAGGAGAGGGCCTTGATCCTCTTCATGGGCTGCAACTGTGACAACTGAATAAAAATATGGACCTGTGTATGGGCGAACCCTGGAAACAAAGCATGGAAATATCTCTAGTTTATAGTTCCTCTCTGAGGTTGCCATCCTTCCCAGTGTGTGTTATCTGTGGACATCCTCCAGCCCTTCTCTTGCCTGGTTTGTGTTGCTTTTTTCCTTCTTTGTGTAACTGTTTGTGTGGGAGTTTTTTGTCTTCAGTCAAAAGATATTCGAAAGCAAAGTAGAGGAATAAAAGGAGCTTCACCTGTTTTCTGTGACTGTATTTGTTTTGTATCCCACCCCGCGTCCTCACAAAGATCCCCCTCACACACAATTACTGTGTTTGAGGTAGGCTTTACTTAATTTGTACTTGTATATTTGGCTTTCTCATAAATAAGCTGCATTTATTAATACCTTATAATCAGTACTTGTACATTTGGTTTTATATCAACTATGGCTTAATAGACACCAGTTGTTTTGGAGTGCAGCTTTAATCATCCTAAAACATAAGCCGTACTAGTTAAGACTTCTGGAGTTGTGATCAAAACATTTAGGGGGGGCACCCCCAGGTTGTCTTTCCCCTGCCCTATTCTGTTAGGATGATTAAGTGCAATCACTCCCAGTAGGCAGGTAGGATTGCCTGCAGTTGAGTTGGCTAGATTCAAAGTACGGCAATGCAGATTTTCGGATTCCCCGAAGTAGAAAAGCAGACACATTTCTATCATGTAGCCAAGGCAGCCCTGCTTTTGTAGTATTTCAATACACATTGAGTTTTGTGTGTGCAACCCTCCTGCTATTAAATATTTAAACAATGAGCCACGGAGATGAACGTGAGGTGTGTGGTGTGCCCTTGAATGGCTCATGAAAGAGGAAGAGCTGCATCCAAAGAAGATATGTTAATACCGCAACTTCTGTTTATCTAACCTTTTGCCAACCCAGGTGACAAGGTCATGTTTATCCAGAGAAATGTATTTACTACCAAGTTGCTGTTTGAAAACAAAGCACAGCATACAATACAGCTTTGCATGCAATACCAGGTAGGGCTGGGAAAATCTCCACCTGAATTGCTGGTAAATGGTAGTCAGGCAGTGGATATGCCAGTGGTGGCAAACTTTTTTGGGCTCCTGTGCCAAAAATTGCATTTGCGCTTGCATGCGCTCACACATGCACCAGCACCCAGAAGGCAATGTGTGTGTCCCCATCCCCTGCACATGCATGCATGCATGCCCCCCCCCCTTACCTGCACTGTACATGCATATGGCTCCTAACTGATTTTGGGGCCTTTTTCGGCCTCCCAGACACTCGAGGGAAGCCTCTACAACCTTTGGAGGCTGAAAAACAGGCCCATTTCATCACTTCTGGTATTTCTGGAAATACAGGAAGTGATGAAACTGACCTGTTTTTTGGCCTCCAAAGGCAGCAGTAGCTTCCCTTGAGCCTCTGGGAGGCCAAAAAAGCCCCCAAAATCAGCTGGGAGGCATGTACATGCACAGTAAGGTAAGTTTGCCTTGAGCTTGTGTGCCCACACAAATGGCTCTGCGTGTCACCTGTGGCACGCGTGCCATAGGTTCGCCATCATGGAGCTATTCTGTACAATAAGGTAAGATAACTTTATTGTCATCCTGGCCCATGTTAAAAATGAAATTATGTTCCCTGCTTTCAAGTGTATAACTACCCAAACACACACATAGCACATGCTATATGCAGACACAAATATATACCTGCACACATACAGATACATATGTATATCAGAAGTGGTATTCAGCAGATTCTGACCAGTTCTGGAGAACCAGTAGCAGAAATTTTGAGTTTGGAGAACCGGTAGTGGAAATTTTCAGGAGTTCAGAATACCACCTCTGACTGGGCCCGCCAACCCCATCTATTCTCTGCCTCCCAAGTCCAAGCTGATTGGCTGGGACTTTGTTGCCCTGTACAGGAGAAAGGAGCTAGAAAGCAGGTTAGTGGGGTGGGGAGACAATGGGGATTTTACAGTATCCTTCCCCTGCCACGCCCACCAAGCCATGCCCACAGAACCGGTAGTAAAAAAATTTGAATCCCACCACTGCTTCCAGCTCTGATATTCTGTTAAAATAAAGCTCAAATCATTTTTTTTTTTATATAAACTTAACATTCCTGTCAGTTACTTCCCTGTAAACATGTGCAGAATGGGGCTTACATTTCCTGCTGGAAATGCCCCAGGAAAGTGAATTTTTCAACGCATTCTATCGAGCACAGGGGTGTCAAACTGGATTTCTTTTGAGGGCCATGGATCCATGGGTCGGCAGGGGGGAGGGGGAAAGACAGGATGGACGCCTCCTGCAGCACCTCTGCTGGCCAAAACAGGGCATGTGTTGCAGCCCCCACACTCCATTTTGGCTGCCAGAAGCTGGCTATTTCCAGGTCCAGATTTAAGCACCCCGCAGGCTGGATCCGAGCTGCGGGCCTTGAGTTGATCTAGCAGTACTCTTAATAGTTCTTATTGAAGCTTCAAGGTGCACTGCATTTCCTCCATGGCACAACATATTAACAGACCTTTTTTGTTTACTTCTATGAGACAAATAAACTGACAACATATGGCCGGTTTTGGTATTTCAATGGTAGAATCTGGGTACGTCTCACCATACATGATTTTAGGGTTTCTCAGCAACTGGCAGGTGCCACTTCAGATTTAAGCCATCATGTTGTTTGCTTGGTTTGGCTCAATGTGCTCAGCCAGACCAGCTGCTCTGATTTGAAAAAACATGGTTTATTGTACCTCATGCAAACAATTGGCTTCTGTAAATGCCACTACTGTCAGACTAGGTAAAACTGGGTTAGAGGTTGAAAAAAGGTTCTACGTTTTATTTGTTCCAGGACAAAATTTTCTGCTCAGAGTAGCAATGGTTCACCTCACCTGAAGTCAGAATAATTATCTTCTGTTTTGACAGAAATATGTCTCTTTTGAACTAGCCATGACAATGCATGTTTGCACTTAACTAAATAAGGCAATTCTTCCAAACATATTGAATAAAATGCAAACTTTCAGTTTTAAACTTGTCTTATAGATGAAGTCCAACCTATGATGCATTATATTTGTTCTTGTGTCATTCCACTTTGCCTCAGTTTCCTATACCAGTGGTCACCAACTGGTGGTCCATGAGAAAATTTTGGTGGTCCGCAATGTCCCCCCAAGCAATTAAACCAGGCTGTGTGGGAACACAAGACTGCCCCACCCACATGGCCTGCCCACCTGCTGGCCTCCACCCTTCAGCCGAGCACAAACCTTACCTTGAGCAGAGCCAAGTGAACTGGAACTGGAAGGTAAGACCAACAGCGGGGGAAGGAAATCCACCCCGGGGTGGCTTGCTGACATTGGTGGGAAAGTCGATTCCATATTTCAGAGCTGCAGTCGTCACAGGACTGGCTCTTTGGTAATCTCAGAGCAGCTCCTCCAGTCCATGGCAGGCTGGTGCACCCAGGTGGAGGAGCAGCTGCTTCAGGATGAACAAAGGGCCAGTCCTGTGACTACTGCAGCTCTGGAATATGGGACCAACTTTCCCACCAATGTCAGTAAGCCACCATCAAGTCAAAATTCATATTAGTGGTTTGCGGGATTTAAAATTATGAGTTTGGTAGTCCCTGAGGTCCAAATGTTTTGAGGCCCCTATCCTATACGGTATTTAAGAATAAAACTGTCCCATTTGGGTAAGCAAAGCCAAGATAGAAACTAAACTGGATTTAATGGAATTGACTTTGTAATCAATGGATTTAAATAGGATTATCTTCATTTACCACAACCTGGCAGAATTGGGCTGATCTTGAAAAAACTAAATAGGGTGTCAGGTCTGCTATCTTCAGCTTCTTCGCTTTGCTGGCACCCTCCCATAAAACACAGGAGAGGCGAGAAGAAATTTAGGATAAAGTTCAGGCATGGGAATGGGAAGACAAACAGTGGGAGGGGAGACACGTTGACAAGAACCAGAGGTGCCGAATTGGAATAAGCCAGCCACCAAGGACACCTGCTTGGGAACAGAATGCGAAATTGCATCCGAGAAATGCCAAGCATCAAAGCGGTTCCTAAAACACCAATTGGACACAGAAGGACTGGTCAGGGGAAGAGGGCCAGAGAAAGGGGAAGAAGTATAACCTTTCTGTGGGAACACTCAGATCTAGCTTCACTTTTGCTGCAACCACTTAACTTTAGTAAAAGAACCTATCACTTCAATCAAATGAAGTCGAGAGTCTTTCTTAGAGACCTAGATTGGGGCAGCTCTGACCCAGGGTGAGTCCTTGGATTCAATTAGATTGGCAGAAAGACCATCATTTTAAAAGGCAACAACAAACCTCTTTAAAAAAAAAAAGATTTGTACAAATGAACACACATCAAGTAATCATCAGAAGCAGAACAAAATTAAGGGGCTAGCTCATCTATTTTTTAGTCAATCAAACTAAAAATTACAATTTTGTATCAAGTTTCAAGAGGTGCTTGAATCACATGCAACCCTTACAGCGTTATTGTGTAAGTTTTTGGGATATAAAGACGATCCAAAAATGTGAAATTTAACTCTTTGCTGTTCATTATTGTTGCACAAATAATATATGTAATCACGGAGTGTTCATATGCAGATTGAATACCTGTGGATTTTGCTGTGCAAGTCAGTTGACTTTCGACATGGGCAAGGCCTCATAATTAATATTATGCAGTGAAAATGACCAAAGATTCAGTTGGAATGCCTGCTAGTAAGGCACATCTTCTTGGAAGATAAATGCCATATAAATAAAACTGAAGGCCAATTGGTAAACCAAATGATTGCTTATTCAAGGGTAATTCATTCCAATCTTATTCTCCGTTATAGAATAAGAACTGAACTCGTAAAAGCTTCAATTACTCCACTTCAAGTGGAACTTTCCTTTTAATAACTAGAAAGCATTCATTAAACTCCTAACATTGCGACACTTCCTTCAACATCCTAAAATAAACAGCATCGATATATTATGCTTCTTTGCAAACCTGATGATCAAATCAAAATTCAGAGGTATCCATGATTTCTCTGATAACTTCCTTAACTGATAAAGTTGCACTCCTAACAAGGAATTTTATAGTCCCTTTATTAAACCATAAACAAAGATTTTGATCTGTGTTCATCGTATACTAAGCCTGTTAATCTTGAAACTGTCACATTATCTGATTATTATTGGAATCAAAAGCTTAAGAAATTTACTTGAGACTTTTTTCATTAGTCATGGTTACCTCTGAATTTTGATTTGGTCATCAGATTTGCAAAGAAACAACGTATTGATACTTTTTTCTTACTTTAGGATGGGTCAAACCGCATCTTTTAAGTAGAAAACCATCAATTTTTCATATAAAAAAGGCTTTTTATTGAAGCACCTTACAATTGAATAAACAAAAGTTTATCGTAAAGATCCTTGCTTCTTTTCTAGTCATTTTCTAGAAAGTCTGTTCCCTTCCATTTTTTTAGTCACTAAATATTATAGATAGTGATTAGAAAGGTTATGCCAGTTTGGTGTCTCAATTTAGCTAGTATGGCATTATTTCTTATGCGCACGAATATGAGAAGGGAAAACTAGTAGATGACCTATTTATTTCACAGAGATAATGGATTTGACAAGTAACTGCATTAATATGGCAGTACTAATTAGTACTACAACAAGTATGGCAGTTTGCAATTATAGGGAGGATGAAATAAGATCATCCTACTTTTAGGATTTGGAGTTTTCTTTAAAATCCATTCTGATAATCCACTTTCCCTTAAATCCTATAGTTGTTGAATGCAATTTTTCCTTTGGCTGCTTCCATTCTCAAGTTGGGAAAGTCTTTCCGATGACATTAACAACACTGCAAAATTATGTGCTTTGCTCCACCAGGTATAGAAAGGTAGTCCCTTATTCAGTCACAAACAAAGCCTTGATTTACACTGATGGGAGTGTGGGAAAGGCAACACAGCATAAAGAAGTGAAAAGAACCCCGTATGTTACAAAAAAACATGCTGCTGGCTTGGAAGATATTCTGTTTTCTCTAAAGTGAAAAAACCCAGCCTCGGTGTTTAACCACCTTCAATTGAAGTTTCCTTCACTTCAGTGCATCATGGTGCATCATTTACATATCTGGCTTCTTTGTTCTTTCATAAAAATCCTTTCTATCCTTTCTGGAATCTCCTTTTCAATCTCAGCTTTTGACCAAATTGAATACTTTAAATCTTAAGGTTATACCAACATCAACCAACATAATTGCAGTGCTGTTAGTCATAATGGCTGCCAGGATGTTCAGGCAGACTATCTGGGTGCTCTGCTTTTTGTTTTTTGTTTACTTCCCCGTTGAGTTTAAGAGATGCTTTGGCACTTCTGAACATCTCCAGTTAGGCATGTCCTTCTGGTGTCAGCACATAAGATCGTATTTATTCTGTGAGGATGCATTCTATATAATAACTCTGTTCATTCTCGATTGCCATATAAATAAAATGGAAGGCCAATTGTTAACCCATTTTTGCTATTCCATGTATGTACATTTTTGCTATTCCATGTACATTTTTGCTATTCCATATGTATTTGCTATGGGTCTAATTAAGTCTATGCAACTTTAATCTGATATGGTTAATATTCTTTTCCAGGTTTGCCAATAAAAGATCCATAGCTTTACGGCACCACATGATATCATTTCCAATGTTTTATTTTCTTATCCGCCGAAGAATTTGCCTGCCGATTTACACAAAGAAATCAATTTCCACTAAAAACAACAAAGTTTTGATTTTAGGGCACTAATGTATGTTCACTTTCAGTAAAAGCATTACTCTTCTTCCCAAACATCTCATCTCTTGTCAAAGAGGTCTCTCAACTTCTTGTAGATCCATCATTGAGAAGAATTTGCTACAGTTGTAAATCCTGAGCCGCAGGTATGTAAAATATCCAAGGTTTTGTACAGCGTTGCTCAAAAATTCCCACACGTATTTGGATTAACTTTAAGTCTTACTTTGCCTGTTAATTTTGTCCTAGTTTATTGAAATTTTTTGTAAAAGTGTCAGGGTAATCATTTAAGAACTGACCATCTGCTACAATGACATGCTGGGAATGAATCAGCAAGGTTTTTGGGCTGATATCCAGGGTGGGATTCAAATTTTTTAACAACCAGCCTGTGGACATGACTAAGTGTGCATGACCATGTGACTGGGTGGGCGTGGCTTTTGTTGCAACCCCCTCCCCCTTTGGACCTCCTGGGCTCAGGGAAGGCAAGAAATAGAGTGCAAGGGAGTGTTGCAAACAGCTGATTGTCAGGAAACAGCTGATTGTCAGGAGGGGAAAAATAAATACGAAAAAGAAATAAGGGGTGTCTGGACAGGGGAGGAATCTAGTCAGTGATGTTGGGCATGTGCGATGTCAGGCATGCACAATAAAAACTGATTGGGAGGGGAGGGGCAGGCAGAGAGGGGAGGGGTCAGCCAGGGGCACGATTTGCCAGTTCTCTGAACTGCACAGAATACTAACAACCGGTTCTATAGAACTGGTCCGAATTGGTAGAATCCCATCCCTGCTAATATCACTTTAAGAGCCTGTAATAAGAAGAGGCCTTGTTGGGGCATCTCTCTCTCTCCGTGTGTGCTTCCGTGCTGTAAGTGCTAATTGCTGTTTGTTTTGAAGTCTGACTGAACTACATGTATGTATATATTCTTTGTAGAAAACCGCTATTTAAATACAAACTTCTGTTTACTAAATTTGCTCCTGGGTTGTCTCACATAGCCACACTGTGCACACTCTGTGACAAAAAATATAGAGCCATTTGTGTTTATATAATGCCTGATGGTGGAATTTCCTGATAAAATGACCCAAATCTGGACTGGTCCCATGCAGATTCTGATCCATTTATTGTTTGAAATTATAGATAATACCGGCATATAGTTACATATATCCAGAATGTCAGTTAATACGCAGCTGTATCAACTACACTTGTATTATCCACTTTGACAAAAAGGTCTGCACGCTCCTATCAGGAAACAAACTAATGAAAATTTAAAAAGGATTTCTAATTATACAAGTTCACAATCCTTTCTGCATTAATTGAATACTCGAAGCCACTTCAAATGGTTACGGTGCTCGTGACTTTTTTTT
This sequence comes from Laticauda colubrina, assembly GCA_015471245.1. Classification (NCBI taxonomy): domain Eukaryota; kingdom Metazoa; phylum Chordata; class Lepidosauria; order Squamata; family Elapidae; genus Laticauda; species Laticauda colubrina. Next base: position 16,385,590 of record BLBF01000073.1, read on the forward strand.
TTATTCACTCCACATAGAAAAATCATGCAGTATTAATGTAAAACAGTACAGTATTCATGTAAAATGCACATTTGGTAAACAAGCCATTAGCATACCAACCTATTTTTTTGATGAACTACACAGGCACAAACCACATATTCTCGTACAACAATGGACCACTGGGGGTAGGAGGGGTGAGGGGAGTCATGGGGTGGAGTGGGGAGGGGAGAGAATTAAAAGCAGTGTTTAACCAAATTTTCTTTAAAAAAAAAACTCTGGATTTTCCAACTGAAGCAAACTGACATTCCCCCAAACTAAAGACTTGTCAAAGGAAAAAATGTTAACAGTTACACATTAAAAGCTATAATTCAGCACAGAGATAGACTGACTCATGCAGCTAAGGAAGAGGCAAACATTTTTTTTAATTCTCAGAGCTGGGTTTTATATGAAGCCAGGCTAGGTAATTGTTGCCATCAATGTTGTCTAAGGAAAGCAGCTACATAGCTGTCCCAGAGGTGCCTTACCTATAGAAAGACTGGTTTCAATGCTGAACCATTTTGAAGATCTGTCACACTCAGTAACTGGACATATAAAGAGCAGTGGACTTCATATAACCTAAATTTTAAAAAATAACCCAAGATATCAAAACTTGAAGAACATCAAGTGATGCATGTTCTGAAGAACTCTCAATGAATAGCTCTACATTTGGGACACAGAGAGAATATTCAAGCTCCATCACTCAGCATTTCAACTATTGGACAGACTGAGATCAAAGGAGGCCTGGTGAAGACTATCCTGTAGAGATAAGGTGGAGAGTGAGAATGTGAACATTTTCCACGTTGGGCACTATATATATATATATATTTATATATTTGCTTAAAAAAACAAAAAAGAAGACATAACAAATCAGTTCTTGGTGGTTTTTGATGGACTTGCACTGGACAGGCTGCTCTGAATTTTCCTTTTGGCCGACGAATGAATGCTTTTCGCTTTTCTGTCGGGTATGAACGATGATGACCAAGGAGACTGGAGTTGATTATGGAGGTTTTGGAGCTCAGGAGCCACCTTAAATAAAGAGGAGCCGAGTTTATTCTCGTCAAAAGGTCCTTGAGAGCCGCTAAAGAGAAAACTTGGAGAAAGCTCTCTCTGGAATAAGAAGCTCTGAGGCTTTACTTCGCTCGTTTCAGAAGTCCGGACTGCAAAGAGTGGGAAAGGCTCTGTAGTGTCTAGCGACGATGGAGAAAGGATGGAAAAAGTTGCATATTTCCACTCACTGCTCTCTTCTGAATGCTCCCTGCTGAGAGGACTCTTTAGCGAACGTGGTTCTTTCCTTTCCTTTTCGTTCTTACCATTTTCATTTGAATGGTCAGGACCCTGGGTCGCCTTGCAAGAATTATCCAAGTCGGAAGAGGATCTGGAGGTGTAATAGGGGCTCTTGCTGTTGTCTGACTCAGACATCATGGAATCCAGTTCGGAGATCTTATCAAGGTAAGCTGCGTCCATGGATGCCTCGCTAGACGTCCTGGTGCGATTCATTTCTGATGAGCGAATGGAGTGCAGTTTTTTCAGCACACCCGGATTGTGGCTCTTTTCGCTCAATTTCGGCAAAGACTCAGCTGAGTCGCTGGTGGCTGTGTTAGGCTCTGAGCCTTCGAAGTCCAAGTTCTCGCCGTAACGCGGCTGGCACGTGTTCCAAAAGTCTGGTTTGTCCGAAGAGAAACAACCTTCCTTAGGTTCACTGCTCTCACAACTGCTTACACTGTGCTCCGGGGAATCTTTGTTGCAGTCGTCAGAGGCCTCTCCAAAATCCTCAAATTCCAATTTCCTTAGGAAGGTGGATGGCTCACTCTGGCTTTCCTCTTTCGCAGCTGGATCGTCCTTATTGTTGGGCGTGTTTAACTGCAAGCAACTGAGAGACAACGGAGTGCACGGATCGGGAAGATCGTAGAGTTCTTCTTTATAGGGTGCACAGTCCTCAATTTTATCCCAGGCTGGCTCTGAACAGGTGTCCATGTCAGAGCTGCCAACGTCCAAAAGACCCTCTTGAGAGCTTCGAAAAACATCTCTTCCAGCAGGCTCTGGAATGACTGGATCATCTGAACAAGCCTGGCTAGCTGAATTTAAGCAGACATCATTGCTGCTCCCTAAAAGTCCTGCGGGCTCCTCGAGATCGGCCGGGGTATGACTAGTGCATAAACAGGTAGGATCGATGGGTTCTGGGGTGCTCTGGGCAGCTTTGCTGGGGGGACTTTCACAGTCTTTATCCTCCATGGAGACAGCAGTTATGTTTTCTGGGCTTGTGGGTTTCCTCTGGTCCCATTCCCGCTTCATCTGTGCAATCTGGGACTCCAAGTCTTCTACGTAGGCATCGCTTCTCTCCAATGCCTTCTTAAGACGGTTTGTTTCCTGCTCACATTGCTCCAGCCTGGTCTGTAGGGCTGCCACGGTAAACTTCCCTAACCTGTAAACAAGCAAGCAAACAAACAAATAAATAAGTGGCAACAATCCGACAAAATTACAGGAAGGATAGTACATCTTACCGATGTACTATTGTCAATACAATTTCCTAGAGATAGCAGTGAAAGAACAGGGTAGATCAGGCCCCCCCAACTCCTGGTCCATGAACTGCTACAGTTCATGGCATGCTGAAAACTGGACCACACTCAAATGAAGGAAAAATTACATGAGAAAAGGCAAGAACACTCTTCCTACAGTACACAAAGCTCGGGAACATTTTGTCAGGGTGTGTTTTATGCTTCTGATTTGCAGATGTGACAAGAGATCTGATACACGGCAGCTCTCAGTCACTGAAGTGCACTCTGTGACTTTGGCCAATTCTTTTCTTTCCATCCAACTTCATCCAAATCACAGGGTTAGACCGATGATCCCCGACCCCCTGGTTTGGGGACTAGTACCTTCTGTGGCATGCCAGAAACTGGGCCATGCAAACAAGTGAAACCCCCATCCACAGGATGCAGGCAGCACAAAAAGCCACGCCCCTTCCGGTCTGTGGAAAAACCTCTCTTCACAAAACCCTGGTGCCTGAAAGGTTGGGGACTGCTGGGGTAGATAATCTAGAGAACACGCTATAGATCAAACTCAATTTCAATGAGGGCCACAGGGCTGTGTTTGACCTTGGGGGGATGGGTGCACCTGGCCAGCTTGACATCACTTGTGTTGGGGGCGCTCCTGAGTTGTTTTTGCTGGTAAAAGCATCATGGACTGGTCCTTCATTGTTTCCAAGGTGGCTGGTCAGGTCTAAGCACTCCGCAGGCCGCATCTAGCCTGAAGGCCTTGACACCCCTGCTATAAATGTTCCTCGACTTACAACAGTTCATTTAGTCACCATTTGAAGCTACAACAGCACTGACAAAAGTAACTTCAGATCATTTTTCAGTTATGACTTTGGCAATATCGCTATGGTCACATGATTTACATTCAGAGGCTTAACAACTGACTCATATTTATGATGGCTGCAGTGCCCCAGGGTCCCGTGATCCTCTTTTGCAAACTTCTGACCAGCAAAATCAATGTGGAAACCAGATTTCACTTATCAACCGGGTTACTAATTGAACCACTGCAGTGATTCACTTAACAAAAGTGGCAAAAAAGGTGCAAAATGGGCCTAAACTCAACCAACACGTAAGTTGAGGACTACCTGTATTTATTTCTGAACCCAGCATAAATCAGAGTTCCACTGACTTACGGAAATAAAGAAACAAGAGTTTCTTTGACGGAAATAAAGAAACAAGAAGGCTAGTAACAGATAGGTAGCCAATCATTTTCCTCTGCAAATTGGAGGCACATAGCTATATCGAAATCTTTCCAAAATTTGATACAGAGACTTTGAACATAGAACTTAACTCCGTAGAGTTAAGACATAGAATTTTATATGGTGGACTGTCATTAAACCATAGGACGTCATCCATTCTAGCACCAGTTCTTGCACAGCACAAGCACAAACAACTCTCCCATCTCTTCCAGTCATAAAACATTGAAGTATTTCCAACAGCCTCAGCTAAAAAGTTTTTCTTGAATGAATCAGTACAGCTGCATATTTGTCACTGGTATAGTTCAGCAAGTACTATCTGATTCTTCTTACTAGGGATATTTAACAGACAAATTTCTAAAAAAGCCAAATATATAATACTGCACATTCTTACTGCAGCCAGAATAACCTCTGCACAGTGTTGGAAACAAGCAGATATTCCAACAGAGGAGATGGTCATTCAGAAAATAACAGCCTGTGCAGAGATGGATAAATTAACCTTAGCACTTAAGGAAAAAGAAACATCCGAATATTATAAAAGCTGGGAATGCTGATATGATTGGATAGAACAAAAATAGAAAATATTTTAGTAAATACCATAAAATGTAAAAGAGGAAGTAATTATATACTCGCAATAAGATGTATTTGTAAATATGTCACCAATATTGATAACAAACAAGGAACCATAGACTGTCGATAATAGAATTGCTAGTTTTTTAATCATTTTTTTTTCTGTTTTCTTTTTCTTTCTGTGTGTTGTCTATGTGTTTGTTTGACATTTTAGTTGTATAATTAATAAAGTTTGTTTTTTAAAAAAAAGAGCAGAGCAGCTGATACAAGGCATAGGATCATGGATGAACTAGCTACAATCAACCCCAGGACCAATTATCAATTATCTGTCTGTCTGTTTATTATCTATCAGTAATCTCAGCTGAAGTGGTACCCATATATTTACTTCTGGTTGCCTGTTTTTGAACTCCTAGATTGGCAGCAGCTGGAACAACTGATGGGAGCTCACTCCATCGCTTGGGTCTCGAATGCAGACTTGTTTGATTGACAAGCCACATCCTAAACACGTGAGCCACTGTACTGTTCAGCTAGCGCTCTCTCTCTCTCTCTCTCTCTCTCTCTCTCTCTCTCTCTGGCTCTCGCTTCCCCCCTCCTCCCACTCCCCCTCCCTCTCCCCCTCTCTCTCTCTCTCTCTCTCTCTCTCTCCCCCCCCCTTCTCTGTCTCCATCCACTCACCTACTTATCTACCTAATCATTTATAATATCAGCTGAAGTGGTACCTATCTATCTACTTTTGGTTGCCCGCTTTCGAACTGCTGGGTTAGTAGGAACTGCAGCAAATGACGGGAGCTCACCCCATCACTTGGGTCTCAAATGTGGGCTTGTTTGATTGACAAGCCAGCGTCCTCACCATGTGAGCCTATCCAGCTATCTGCCTATCTGCCTGTCTGCCTGTCTGCCTGTCTGCCTGTCTGCCTGTCTATCTATCTATCTATCTATCTGTCTATCTGTCTGTCTGTCTGTCTGTCTGTCTGTCTGTCTGTCTGTCTGTCTGTCTGTCTGTCTATCTATCTATCTATCTATCTATCTATCTATCATCTCAACTTTGTATCATAAAATGAAGCAGAGAATACTTTTCCTTAAAAAAAATGTCTGGAGAAGAAAATGAAACCATTAGCAGTACAAAGGCAATAACCAAGCAGATTACTCTTCTAGGGATTGGCCCTATCCTTTCAACTCAAATATGCATGAAGAATTATCCCCTAAAACAATGGCAGAGATTTATGATAACATTTGAACAGCGGTCCACATCTTGAAATATTTACATTCAATCATTCTTACAGCCCAGCCGCATTTTACAATATACATTTCATCCGCAATGTCACCTTGTCAAATATAAAAATGCCAAGATGAAATTCAGTAATTGTCGCCATTCTTTAGAAGGGCTTGGGTTTTTCTTTCTTTCTTAAAAAGGAGGATTCATTTGGAGCAATTATATGTTGCTCTGATGAATAGCTCTTGTTCAGTCACTACAGGGATGAAATTGTTCAATGAGAAGTCCTTGCATACCTTCTGCTTTCATCTGCCTGCCTGCCTGCCTTATCTACCTACCTATCTATCTATCTGTCTGTCTGTCTGTCTGTCTATCTACCTACCTACCTACCATCTATCCTGTCTAGCTATCATCTGTCTGTCTGCCTACCTCTCTCTCTCTCCCCTATCTATCAGGCTATCCTGTCTGTCTACCTTATTTATCTATATTTCTGTCTGTCTGTCTGTCTGTCTGTCTGTCTGTCTGTCTGTCTGTCTGTCTGTCTGTCTATCTATCTATCTATCTATCTATCTATCTATCTATCTATCTATCTATGTATCTATCCATCCATCCATCCATCCATCTATCTCATCTATCTATCTCATCTATCTATCTCATCTGTCACCTATCTCTATCTATTTCTCCCTCCCTCCCTTCCTCCATCTATCTACCTACCTACCTACCTACGCAGAGAGAGAGAGACTTGGAGTCCTTGAGTTACAACAGTTCATTTCGTGTCCGTTCAAAGTTACCTCACTGAAAAAAGTGACTTATGACTATTTTTCACATTTACAGCCGCTGCAGCATCCCTGATTGAAATTCAGGTACTTGGCAGCTGACTCATATGTATGACTGTTGCAGCGCCCCAGAGTCATGTGATCACCTTTTGGGGCCTTCAGGCACGCAAAATCAACGGGGAAGCCAGATTCACTTAACAAACATGTTACTAACTTAACAACTGCAATGATTCCCTTAACAACTGTGGCAAGGAAAGGTCGTAAAATGGGGGAAAAAGCTCACACTGAATGTCTCATTGAGCAATAGATATTTTGGGCTCAACTGAGGTCATAAGCCGAAGACTACCTTATATGTATATATGTGTGTTTGGGTGTGTATGAAGCAGTGAAGGACCAACCTCCCTCTGACCAAACACTGTCATGCTCCTGTCAGAATCTGATTCTGAGGAGGAGGTTGAGCAGCTGACAGGGAGTGGGAGTGTGGCTTTGGTGGCTGTGGAAGAAACTGGGGAAGGGTCCAGTCCAGCTGGGCATTCAGAGGAAGACCCAGGTCCACCCCCTCTTCATCCTAGGGCACACAGGGAGGAATGGAGACAGGAGCAATGTTAAGTTACGTGGGTTACGGGGGAGAAAAGGGCCCTGATTCCCTTAATTAGCTTGCAGCTGTGAAAACAGGATTTAAAAAGGGTGTTTGCTCACAGCACCTTGATGGAAGCAAAGTGTGAATTTGTCTTTGCTTGTGAAGTCTTATCTGGGTTCTGGCATCCTCCCAACTGTGTGTGTTTCCTTGTCTTTTGAAGTCTGCAATTCCTTATCCTGCCCTGTCTCGTTAATTGCTGCAACTATGGTCTTTATTTATAATCTATATTTACTTTGGGTTTGGACTGAATTTCTTCCCTTTAAAAACTGTTCTTGGCAGAGTTTTTTTCTCCAGCTGATGATAGCTGGACATTGGAGGCCAAGTTGGAGGAATTAAAGGGACTTTACCTACTTTGTGACTTTGTTGCTTTTGTGTCACACCCCAGGTCATCACACACATTTTGCCCTCCTGCACACATCATGAGCAACCTATCCAAGGAGAGCAAGAATAGCAGCAGCCTCGAGGTGGTAAGCACAGCCAGGCATGCCCTTGGGGAGCAGGGCTGGGCAATGCTGTGGGGTCCCGATACTTGGGAGCTCAAGGGCAGGGCTGGGCAATTAGCCTCCAATGCCTAGGGCTCTGGACAGCCTACGCCACTGTCTAGAGGTCCTCTGGAAATAGCCTGAGAGGGACGGCAAGGCTCCACTGGAGGACAAGGGTTGGTGCTCTTCCTGGTCTCGCCTTCCTCTGCTACAGACAACGGATCCCTCCCACCCCTGCCCGGGCCACCACAGGTGCCCCCGACATGAGTGATGTTGAGCTGGCCATGCCCACTCTGGCCACGCCCACCTAGACCTCCAAGATCAAACACAACCCTTATGTGTCCCTCAATGAGATCGAATTTGACACTGGTGCCCCAGCTGCATTCTGATTAAGTATCCTTTACTGAGAGCACAAATGGTGTTCTCCACGGTCCGATCCCATGTTATGAATTGAGGTCAAGGCTAATCTTCTCTAAAAAGCCCAATTGAGGGAAGAACTAGGAAGATGTTCTAGTTCTAATGTTTTAGAACCAGAACCAGGGTGGAGTAGCGGTTAAAGAGTGCAGTACTGCAGGCTACTTCTGCTGACTGCTCGCTGCCTGCAATTTGGCAGTTCAAATCTCACCAGGTTCAAGGTTGACTCAGCTTTCTATCCTTCCAAGGTGGGTAATATGAGGACCCAGATTGTTGGGGGCAACATGCTGACTCTGTAAACCACTTAGAGAGGGCTGTAATGTGCTGTAAAGAGGTATATAAGTCTAAGTTCTATTGCTATTCTCTCTCAAGCAAGACTTGCCCTACTCTGATCCTGAATTGTTCATTTAATTTATGTGTGTTGAGTTATGCTGTTCCATTTCTTGATCTTATCTATTTCCCTCAGTTTGTTTTCTATATGCTTATGATCAGAGTTGGTGGCTGAGTTAAATTGCAAGCGGCATATCAACTATGAAAGGACAAACAACCAAAACATCCATCTGTGGAGTTTATTATTAATTTGTCATTTCTAAAGATCTCATTTAACTCTAAAAAAGAAAGTTATGTCTTTCCAAAGTTGCAGAATTTGGCAGAGTCCATGAGTCCAGAGTCCAATTTGACTATGTATGTGTGTGTGTGTGTGAGAGAGAGAGAGTCTGTGATTATATATATATATATATATATATATATATATATATATATATATATATGGATCTTTGGTTATTCGGGTTTTCTCCCACGTAGAATTGGAAGTATCTAGGCAACATTTCGATGAAGTCTCATTCATCATCTTCAGGCTTGTTTCTTCAGCTCTGTGCTTCTCAGAGTAATGATTATAATGATAATCAGATTATAATGATAATAATTATTATAATAATTACTCTGAGAAGCACAGAGCTGAAGAAACAAGCTTGAAGATGATGAATGAGACTTCATCGAAACGTTGCCTAGATACTTCCAATTCTACGCGGGAGAAAACCCGAATAACCAAAGATCCACATACAAATACCCGCGAAAACCTCAGAAAACACACACACACACACACACACACATACACATATATATATAGTATATATATATATATATATACAGACACACACACATACATCATACATACACACACACACACACACACAGATATACACATACATACAAACAGATTGGGCAATAGTTTTTCAACAAAAGCAAGGTGCAATATGCTTATTTGAAATAAGCCTGTGTTAAAAGCACAGAAGTGCACAGAGGTGTTGGGAAGGAGAAGTTAGTCATGTTCCATTTTTTTTTTCAAAAAATATATGCATTTGAAGCCAATTTGGGCTGATCTTGTAAGCAGCCTACAAAATGCAAAAAGGAGAAACTGCCTAGAGTTGGATCTCTCACCTCAATGCACCTTCCCCTTTGGCCCACCAAGAGTTAAGCCCAGCCCCATGAAAAATGCATGGAAAAGGTTTTAAATATTTACATACCTCTGGGGCGACCTGCTTCCAACCTCAGCCTTCAGCTGCAAGTTCTCCCTCGCAAGGCTACCATTTTCAAGCCTCAGTTTCTTATTCACCTACGTGGAAGTAAAATTATTAACGTCAACAAATCTCATGTCTATTCAAACCAGGGCCGATTTTAAGAAGGAGAGGATGAAATGTAACAAGTGATGGCCAAGACCTATTCTCTAGTCCTGGAGAGCCCCCTTCAACAGAGACAACACTTAAAAATTACCCTGGGAGAGGGGAAGGCGGAAAGTGACAAGAGACCAGACATTTTAAATTCATAATTCCAAAATACGCCGCAAGGCTAATATCCAGGGAAATAAGCAGAGCTGTGCTAGTTCAACCTGACGGTCATTAAAGGAGATATACTAATGGCAATTCAATGTTTCCTGTCTCAACTCCACAACTAAATTCTTTAAATGGATTGACATCACAGTGTGCAGGTATCAGCAAAATGAATGTTGAACAACTTCTACCTTATGTTCTTCCAAGCAGACAAAGATTACTCAGTGGCAAAGACTTTCTTTTTAAAGATATATACATATGTATATGTATGCTGTTCAGCTTTGTTCGGGTATTTTCCCACGTCACTGTAGTTGTGCTTTGAATACCCGAACAAAGCTGAACAGCATACATGTAAGTACCCGCGAAAACTTAAGAAAACAAATATGTATATGTGTGTATACATAATATATGTATATATCTATATGTATATATATATTTGTATATATACATGTGTATATGTTTTTTTAAGCTTTCGCGGGTACTTACATGTGTGCTGTTTAGCTTCCTTCGGGTATTATCCCACGTCATTGTAGTTCTGTTAAAGTTGTAGCAACGTTTCAGCAGAATCTCATCTGCCATCCTCAGGCTTCTGTATAGAGTTAGTTCCTGGTTTCAAATTTGAGGCTGGTCCATTCTGATTGGCTAGGAGCCTGGGTCTGTGTTCATTGGACTTGGAGTTTGATTGATTGGTGTTCCTGGTTTCTTCTGTCTGTTTTGTGGCTTTGATTGGCTGGCAACACTCTGTTCTTGTGTTTGAGGTTTTTAGTGCAGCTTGGCTCCGTGTGAAGGGACGGCTGCTCTTCATTAGCAAGCTGGGTTTCACCTGGGTGCCTGGTGGGGGGGTTAGGTTGGAGCTATCAGAGGGAGTCTGTTTTTGCCCAGGTGTTTGCCTGGCTTGTGGTGTGGAGATCTTTCTATTTGAGAGTGCAGGCTTCCAAATGATTGACAGTCTGGTGGAATCATCTCTTCTATTCATGCTGTCAGGTCTTTTTTCAATCTCTATGGCTTCTCTAATGATTCTGTGGCTGGGGTTTTCTATAGTGGCTAGGGTTTGTAATGGTGCTCCTATGGAACTGACTAAGAAGGCATACCCCTCAGACCCATAGTCAGCTCCATAGGAGCACCATTACAAAACCTAGCTAAATACTTAGCAAAACAACTACAGCCCCATGCTGAAACCGCAGCTTCATATGTACAAAACTCATACCACTTCTTAGAAATGATCAAAGATCTACACGTAGAACAAGAAGATCTGCTTGTAAATTTCGACGTGGTTTCACTATTCACTCAAGTCCCAACAAAAGAAACTCTTGAAATCATCAAAAATAAATACCAACCAGCCAAAGACCTCATGGAACTAACAGAACACTGCCTAACCAACACATATTTCATATACAAAGGACAAAGATACAAGAAAATTGAAGGAGCCCCTATGGGATCACCACTGTCACCCGTCATTGCAAACCTGTTCATGGAAGAATTCGAATCCAGAGCCCTGGCTAATGCCACCCACAAACCCAAACTATGGCTAAGATACATCGATGACACATTTGTGATTTGGCCCCATGGAAAAGAAAAGCTAAACAATTTCCTAACACACCTAAACAACACACACACCAAAATCAAGTTCACCATGGAAACGGAAATAAACAAACAACTACCATTCCTAGATGTACTAATCTACAAAATAACAGATGGCACACTGGGACACACCATATACCAAAAGAAAACACACACCAACCGCTACCTCAACGCCCAATCCCACCACCACCCAGCACAGATTAATTCTGTAGCGAAAACACTAATTACCAGAACCAAACGCCTGGCAGATAAGACACATATAAAGACTGAACTATGCACCCTGACTGAAGTATTGACAGCCAATGGCTTCCACAAAAACAAAATCACCAACCTGATCCACAAAAACACACCAAAACATAACAGAGACCTAGAAGACCAACAGACCTATGGAACAGCTGTCTTGCCCTACATAAGAGGTACCACAGATAAAATCAGTAAGATACTACACAGGCATCACATCAAGACTGCCTTCAAAACAGACAAAAAAATAGCAGCCATCCTGAGGAACCCCAAAGACAAAATTGACCTGGAAAACCAAGGCGTATAAGAAATTCCCTGTACATCATGCCCGGACACATACATTGGACAGACCAATAGAAGAATAAGTACCCGCCTAGAGGAACACAAAAATGCAGTAAAAAAGCTGGAACACACCTCCTCACTAGTCCAACACATGAAAACCACAGGTCACAACATCAACTTCAATGGCACTAAAGCCCTGGCCACTATAGAAAACCCCAACCACAGAATCATTAGAGAAGCCAAAGAGATTGAAAAAAGACCTGACAGCATGAATAGAAGAGATGATTCCACCAGGCACCCAGGTGAAACCCAGCTTGCTAATGAATAGCAGCTTGCTAATGAAGAGCAGCCGTCCTTTCACACGAAGCCAAACTGCACTGAAAGCCTCCAACACAAGAACAGAGTGTTGCCAGCCAATCAAAGCCACAAAACAGACAGAACAAACCAGAAACACCAATCAATCAAACTCCAAGTCCAATGAACACAGACCCAGGCTCCTAGCCAATCAGAATGGACCAGCCTCAAATTTGAAACCAGGAACTAACTCTATACAGAAGCCTGAGGATGGCAGATGAGCTTCTGCTGAAACGTTGCTACAACTTTAACAGAACTACAATGACGTGGGATAATACCCGAAGGAAGCTAAACAGCACACATGTGTATATGTATATACACACACACACATACATTATATATACACATACAAACATATATATACAGATACACACATATACACACAGACACACAGATATATATATAATTATACACACACACATGCAGATATATATATGTACACATACATAGGAATGCACTACCTAACTGTTGTTACATCCTCTAACCTCCACTCCTTTAACCTCAAATTAAGCACTATTGACCTCACCCCATTCCTAAGGGTCATGCATAAGTGCACCATCATGCCTACCGTCCCTGTCCTATTGTCCCCATTTATTCGTACCTATTTCCTGTGTTCTTACTCATGTTTATACTTATACCTATTATCTTGCAAGCGATTGACAAATCAAATAAATAAAAATAAAATATACATACATATTATATACATACATGCACACACACACACACACATACCTACAACACACACACACACCCCTCTCCCCACACGTAGAGAAAAAAATGTATGACAATCATTTGTTTGCCATTTTACATGTCTGGAAGGATGCCTTCTGGCAAGCCAAGTCACTCACAAATCCTGTGACTCAGTGAATAAAACTTTTTTTTAAAAAAAATACAATAAAGTCCAAATAAGTCCAACTTGGCAATGGCGCACACATATTGTATCAAGAAATTTAGAACATCCTGAAAGCTGCTTTCCATTGTGCTTTCCATCTATTGAGCCAAATAAAACATATGAAGAATGGCTGCAGGAACTGGGTATGGCTGGCCTAGAGAAAAGAAGGACCAGGGGTGACATGAGAGCAGTATTCTGGTATTTGAAGCACAGTCATAAAAAAAAGGGAGGGGGGGTTTAATCTGTTTTTCCAAAGCCCCAGAAAGCAAGACAAGGAACAATGGATGGAAATTGTGGATGGATCGTCCACAAAAGAAATCCAATGGATGGATCGTCAAGGAGAGAAGCAACCTGGAACTGAGGAGAAATTTCCTAACTGTGAGGACAAGTAACCAGTGGAACAGCGGGAGTTGTGGGTGCTTCATCACTGGAGGTTTTTAAGATTGGACAGCCACCTGTCTGAAATGGTATAGGGCCGTGATGGCGAACTTGTGGCATGCCTGCCACAAGTGGCATACAGAGCCATTTGTGCCAGCTTGCAAGCCGCAGGCAAACTTACTTCACTGCACATGTGAGAGCCCCTCAGCTGATTTTTCTGTTGGTTTCAGGGTTTTTTTGACCTCCCAGAGGCTTGGAGAAAGCCTTTGCAAGGCTTTTCAGGTAAAATAGGCTCATTTTGTCACTTCCTGTAATGCTGGAAGTGAGGAAATGGGCATATTATTCTATTCGTATTAGCCTCTGGGAGGCCAAAAAATAAATCAGCTGTGAGGTGCAGTACAGGTAAGGGGGTGGTGGGGGATTGCATGCACATGCACAGGGAGCATGGGGGAGCACGCAATGCATTCTGGGTGCTGGCACGCGAGTGCGCGTGCGCTACTGCGCACACAATTTTTGGCACAGGAGCCCAAAAAGGTTAGCCATCACTGGTACAGGGTCTCCTGCTTGAGCAGGGGATTGGACTAGAAGATTTCCAAATTCCCTCCCAGCTCCATTCTGATTGACAAGTACCCCAGGAATGAGCATTGCATGGATTTTATATCGTTTGTTGTAAAGGTATTTTGGAGATACAGGACTATCTGTACAAGCTGGTTGCCAAGCACTCAAATTTTAATCACATGTCCATGGAGATATTGGGGCAGCTATGAGTGTGAGGAGTAGTTCTAAGTCACTTTTTTCAGTGCCATTCCCCACCTGAAAAGAAATCTGTCCCAAATGCAAAACACAAGCAGAGGAGTTTTCAGTTTTAGTTTCACAGCACCAAGCAGCTTTAGTACAGAACAGTTGCGCTAAGACACATTTAGGCTCCTAGCTGTCTCCTTCTTGCTCATACAGCAAATACTCTTTCAGTTTCCAAACAGCCCATTCAAACACTGACAGGATGCTAGCCAGTTGAATACCGATGGATGCTGGTAGGCAGAGGCAGAATTACTTTCCTCCCCAAAAACTAAGTCCAGCCACAAAGTTTCATAGTGAAGCACGGGTATTGAGCTAGTATAATACTTTTCTAAGTCCTAACCTCTGTCATCCAAACATTTGTAAAATAAATCCCATGTTCAAAAATACTCTGTATCTTCCCTTTATCTTCCCTTTCTTTTATTTTTAATGTCAATCTGTCCATTTCTGCACAATCTACAATTGTTTTAATTACAACTTCTTCTATAGGTATATTCTTATTTTTCCAGTACTGTGCAAATACGATTCTTGCTGCTGTCAAAACAGGTAGTGTTAAATATATGTTCCCTTTATTATACTCTGATACGATACCTAACCAAAATATTTCTGGCTTATAGTCTATCTATTGCTTCAACATTTTGAACCATGTATGTATTTTTGTCCAGTAATTCTTTGCTTTTGCAAATGTCCACCACATATAGTACATGCCTGGAGTCTGATGACATTTCCAATATCTGGTGGACATGTTTTTAAACATCTTTGCTAATCTTGCCGATGGCAAGTGCCATCTGTAAAACATTTCATATAAGTTTTCCTTATAAGCAGTTGCCATTGTCAATTTAGTTTCCTTCCCTAAATTTTTGCCCTTTGTCTAATTCTACGATATATCCAAACATATTTACCATTGTAATTTCAAACGGCCACTGAATGAATGGTGATAATTCAAGGACTGCATGTACTCAATCCTGGCACAGCTATACAGATCAACATTATTTTCCCAACTAATTTACACAGAGAGACAATCTAAATTAGTTATCTTTTAGTTACCAAGTGTTGTCTTGTAGCTTTTTCAATGACAAACAAGTTTTCTCACTGTTGAAAAAGGAAGGGAACTAATGCTTCACCCACAGAGACATAAAGTTCTTTTTGCTAACCTAAATGAATTTGATTCTGTCTAGATGGTTTTCATCAGTCTTGTCATGAAATATTACAATCAGAAAGTGTTCTTGAACATGGAAGTTTATGCCTTCCTTCTTGATAATTTTATCAATTGTCAAATATTGATGTTTTCTTGGGTTTTGGCACAATTGGCTTAGTTCATGGTGGCATGCTGTTACCCTTAATTTCCTTCCTTCCTCCCACCCCTCTCTCTTTCCTCCCTCCCTCGCTTCCCTCCCTTCCTTTCCTCTCTCGCTTCCCTCCCCCTTCCTTCCTTCCTTCCTTCCTTCCTTCCTTCCTTCCTTCCTTCCTTTCCTTCCTTCCTTCTTCCCTCCCTTTCTTTCCTTCCTCCCCTCCCTTTCCTTCCTCCAACAAAATGATTTGGGCAAGTTCTTTTAAACCCTAAAATGTCCCTTTTTAATCACTAGGACCCAAGGGCCCTGTTTCAGTTATTGGTTAGCCCTAGAAAGGCTGGGAGGGCCTCTGTCTCTGAGCCAGTGAGATGACATTTGCAAGACAGAAGGTTGTCAGCCTTCTGTTAGCCACATGATAGATTATTGGAATCCTTGAAATGAAATCTGGTCATCGATATTGAAAAAAGAAAGCAGCCTAATGCAATTTGCAGCTCCTGGACTGGAAAAAAAAGGATCCATAGACAAAATAGGCAAGTGATTTTGACAGACAATGTTTTCCTTTAAGTTGTTATTGAAGAAATAAAACTTCAGGCATTTGTGAAATGTACACAGAATATAACAAAATAACAGAGTGGGAAGGGAGCTTGGAGGTCTTCTAATCTAACCCACTCCTCAAGCAGGAGACCCTATACCAGTGATGGCGAACCTATGGCACGCATGCCACAAGTGGCACACAGAGCCATTTGTGCTGGCATGCGAGCTGAAGGCAACTTACCTCACTGCGCATGCGCACGCCTCACAGTTGATTTTTTTTTTGTTGGTTTGAGGCCTTTTTCAGCCTCGGAAAAAGCTTCTGCAAGACTTTTCAGGACAATAGGCCCATTTTGTCACTTCCTGTAATTCCGGAAATGACAAATGGGCCTATAATTCATCCTGAAAAGCCTTGTAGAAGCTTTTTCCAAGCCGCTGGGAGGCCAAAAAAGGCCTCAAATCAATCGAAAAATGAGCTGTGAGGTGCAGTGCAGATAAAGAGGTGGGGTGGGGAGATTGCGCATGCATGCACAGGGGGCATGGGTGGTACACATTACATTCTGGGTGCTGGCACGCGAGTGTGTGTATTGGTGTGTGCACAATTTCTGGCATAGGAATCCAAAAAGGTATGCCACCGCTGCCCTATACCATTTCAGACAAAAAATAATATTTTTATTACTTGTATACATTAATTGTTGTTTTTCCTCTTAATTATACTGTAGTTAATATAGTATATAAATGACAGGCTAATAATTTGAAAACAGATTTGGTAATTTAAAATTCTTCTTTTGGTCTGCTCCCCAAGGGGTAGGAAAATAACATTGTTGTACTGTATCAATCAACCAAGGAGGACATTATGTGTCTATGAGTTAATCTTTTTTTAAAGACACTTTTTCTTTTGAATGTCTTGTTTGTTGTATTTTTTATTTCTTTTTCTTTTTCTTTTAAAAATATATGTTTTAACATTTTGGTGTATTATATTTTAATTTTCTTTGAATAAACTAAATATTATACAGGGGAACAGATAAATTTCTCACCTGCAGTTCATCTTTGCAATGTATGAAATTCTCCTGTGATGCCAACAGGAGGAATCTATGTAGCATCGTCCAATGTTCTCAAGAATTTTCATGTTTAATGGGCAACGTTTTTAAATTATTGCTGGAGCTTGATATGTTGTGAAACTTCTCTGCCATTATTAATGAAGGCTGCCAGATGTTAGAGGCACGGAAATGCACACTCTTTGAGATATAATGGAGTAAAATGGTCATACAATCTCCTAGCATGGGTCTTTGAGAACTAATACCCAATAGGAGAGGAACTCAAATTAGCTGGAGGGCATCGGTTAGCCTGATCCTGAGGGAGGCCACATAATTCTGTGGATAGAAAAAACTGTATAGCAACGAGGTGCCTGGTCCTATTTATGGGCCATGAGCATTTCCGCGATCTTACAATAAAGCGATAAAAAAAGTACATCACTCTGCAAAAATGTTCTTCATTTAATAGGATATTTGACTGTGGTCAAAGAACATAAAGTCAACTGACCATTCCTGAATCTTTATTTTGCTTGCTTTCTGTAAGATGATGCAGACAAGAAGCACCAACCATGACTACCAATGCTTCCTTTATAACAGCAGAATCTTGCAAGTCTGTTATTCTGCTATTAATAGAGCAAAAGTCTATGAAGATTCCCAATCATCCAGGTCATGGTTGTCCTAAAGGTGCTTTTTTCAAGAGGCAACTGGACTTTCCTTTTTTTCTTTGAAGACATTTCACTTCTCATCCAAGAAGCTTCTTCAGCTCTGACTGGATGGTGGGGAACGGAAGGATTTATATTCTGATCATTTGCAATTCTTTACAGAGAATCGTTGAGGCCACTTGGAGGTTTGTCTGTGTCCTGCAAATGACCAGCTGTCTGCAAGGAGTATAAATCCTTCCCTTCTCCTCCAACCAGTCAGAGCAGAAGAAGCTTCTTGTATGAGAAGCCAAAACATCTTCAAAGAAAAACAAGAAAGTCCAGTTGCCTCTTGAAAAAAGAACCTTTGGGACTACCAACAGAGCATTACACTTAGATAACTTAAGGCCCCAATCGCCTTGGGCCCCTGCCCTGTCAACTGTCAATGCATAGACGGCCGCTGAGTTGCATTAACACACATTACCTCCATTAATTTTTCCATGTCCTCCTTCACTTTCTCATACATGTCATTTGCAGCCTGAAGCTTCTGGGTCCATGCTGCCAAAGTCTCAGCGTCCACTTTGTGCTCATTGTCGGAAGGCTGTGGACTCTCTTGCGTTCTCTCTGGCACCTGCAAGGTCTCTGGGTGGAGGACAGATTTAAGCTGGGACTCCAGGCTGAGGTTTTCTCCTTTCAGAGTTTCCAACTCTTTCTGCAGCGATTCTATCTCATCCTAAGGGATTAAAGATCCAGAGTGAAGTAGAGTCCACAGATAAAACCATACCAGTTTAAAGCACAATGTTTTAATTCTCAGGATGAAGGTGACCGTAGTGTAGAATCCGATAAAACATTATTCTAGATTTCAGGGTTTCACCAATTGGACATGTGTGTGTGGATTCCATTAAGAGATATACAATTCTGCTGGGTCATACCATTTTCCCCAAAATAAGACCTAGCTGGAAAATAAGTCCTAGCATGATTTTTCAGGATGCTTGCAATATAAGCCTTATTCCCAAAATAAGCCCCAGTTAAGATCATCAGCCACATTTAATATTGTATTTTCCTGAAAGTAAGACCTAGCAGGAAAATAAGCCCTAATGTGTTTTGGGAGAACAAAAATTAATATAAGACCCTGTCTTATTTTCAGAAAAAACATGGTACCAAAGGATCATCTGGGTCACAATCTTATTTCTGATAGCAGAGTAAGGCAGATCTGATTTAGTTGCTCTGATTTAAAGTAGTTAGATCTGAGGCAATATAAAAGTTAATTGTTGAATATCAAATATATATGTTTGCTGGATGTGCCAAGGAAAAGATGAGATCTAGTATTTCAGGTACACAAGTACTTCATGTGCAGTAATTTGTTAAATATTTAGAAGGAAAGCACGAAAGTGAGCAAAACAATGGAAGCACTCCCAATAGAAGCATTTTGGGGGACAAGTGAAGGCAGGATGGAACAAAGATGAAATTGCTGGATTTGGTAATGAGGAAACACATATTTGTAGCATTTCAGCCAATAGACCAATTTTGTTCAAATGTTTCAGGATGTTATTGTTTCTTTGGCATTTTTCTAAACTATACTCATTATATGCAGGGAATCTCTCCATGGGCCACTGGTAATTGAGGTGACCCTTTTGTTCCAATCAATAATTGCTATTTTTTCAAAAGATACTTCACACTAAAATAGCATTTTTCAATAAGCTTCCAACACATGCTTCGTAATCTTCTCTCTATTGTACCCTATGATAATGACTATCATTAAGTGTTATACCTTATGATTCTTGACGAACGTATCTTTTCTTTTATGTATGCTGAGAGTATTTGCACCAAGACAAATTCCTTGTGTGTCCAACAACACTTGGCCAATAAAGAATTCTATTCTGTTCTGTTCTGTTCTATTCTATTTTGTGAACAGCATGTTGTCTGGGTTAATTTGCTTACACAATATTATTTTTCCAGTTCCTAGTTTCTACCTCTGTTGTCTAACCATTTGTAAAACAAATCCCAAATTCAAAAATAGTGTCTTCTTTTTCTTCTATCTTCAATGTCAGTCTTTCCATTTCTTCACAGTTATATTTTTTTTGATTATTGCTTCTTCTTGATTGCTTATTGTACCCTATAACTATTATTAAGTGTTGTACCTTATGATTCGTGACGAAGGTATCTTTCCTTTTATGTACACTGAGAGCATTTGCACCAAGACAAATTCCATGTGTGTCCAATCACACTTGGCCAATAAAGAATTCAATTCAATTCAGTTCCTATTTCAATTCCTATTCCTATTCCTAAATCTATTCCTAAAACTATTCCTAATCTTAATCTTAATCCTAATCCTATTCTAATTTCTATTTTTATTCTTACTCTATTCTTTCTGTAGGTGTTTCCTCATTTTTCCATTGCTTTGCAAATACAATTCTTCCTGCTGTCAAGACATGTAATATTAAAGATAAATTTCCTTTCTCATATTTTTCTGGCATTATGCATTACAAAAATAATTCTGGCATATAATCTATATGATGTTTTAACACTTTTTCTTATGATGTGTACATTTTTATCCAAATTTTTCTTTTTCTTTTGAACATGTCCACCACGTGTGGTAATATGTGCCCGGTCCTTGATTACATTTCCAAAATTTGGCGGATCTGTTTTTAAACATCTTTGCTGCAAAAAAGTCCTTTTGGAGATAGAGATATGCATGCCATCTCCCGTTAGTCATGCTAATGCAATAAAATAATTCTGAAATTCCCTTTATTGTTGTAGTCTTACCTCATATTCTTTGTGCAGTATCTCGAGTCTGGTTTTGCGAAGCTGTTTTCGGATGGCAGGACTAAACACAGGATTGCTTTCGCTTGTTCCTCCTGCAGAAAAAAAAATAATTCAAAAACTATCTCATTTCAATATTTTTCAGACTTCCAGGAAAATCAGATCAGCCTTCCACTGTGCCCGTCTTGAACACAGCTCCATGAAGCCATCTCATCAAAAATTCTTTCCCTGTTTCAGCGAGCATTAAAAAAAAAAGTAGCAACGACTTCACAGAGAAAAGTCACAACATGTCAGCTAACAATGAACAGATTTTTACGATCATCATCATCATCTAGATTTAATTGGAAATGTGCTTGGAAAACTAAAAGTTAACCAGTTGCTGGACAAAGCTCCATGCATGGGTTCCACTAAGAGCCATGGTGGCGCAGTGGTTAGAAAGTAGTACTGCAGGATAATTCACTGCTGACTGCCAGCAGTTCAATTCTCACCAGCTCAAGGTTGACTCAGCCTTCCATCCTTCCGAGATCGGTAAAATGAGGACCCCAGGTTGTTGGGAGAAATTTGCTGATTCTGTAAACTTCTTAAAGAGGACTATAAAACACTGTGAAGTGGGATGTGTGTGCGTGTGCTTATGTCTAAGTGCTATCTGTAAACCACTTAGGGAGGGTTATAAAGCACTGTGAAGCAGTATATCTACATCCACATCTACATCTATATTTATATCTATCTATAAATATATGTGTGTGTGAGTGTGTGTGTGTGTGTGTCTAAGTGCTGTTGCTAATAATTTTATAATATAAAAATAATATTAATAAGACTATAAGCCAACAATGTCTACCATCCTATCATGTGTTTTTATTCCAAAATCATTTGTGTATCAGAGATCCTTTGAGCCAGTAGCTTCTCTGTTGAATCAAAGCATCAGACATACTCAGGTTTTCAATATTTTGTTATAAGAGCCACTGGTTAGAATACAGTATTGCAGGCTATTTCTGCCCACTGCCAGCAGTTCAAATCTTAACCTGCTCAAGGTTGATTCAGCCTTCCATTCTTCCAAAGTTGGTAAAATGAGGGCCCCAGATTGTTGGGAGCAGGAGGCTGACTCTATAAATCGCTTAGGGAGAGCTTTAAAAGCACCATGAAGCAATATCTAACTGCTATATTGCTAATTCTGGGTTCAGAAATGTTCAGCCTTGCAATAAACTGAAGCCCCCCATCAGGAACAGCCAACAATCTTCCTTCAATTCAATCTCTGTGGCTTAAGCATTTCAAATCTTTGGACCATTTCTGGATTGGAAACAGTGTTATGCAGTATGCAGAACCTAAATGTACATTGTTGCCTAATCCCTCTATCATTGGAAAAAACCAATTTGGATTCAATAGCCATCCATCCAACCAAGAGCCACAGTGATGCAGTGGATAGAATGCAGTACTGCAGGCTACTTCTGCTGCCTGCCTACAGTTTGGCAGTTTGAATCCTACTGGCTCAAGGTTGACTCAGCCTTCCATCTTTCTGAGGTGGGTAAAATGAGGACCCAGATTGTTGGGGAGCAATAGGATGACTCTGTAAATCTCTTAGAGAGGGCTGTAAAGCACTGTGAAGCAGCATATAAGTCTAAGGGCTATTGCTATTACTACTTAAAGTGAGAATGGGCAATCTGATTTACAGGATCCAATCTGTATCATTTAACCTCTGGATCCCGGTGAATGACCCAGTTTGCATCTTCCAACATTATTCTGGGGACACGTATCTTTGCCGCCATTCGTAATCTGATTTTGAGTCCAGTTTTCAAAAACGATTGCAACTCATCATCTGAAAATCAACACTTTTTTCTTTCCTCAACAATTTCCCAAGCAAAGAGGAAGAGAGAGAGAGGAGTGATAGACAGTTAGACTAAGTATCTGTGATGACCCGGGGCATGACACAAAGGCAATACAGTCAAATAATAAGTAGGAGTCCCTTTATTAACTCCAACTTTGCTTCCAATGTCCTGGTTAAAAACTCTCCCAGAAACAGCGTTTGGCTTGAGAGATTGAAATCCAAAATGAGGTCAACATAAATTTTAACTATAAGTCCAATCAAGGCAAGATGAGGAAATTAGTCTGGCAGTGCAGGAGAAGGAATTCCAGACATGAAGGAATGACAGTAAATCAACCCGATTGGGATGATTCCAGGAACGCAGATAACCATAGTCAACACAAGATAAACTCACGTTTGTTCCCAGCAAGCATCGCAGTCAGTTTGCATCTCTTTGAAACTCTCTTCCCAGGTGTGCCTAATGAAGGGAATCAGGGCCCTTTCCTCCCCCGTAAGCCACGCAACCCACGTGGCTCTCTTCTCCGTTCCTCCCTGTGTGCCGTAGGATGAAGAGGGGGTGGGCCTGGGTCTTTCTCTGAACTCCCTCTCCCTTCTTCTATCTCTTCCCTGCTCTGCCCAGAGGGACTTTGCCCTTCCCCAGTTTCCTCCACAGTCAACAAAACCACACTCCCACTCCCTGCCAGCTGTTCTTCTTCCTCGGATTCAGATTCCGACAGAGGCATGACATAATCTCGCAACTCAACAAATAAAAGAGGGACTGACTAATTTTTTTTCATTCTGATCCCAAGCAAAAGGACATCTCCCCATCAAGGGACAAAGGATTAGTTTTATCTTTCAGTACAGGTAGTTCTCAACTTACAACAGTTTGCTTATTGACCATTCAAAGTTACAATTGCATTGAAAAAAATGACTTATGACCAGTTTTCACATTTATGACTGTTGCCGCATCCCTGTGATCACGTGATTTACATTCTGATGCTTGACAACTGTTTCACATTTATGATGGTCTCAATGTCCCAGGATCACATGATCCCCTTTTGCGACCTTCTGACAAACAATGTCCACAGGGGAAGCAGATTCACTGAACAACCATCTTGCTAATTTAACAAGCAGCAGTGATTGGCTTAACGAACATGGCAAGACAAATCGTACAATGGGGCAAAACTCACTTGACAAATTTCTCACCAAGTGTTGTGGCCCGCTGGCAGCTGATGGAGCTGGCAGCAGAGTCAGACAGGAGTGAGGAGGTTGGGGTTGAACCTGGGCCAGCTCTGGAGGCTGAGGAAGGCACAGAGGGCTCTGCATCAGAGGCAGAGATGGGGCCAGGGCAGGCTGGCAATCGGCAGCTGCCTTCGGGTTCAGACACCAGTGATGCTGGGGAGGTAGCAGAAGACAAGAACAATTGAGAAAGCAGGATCAACTCAGGAGTAAGACCATACCTCAGAGAGGATTGGCCCCTCCCATAGAACATAAAAGAAGAGTGAATGGGATGTCAGCTTTTGCAGGAATCAATTATTCATCTGGTCGGTTTGAATAGTTTTGTTTGACTCTGTCAAGTGTGGCCTTGCCCTACATCTGGCAATTAGTTCTCTGGACTCATTCCAAGTGCAATAAGGTGGGTGTTTATAAACATTCCTCTGAGAGACTGTTTGTGAAGCCTGGCAGGCTGTGAATGAACGTAATTCACAGCCATGGAAATAAAAGAGATTTTCCCGGTATTAAAACTGTGTTTTATGCTTTCTAAAGAAGCCTAGGTCAGAACACCGAGCAACATAAAGGTTGAAGTCAATTGTGGTCATAAGTTGAGAACTTCATGCATTGGGGTATAAAAGGACAATGTACAGTATTTAAGGGGAGAGAGAGTTGCTTTACCTAGGACCTCTTTGCAAGGATTGTCAGGGTTGATGGGTATCCTACAAGCAGGACACTGGCTGTTGTTTTTCAGCCACACTTCAATGCAAATGGAGCAGAAGACGTGGTTGTTGGCACAGATGACAGGATGACGGACCTTAAAAGAAAGAAAGAGTTAACAGTTAAAACTTTTGCTTGGAGGGAATAAAAGGAACGATGTACATTTGACATACAATGATCCTACAAGCCAAAAACAAGCTTTTCCCCTGGCCACGCTTACAATGTTAGTATGTACTCTGCAACTTGCCTATCTTACTTATCACCAGGGACACTCTTATCGTTTCAAATGGTGCCCATCTTCTCAAACGAGCCAAAGCCAATTATATAGAGAAGCGAAAAGGAAACCAAAAATGCACAGAGAATATCCAGAATAATACAGTTGGAAGGTACCTTGTAGGTCATCTAGTCCAACCCCATACACCATTTCTGACAGATGGCATTCCAGTCTCTTCTTAAAAACCTCCAGTGATGAAGCTCCCATAACTCCCCAAAACAACTTCTGTTCCATTGATTGACTGTTCTGTCAGAAAATTTCTCCTTATTTCCAGGTTGAATCTCTCCTTGTTCAATTTCCATCCATTATTCCTTGTCTGGCTTTCAGGTGCTTTGGAAAATAACTTGAACCCTTCCTCCCTGTGGCAGCCGCTCAAATATTGGAAGACTGCTATCATGTTTCCCCTGGTCCTTCTCTTCACTAGACTAGCCATGCCCTGTTCCAGTAACCGTTCTTCAAATGTTTTAGTCTTCAGTCCCCTAATTGTCTTGGTTGCTGTTCTCTGCACAAATACCTTTGATGAGGCTGCAACAATAAATGTCACAATTGTGGATTAAACAATCAGCCTATTTGGTCAGAATGGAAGGGTATGCAGTCTTTATTTTCTGAAGGCTCCTTATGGCCAGTAAAGAAATTCATTAAAAAAAAATTGGCAACCTTCACAATTTGCCAAGGACGATAGTAATTTAAAATAGCTACCTATGAGAGATAAATAGGATTTCTACATTTCAAAGTATTGTATTATATTGTATTGTAATTTTAATTCTAATCAAGGAGAGAAACAATCTGACTAGGAAAATTAGGAAAAAAAAAAGGAAAAATTTTTTCTGACAATAGAACAATTAATGGGTGGAATGGCTTTTCCTTCAGAGGTTATGGAGGCTTCATCATTGAAGGTTTCAAAAAAAGAGACTGGGCAACCATTTGCCTGAAGTGATAAAACTGCCAAGCTAAGACCTGTGAACTTCAACTCCCAGAATTCTGCAGTCAGCATGACTAGCCGAGGGATTCTGGGAGTTGAACTCCACATATCTTAAGTTACTAAGACCCTTGTTACGTGAATCTGGTTTCCCCCTTGACTTTGCTTATCAGAAGATCGTTGTAACTATGAGTCAGTTGCCAAACATCTGAATTTTGATTGTATGGCTCACAGGGATGTTTCAATGGTAGTTAATTGTGAAAAATTATCATAAGTCACTTTTTTCAGTGCCTTTGTAACTCTGAATGGTCACTAAACGGTCACTAAACGGTCACTAAAAAGGTTTGAGGCCTTTTTTGGCCTCCCAGAAGCTTGGACAAAGTCTCTGCAAGGCTGTTCTCAGGAGAAATTATAGGCCCGTTTCATCACTTCCTGGAATACCAGAAGTGACAAAACGGGCCTATAATTCGTCCTGGAAAGCCTTGTAGAGGCTTTGTCCAAGCTTCTGGGAGGCCAAAAAAGGCCTCAAACCAGCCTAAAAATCAGTTGTGAGGTGCAGTGCAGGTAAGAGGGTGGCGTGGGGAGGGTGGAAATTGTGTGCGCATGCCCAGGGGTTGCATTCTGGGTGCTGACACATGAGTGTGGGTGTACTGGCACCCTCGCAATTTTTAACACAGGAGCCCAAAAGGTTAGCCATATAGTCCACCGCTCCAATACCTTCTAAAGTGTTACCATAAAATTAAATTACCTGCCTCTTCAAATAAAGTAAGCAGGCACATTAAGTTTCCTCATGTTATATGTGATATTTCTTTTGCATAACATCTAAGACAAAGGATCTAGAATGAAGATAAAAAATCAATAAACTCCCAATTTTTAGCTATACTGAAGAATTCACTCAGCCAATTTTCCTTCTCGCTCTAAGCAAAAACAAAAAAAATCAGAGTTTTCTCTAACGGGCAAAAAAAGTTTTATTAATCCTGCTGAGATGTTCCCATTGCAAGGAATATAACTATCTTTATGCAGCATGCAATTCTGTGTAAGAAAAAAAATTATTGGACCATGGAGAATTACCATAGGTTTTAAACGCTTGTAACTTAACAAGATCCATATGTATTTTCCTCAAAGAGCAAAGAGTTTTAAAGAAATAAGTTTCTGAAGAACATTACTAATAAGATTTCTCTTTAATTGAAAATCCTGCACAAGCTTTTGGGATTCAGCATTTCAGGGGAAAAAAACCTCTGCATTGTTTAATGTCTCTACAAAAAGCATTCCTTCTGGTCTTTAAAGTTACTTTTAATCCCCAAAGTCTTCGCCGTATGTGCTGCTAAATTGTCCTTCTCAGCAGATTGAAGATGTAATATGAAATTAAACACAACTCTAATTTCTCAAGTGTTGTGGTCTGCTGTACTCAAAGTCAAATCACCTTTAGAGTTTGACTCCAAGTGTCTTAATTTTGTGTGCTTTTTCCATTGCTGTCTTTGTCAGAGTATATTCATGAACTGGAGTAGAGCGTAGTAACAAGGTCAGTCAATGAGAGCTGAATTGAGGGCTGAAACTTAAGGCCCTGTCACATCGGCTGACGGATGCAAAAAGTATATAAAAGGGACACAGCGGACGAGAAAATGTTCCATCCGTTGTTATCCGCTCTCAAAAGTACCCCAAATTTGCATAAACAGAGCGGACAACAACGGAAAGGAACGGATGGGGAGAGGACGTAGCGAGGATGTAAAGCGGATGCTCCACGGAAGCCTAGCAGATGGAAGCAGATGGCACATCCTCAGGGCTTCTGGGGGAGCACAGCGAAGTGGACGCGCAGCGGAAGGAATGGATGCAGAGCGGATGCCGAGTGGATGCCGCGGATGCCGAGCGGATGCCTAGCGGATGCAAAGCGTTCACTGCACATGCGGGGAGGATGCATTGTGTCAGCCCCATGGATATAAAAGGATGCAGCTCGCAAGCAGGTCACCATTCAGAGGAAAGACCTGCTGCCAGACACATCTCCAGCCAACAACCATGGGGAAGAAGAGGAAGCCTGCCTACTCCTGCCAGCCCTGGCAAGAAGGACAGGGCCACCATCCCACCCCCTGGCACTGACTCTGCTTCTGCTGGAGCTTCTGCTGCTCGGGCTGACTCTGCTGGTGCTGGGGCTTCTGCTGGTGCTGGTGCTGCTCCTGGTGCTTTACTCTGCTGGCGCTGCTCATGGTGCTGGTGCTTCTACTGGTGCTTACTCTGCTGGTGCTGCTCCTGGTGCTGGTGCTTCTGCTGCTGCTGACTGCTGGTGCTGCTCCTGGTGCTTCTGCTGGTGCTTACTCTGCTGGTGCTGCTCCTGGTCCTGCTGGTGCTCCTGGTGCTGCTTTTGCTGCTGCTGTTGTTGCTGCTGCTGCTGCTGGTGGTGTGGTGGACCAGTCCCTAGAACCTCAAAGCCCTTCTGATGAGGGCCCAGAAGGCCCTGCCAGAGGGAAGAAGAGGCAATCACGCGATAGGGAGAGGAGGCAGTACTCCATCGAAGAGGAACATGAGGATGAGGTGCTCGAATAGCTGAGGGAGAATGAGTACCTCTGGCGGAAGGGACACAGGCTCTATCGAGACACCAAGAGGAAGCAGGCGGCTTGGAGAGAAAAGGCGGAGAGCCTGGCCTACACTTTGGAGGTCCTCCTCGGGTGGTAGAAGCATATGCACACCTGGAACGGGAAGCTGCACTTCAAGAAGTCTGGCCAGGCCGCGGTCAAGCTCACCGACTGGGAGACCTATATGATGGCCAAGTGCAGCTTCTTGGAGGGTGAGGTCTGCCGAGGAGCAGCCCCTCTGTCTACCCTCTCTCTCAGGCAGCCCACAGAGAGCCAGTCCTCTTCTGGCCAAGAGTCAGCTCCTATGTCCAGGCAGGTATCTGTGGAGCGCCCCACGACGGAGACCCCCCCGACAGCTGCACTCCCCGTGGTGAAGCACATGGAGGGACACAGTGGGAGCAAGGAGAGGGCACTGACACCAGAGACCAACCCACACCCACACCCAGCTCCACCTCCACAGAAAGCAGGCAGAGAGGCAGACCGGAGGGGCAGAACCACACTGTCCTGCTGGAGATCAGGGACACCATCAAAAGCAGCGTAGATCTCCTCTCTCAGCTGGTACACACTGACATACCATCCTCAAACCGCAAGCCCTTCCTCACCCAGACCCTCATGGACATGTCCGAATCACAGTACCAGGTAATAAAGGAGAGGATCACAGGTCTTCTGCACAACCCTCCAGGCCCAGCTGAACCTGCTCCCACCCAGTCCAGGTCTGCTCCTCCACCTCAGGTGATGTCACAGCCCTTCCAAGGCTTTCAACAGGCCCTCACCTACCAAGGCTATGGCTACCAGGAATTCCAGAAGCACAGGCAGCCCTTCCCAGTCCAGGCACAGGTATATCGTACTCCTCCGATGCCACCAATGCCACCGACACCACAGATGCTACCGACGCCACAGATGCCACCCACGCTTCACCTCACTCAGCTGCAGACCAGACAGCCCCACTACACTCCTCCTTCCTCCACCCCACAGCCAAGCCCGGCCTCAGAATATC
Source organism: Laticauda colubrina (assembly GCA_015471245.1). Classification (NCBI taxonomy): domain Eukaryota; kingdom Metazoa; phylum Chordata; class Lepidosauria; order Squamata; family Elapidae; genus Laticauda; species Laticauda colubrina. The sequence goes on from BLBF01000073.1 coordinate 16,414,529, forward strand.
TGTCATCGGTCTTGGGACTGACACCCCATGTCATGGAGGAAGGGGCTCTCAACATCACAGGACTGAGCCAGCTCTCTGAGAGCTTCCTCCACACACCATCCCCTGTTGTCCTCTCGGGGCCAGGCACCCCAATTGCGCCTCAGACCAGCACTCCAGCAGCAGCTACCTCCACAGCACCTGGACCCTTCACCCCTGAGACGATGGGCACGCCTCAGAGTGACTGAGAAGAGTGCGAGACTGGGTTGCTACCTGTTGACTTTATCTTTGCTTGGGACACTTTACTTGGGTCATTTTGCTTTTACAGTTTGTTATTAATAAAGTTTATCTTTGCTACACACACTTGGTTCAGTTCTTTTAGTAAATAAAGTCTTGTTGGAAACTTTTAGAAATGGTTTAAGCCTTTACATGCTTGTGGGATGGGTAAGGAGATTAGTGGGATGGGTAGGGATACCTGTGAGATGGGTAATAGCTGTGGGATGGGTAAGGATAGCAGTGGGACAGATAAGCCTCCAGTGCAAGCATAGTGGGACTGTATGGTCCACCCTCCCAGGTGCCACACCTATGGCCCTTTATTATCAATAACAATTTAATCATTCATCAACACATTTCAACATAAACACAACTCTTTATTAATGTCCTGTTCATTGTAGGGCCACTCAACATACATGGCACAATCTCATCAGTGTGATGAGACAGGCTCAAGGAAGCATCCATTAAGCATCTACCATCCTGTCTTGCCACTCCACTGCTCCAGCTGGGGAGTTGCACCAGTGTCTCAGGAGGTTGCGCTGCTTCTTCCCTTCACGTGAAGCTCTGTTGGGGCCTTGCACATCCACAGAGTCATCAGGTTTCGCCCTTGCCTCCATTCACCAGGCTCCATGTCCCCATTGCCTTGTTGGTGGTCCACGAGCCTGTTCTGCAACACTGGGTAGCGGGTGCGCATGAGATTGTGCAGGATGCAGCAAGCTTCCACAATGTTTTTCATGGTCTCTGGGCGATGCTGCATGGTGGTGAGAAGTACCTGGAACCTGTTGGCCAGGATGCCAAAGGCGTTCTCCACCACCCGCCTTGCCCTGGGCAGCCTGTAGTTGAAGATCCTTTCTTCACGGGTGAGGCATCTGGAAGTGTAGGGCTTCATGAGGTAGGTTCTGAGGGAGAAGGCGTCATCACCCCGATGAAGTAGGGCACATCTTGCGTGTCGTTGGGTAGGAGGTCTGGATCTGGGAAACCCATGATGAGGTTGCATTCCAACCCCTCCTTGAGGTGACTGGCGTTGTATACTTGGGCATCTGAAGCTGACCCGTTGCCTGAAGCATCGATGTACATGAACTTGTAGTCAGCATCGACCATGGCGAAGAGGATGATGCTGAAGAAGCCCTTGTAGTTGTGATAAGTGGACCCTGATTTGGCTGGAGCTTTGCAGGCCACGTGCTTGCCATCGATGGCTCCAATGGTGTGGAGGAAGTTCCACCTCTGATACCACTGCTCTGCAACTTTCTTCCAGCCTTCTTCAGTGGAGGGGCACTGGAGGAGCTCCTCCAGGTATTCTTTGATGATGGCCTGCACTTCTCTGACCACAATGCTGATGGTGTTGTGTGGCACCCTCCAGCCGTACTGCATGCTCCTATATGTGGTCCCAGAGGCCAGGTGGCACAGAGTCAGTGCCACCTTCAGTCCAGGGTCCAGGCTGGGACGGAAGTTGGTGTTTGCCTTGGTCAACCTGGGTCTCAGATGCTCCACAACTTCGTCAAACATGGCTGGTGGCATCCTCATGAAGTGCTGGAATGCACGAGGGTTTTCATTCCTCAGCTCCACCATCAGCTTGTCATACAGCCCAAACTCCACTCTTCTCCCGATCCATCTTCGGACCCAGACAGCTCTTGGACGTCTCCTTCTTCCCCTTGTGTAGAAAAGGTGAAACAGTCGGAAGAGGGCTTGGCTCTGGTGTTGAATGATGGCGGCTACCAAAAGGAGTGTACAATGATCCATGGAGGAGATCAATGGATGATGTGGAAGAGCAAGGGCAAGGTTGAAGAGGTCTGCACTCCACGGCTGCTGGACTGATAGTGTGATCCAGGTGATTTCCTCCCCCTTTTTATAGGAAATGTCGGTTTTCCGCTAGGTGTCCTTCCACATACTCGAGACATCCTCCAGACATCCTCAATATCTGAGACACGTCCCATATGCGAACGTTTTGTTCGTTTTAATGCTTTATATACGAGATGCATCCGCTTACATCCTTTCTATATCCGTGCTACTAACGCTGTGTGGACGTTCCACGTACCTTTCGCTTCCTCCCTCTTTCCGCTTTCCACTGCAGCGGATGTGAGTTGCGCAGATGGTCAGAGGATGCCGAGAGGATACATCGGACGTTTAATGGATGACAAGGGACTTAGAACGTTTGTTGCCTGTATGTGTCGCGGATGTAGATCATACGCGGCAGAAAGTTCATCCACTGAAAAAGTTTTGTGCAGCTCAAAACTTTTTGACCGGATGAAATTGCAGTAGACGGATGTTTTACGGATAGAGCGTATGAAACACGTATGCAGTGAGTACACAATGGATGCATCGTGTTTTCCAACGGATGGCAAGCTTTTTTGTCCATTTTACATCCTCTCTGCATCCGTTGGTTCAGTGTGACATGGGCTTTAGCCATAATTTGGGTTTGAGGGTGGCATTAGACGTTTCATTACCAAACTAGGTAATGTTATCAGTGTTTGAGTAATGTTACTTAATTCAGATAATGAAACGTCTGTGAGAAAACCACCAAGCTCAGACAGCCCCAAGAACCCTCACTTCAACCTCGACATATAAATTTTCTCCTTTATCAGTTTAAAAGAGAAATCACCAACTGAATTAGTGAGATGGCAAAATTAACTGCTTTAATTGGAGATAATGGACTAGACCAGGGGTCACCAAACTTTTGGACCTCAAGGACCACCAAACTCATAATTTTAGATACCAGGGACCACTAACTTCTGTGGGCGTGGCCTTGACATACAACTATTCCCTTCTATCAGTTTTAAAGAGACTTCTTCAGCTCAGGGATCAATCGTAACTTCAGTCACTCAGTGATTGGTTGTAAATCCAGAACTATCTGTACTGCTTTCATATTTCATAGATAATAGATGGATAAACAACAAGCTTGCTTTGGTTTCACAAACATGTTTTGGAAACTATGTGGTGTCTTTCCTCAAGAATGCCAATGGCTTACATCCAGGGTTGTTTTTTTTTCCTTGACAAATTTATAAGACTTCCTTCTATCGATAGGAACTTCCAATTAGTCACCAGCTTAGGACTTACACATCCTCCACTTTTAATGACCCCATAAACCCTTGCAGGGTGGAGTCTAGGCAACTGAATGGAGCTGAGTATGTACTGGCCGGATAGCCTTCCTGTCACCAGTGCAGTTTTTTCCCCAACAGATATATTCTCTGTGCCCAGAAAGAGAAATATCTGCCTCTACCTAGGATCAAACCCACAGGATCCAGAATGTGAAGCAAGAGCTCCAACTCTATGCCACCATACCACACTTATACATCTCTAAATATATTTTATTTATACGTCATATTTCTTAACCTGCCCATCTCCCTCCCTCTGTATTACTAATCCAGAGCTTCTTTTCAGTGCCATAAGTCAATTTCCCCCCCCCCACAAATCCATCCAGTTCTTCTCCCATTTTTCAGAAAAAGGGGGTTTTCTTTTACATTCAAATGAGCAGTTCTTGTTTTCTTTTTCAAACTGAAAATCACCTAGAGGTTCCTGTCTAACGTATGCCCATTCTTGAGCTAAATCAATACATCTTTGTGCTTAAAATTATACATCAAAAAAGTCTGAAAAAAATGTAATGAATCAACCCCACATATAATTGCCAATTTTAAACTAAGACCATCCATAATTCAGCCTATTTCCTATCTATATATATAAAAGCAAAATACCACTCATGCATCATCACAAAATCTCCAGAACCCGAAAGTCTACAACCTTGAAATTTGGCACATATGTTCCTCTTGGCTTCTAGACGCTCACTAAGAAAGGATTTATCAAAATGACCATCAGAGCATTAATATTTCCTATATTATTATTATTAACACACTCTGATGCTAAGGAGTTCTACTCCACCACCCCACCTGAAAAAAAATCTCTTCCAACTGCAGTTCAGCTAAGCCATGCCCAGGCTCCTTGCTGTCTCCTTCTTGCACACACAGCAAATACTGTTCCAGTTTCCAAACAGCCCTCAACTCTTTCACATACTGACAGGACACTAGCCAGATGAATACCGATGGATGCTGGTAGGCAGAGGCACAATTTTTTCCCCTTATTTTCCTCCCGAAAAACTTGCCCAGTGACATAGTTTCACAGGAAAGCATGGGTACCCTGCTAGTATAGAATATAAACTGGAAATCACTTAAAGATTCCTGTCCTAACATTTGCACATTTTTGAGCTAAACCAATATATCTGTCCTTAAATTACACTCCAAACAAGTCTGGAAAAAGAAATATAATGTTATGCAACATCCCAACTTCACATATAATTGCCAATATTAAATTAACACCATCCATACTTCAAGCTAATTTACTATATAGAATATAAAGCAAATAAACTGCTACTCTGAGCACTCAGGTGCAAAGTTAGGGTTTTGTTAATCTTATTCTCGCTGTGGGAGAGAACCATAATGAAAATGCTTATGCTGGCCTATGACTGTAATAAAGATTTGATTAGTCTTTTCAACTTCTTTCTTGAAAACGAAACATTCATTGCACAGGACCAATGTTTTAATAAAGTAAGGCTTGAATTTTTGCACCAGGATGAGAAAAAAACATGTTCAAATCCATTTGATCATGGAATTAACTTAATTTAGAGCCAGTGTTCCCTCTCTCCACTCAGTCTAATTTACTGGACTGGGAATAAAATTAAGAGCATCCTATCCCCTCACATATACATGCTAGTCATTTCTGGCTTTTGGGAGCAGTGCTCATCTCTGTTATAAAGCCGAAGAGTCAGTGCTGTCTGAAGACGTCTCCGTGGTCATGTGGCTGGCATGTGGCTGGTTGTCAGAAGCTGGGACAAGTAACAGGAGCTCACTCCATTACGCGGCACTAGGGATTCAAACCGCCAAACTGTCCCACCTTTCTGATCGACAAATTCAGCATCTGAGCCTCCGAGCCACTGCTCTTACCGTGTTTTTCCAACAATACGACCTCCACCAATAGGAAGCCCCACGTTTTATAGGCATTCAATTTATAAAATCAAATTAAGCTCCTCCCCCTAAATTAAGGCCCATATTAAACATGCGAAATAGGGGGGAAATGGCAGGGGGTGATTGCATTTAGGAAGTAGGCAGCGGTGCCCAGCGCAGCTGACAGGCGGGCCCTCCTTCCCGGCGGCAGAGCTCTCACCAAGGCAGCGAGCACCTCCCCAACGGACCCTGTGCTCATCCCGGCAGGGCCGCGCCAGAGCCGTGCAGACTGGGCAGAGCCAGGAAGGTGAGCTGCAGGTGTGTGCATGCCTCCTCCTGCTCCTCGTTCCCAAATCTCACCCGGGCAAGCAGTGCTTCGCTTGCTGTGCAAAGCCGCGGATTCCTCATCTCTCAGCAAGCAGAAGGAACTGGCTGCAGCCTCCTCCTCCTCAGCCGCAGCGCAGACCTTGCAGGGAAAGAGAGAGAGAGAGGGAGAGATCCTCCCGGACGAGCGCCTTCCCTTGGAACGTGGTGGCGGGAGCGCCTGAAGCCAAGTGTCTCCTTCAGGGCTCCGGTTGCAGGGAGGACCCCTGACTGGCCACATGTGGCTGCGCCAAACACCACGGCGTTCTTCTAACCCGCAGCAGCAAGGGAAAAGGAAGAGGTCTCCCGAACCCCAAGATGTCGCCACCCGCCCACCCAAGGATGCAAGGGGGGGAATTAAGTCACCCCTGAAAAGACGACCTAGCCGTTTTTTCGGGGGTCAAAAAAATATAAGGCCCGGCCTTATAATGTGAGAAACACGGTATATATAATAGGATGCTCCTATTATATACAAGAATATCCTAGATAGACAGACAGATAGAGAGGTAGATAGATATTGCCCTAAGCTCCAAGAAGGCAGGGGGATAATACATTTAATAATGATAATTATGTGTTTATCTCAGATTATGGTAACACCATGTGTGATGAATATTCATCAGAAAGTATTCAAAATATGCAAGTATGTTGGCCTGGACTGGAATCTGGTGTACATTTAAGAGATGGTACACAGCTGAGATTAAATGATAGAGCCTTCCTGTGAGTTCTGCCTTTTGGCTTTTAAAATTTCAGGATCACTGAATCCACTTCCTCTTGTATGAGCCAGCTCACTGTCTATAGTTAGAATGCTGGCTGGGGTATTCTGGGAGTTGAAGTCCACATATTTCAGGTTGCCAAAGCTGAGAAACTGAGTCTCCAGTCTTCATTAGAGGCCAGCTCCTTCCTAAGGAGCGACAGACTTTGTCGCTGCAAAATTAGGCAACAGTAAAAACTGCACAGCTAGTCCTCAACCTACAAGCACAATGGAGCCCAACATTTCTGCTTACGACATATTTTTTTTTGCTGCAGTTAAATGAATGACTGCAATTGTTAAATTAGTCATTATAGTCGTTAAGTTAGTTGGTTGTTTAGCAAATCCATCTTTCCCATTGACTTTGCTTATCAAAAGGTCACAAACAGGGATCTCATCAGCCCAGGATACTGCAACTGTCATAAAGGCAAGTCAGCGGTCAAAGAGTCTGAATTCTGATCAGGTGACCCTAGGAAATAGGGCAACAGTTCGAAGTGTGAAAAATGGCCATAAGTCACTTTTTTAGGGCCGTTGTAATTTTGAATGAAAGGGATGCAATGTTATGACCCGGTGTGTAGCATAAAGGCAACACAGTCAGATAATCAGCAGGAGTCCCTTTATTAGCTCCAACTTTGTCCCCAATGTCCAGGTTACCTTCTGGGCTGGAGAAAAACTCTAACCAGAAACAGCCCTCAACTGCAAGGAATCAAGTCAAAAACAGGGTCAACAGAAATAGTATCTATAAGTCCAATCAAGGCTAAAGGAGGTAATTAGTCCAGTAGGGATGGAGCAAGAATTTCAGATGTGAAGGCACGGCAATAACTCAACACGGTTGGGAAGACGCCCCAAACACAGATAACCAAAGTCAACACAAGATAAACTCACGGTTGCTCCCAGCAGCTGCCGTACTTGGCATGCATCTCTTTTAAATGTTCTTCCCAGGAGTGGCTAATGAAGGGAATCAGGGCCCTTTCCTTCCCTGTAAGCCATCCAACCCATATTGCTCTCTTCTCCATTCCTCCCTGTGTGCCCTAGGATGAAGAGGGCCTGGGTCTTCCTCTGAACTCCCTCTCTCTTGTTCTACCTCTCCTTTGCTCTGCCCACCGAACTTTGCCCTTCCCCAGTTTCCTCCACAGCCAACAGAACCACACTCACACTCCCTGTCAGCTGTTCGTCTTCCTCCTCGGATTCAAAGTCCAACAGGGGCATGACATGTGGTGGCTAAGGGACACAGTAGCTCAGTGGCTAAGATGCTGAGCTTGTTGGTCAGAAAGGTTGGCAGTTTGGCAGTTCAAATCCCTAGCACCGGGTAAAGGAGTGAGCTCCCGTTACTTGTCTCAGCGTCTGCCAGCCTAGCAGTTTGAAAGCCTGTAAAAAGATGCAAGTAGAAAATCGGGACCACTTTGGTGGGAAGGTAACAGTGTTCTGTTAGGAATTGATAGTCACCTAACAGTTGGGTTGGAAATAAACCAGGATAGATGGTTAATACTGTCTCTTTAAGGGAATGATAAAATTGTAATTGAGTGTGCTTCCTCAAACGGCCGTAAGATGGAGCCAGAAACCTGGGTTGTCAGTTCTGTTGTTGGTAGTTGCTAGTTTCTAGATGTTCTAATGTCCACTGTTTTTGGTTCCTGCATTTTTCCCTATTTACTGTTGCTGATTGTCATTCTTCTTGGATTGCTGTGAGTCTTGGACTGCTGTGAGTTACTGAACTGTGTGTGATATTGGACTTTGTTATTTGGATTATCCCTGGACTGAATACTGACTGTTTTAACCGTGTATGACTTGGACAGCCTGTTGGACTTTGCTTAACCATTTACTGGAAGTAAAATGTACATTTTGCTATTCAGTGTATCTGTGTACTGGTCGTGTGTTATTCAACATCACTCTCACTATGTCTCCCTGTGTGCACTCATTTTCCTAACGGGGAATTACCTCAACATGTTCCGTGCACCTTTGATGTTTAGTCATGCTGGCCACATGACCATGGAGATGTCTTCGGACAGCGCTGGCTCTTTGGCTTTGTAACAGAGATGAATACCACCCCCTGGAGCTGGAAATGACCAGCACATACGTGGGAAGGGAACTTTACCTTTGAATAGTCACCAAATGAATAGTTGTAAAGTGAGGACTACCTGTACTGTTCCATCAGACCATTAGTACATGTTAAGACCATTTTGACACTCTTTTACCTTTATCAGCCATGGTGGTGCAGTGGTTACAATGCAGTACTGAAGGCTACTTGTGCTGACTGCTGATTGCCTGCAGTTTGATTCTCACCAGCTCAAGGCTGACTCAGTTAATACATAAAGGTAGAAGTGAGATAGAGCTAATTCATAATTAAATCAAAGACATAGAAGCCAAACCAAGGTTGTGTTAATGGTCCTTGTGTCTTTACATCCTAGAGCCTGATCATCTTAATCATGCATTAATTTAGAAATACCCATCTCATGAGTTTGATCTTTATCATGCAGACTAAGCTTATCATCACTGAAGGACACTATCCTCCGTGTTGTGAGGGAAGCAAAAATGTCATTTAAAGGCTAAATCTACAGATACATTAAGTCGATATAGATAATAATCAGTATAATCTACATAAATATAAATCTGCATTAGATACCTTTGCTTTTCTTATCCATTTTTAACATATGGCTTTTTCTTCAAATTTATATAGGCTGTGCTTTGGTGGCACAGTGGTTAGAATACAGTCTTGCAGGTTAATTCTGCCAACTGTCAGCAGTTCGATACTGACCAGTTCAAGGTTGACTCAGCCTTCCAACCTTCTGAGGTCGGTAAAATGAGGACCCAGATTGTTGGGGAGCAATAGACTGATTCTGTAAACCGCTTAGAGCAGGCTGGAAAGCGTTGTGAAGCAAAATATAAGTCTAAGTGCTGTTGCTATTTGTTTTTATTATATCTTTAAGTGCTCCTTGCATGGAGAAACTATAGAGTTAATATCTTTATATGGAAATGAAACAGATGAGAAGATATATCGCCTCTACAACAGTGATCACACTGTGATATGATGGCTCAGTGGTTAAAGACGCTGAGTTTGTCAGCATGGAAAGCTGACAACTCGGGTTCAAGACCAGAGCACCGTGCAACAGGCTGAGCACCTAGCAGTTTGAAAGCATGCAAATGCAAGTAGATGAACAAGTACCACTTTTTTGGGAAGATAACAGAGTTCACACATCATTGGTGTGCAGCCATACTGGCCGCACATCATCATCTCCTTTTAATGACCACATAATCCCTTGCAGGGTGGAGTCTGGGCAACTGAATGGAGTGTTTACTGACCGATGCCCTTTCAGTCACCAATGCGGAATTTTATTCAGCATATATATTCTCACTGTGCCCACTCTACCTCTACATAGGATCAAACCCACAGACTCCTGATTATAAGGGAAGAGATCCACCTCTAGGCCACCGCACCACTCATGCTGGTCACACATGTCCACAAAAAATGTCTCTTTTTGCAAGAACCTTCAAATAAAATAATTTCTTAGAAGCCAATTCAGTAGGGAGAGTTCAATAAAGGGGCCAGCCATCAGGAGAAAGTCCCTGTGATGACCCCGGGTGTGGCACAAAGGCAACACAGTCAGATAATCATTAAGAGCCCCTTTAATAGCTCCAACTTTGCCCCCAATGTCTAGGCAATGTCTTTGCCCCCAATGTCTAAACTCTCCCAGGAACAGCCTTTGACTGCAGGGAATCCAGTCCAAAACAAGATCAACAAAAACTTTTAACTTTAAGTCCAATCAAGGCAAACTGAGGTATATTAGTTTGACAGGGCAGCAGCAAGAATTTCAGATGTAAAAGCATGGTAATAACACAACATGGTTGGGAAGATGCCAGGAACACAGATAAGCAAAGACAACATATGATAAACTCATTTTTGTTCCCAGCAGACGCCACACTCGGCATGCATCTCTTTTAAACTCTCTTCCCATCTGTGGTTAATGAAGGGAATCAGGGCCCTTTCCTCCTCCATAAGCCATGCAACCCACATTGTTCTCTTCTCCTTTCCTCCCTGTATGCCCTTGGATGAAGAGGGGGTGGGCCTGGTTCTTCCTCTGAACTCCTTCTCCCTTGTTTTATCTCTTCTTTGCTCTGCCCAACCGGGCTTTGCCCTTCCCCAGCCTCCTCCACAGCCAATGGAGCCACACTCCCACTCCCTATCAGTTGTTCATCTTCCTCCTAGGATTCAGACTACCATTGGAGCATGACAGTACCCTATTCTGGGGAAAGAAGGAGGAAAGTCTTTTTTCCAAGGGCCATGACAGTCACAGTATCATCTTAGCAGAAAAACTGGACACCTCATAAATCTAACAAATCCAGAAGGACAAGGACAGCAGGAAGTCACAACAGGGCAGAGAAAATGCAGATATAATAATACAGATCCTAAATCACCGTAGCTCAGAATGAGCTGCCACAACCAGTTTACCATTTCTGCCCTTCAGATCTTTTCAAGCTTTTTGAACTTAGAAGATAAGTGTGGGGGAAACCCAATAAGCTTCAACACAGCATGTAGAAGAAGAAGACTCTTTCAGTAATCCCTACAGGTAATCATCAACAATATGCCAGTTCATTAAGTGGCCGTTCAAATTACAACAGCACTGAAAAAAGGGGGCTTTTTTTCAGAGTTACAACTTTTGTAGCATCCCCATGGGTCATGTGATCAAGATTCAACACGCTTTGCAACCGGTTCATAGTTATGATGGGCACCGTGTCCCGGAGTCCTCTGTTCTCCCCTCTTTTTTTACAACTTTCTGACAAGCGAAGTCCACGTTTGTTCAGGTTTGTCACTGAACAACCAGCTTACGAAATTTCACAACTGCAGCGCTTCACTTAATCATGGTAGCAAAAAAAAAAAGGTCGCAAAATGGGTCGAAATTCAACACACCTCACTTCGCAACAGACATGTTAGGTTCAATTGTGGTCATAAGCCAAGGACTACTTGTATGGGCCAGCGACAAATGGCGGCTGTGTTATTATTAGGCTGACCAGCTTCAATTAAGAACCATCCAAACCCCCAAATGGATTACTCACAAGCATGGACAAAACGGCAACCTAATTAAATGCATCCGTACAAATCTTTGCCACCCAAGAAGGAAACATCGAGAGAGAAGATAGAGGGAGGGAGAGAAAATCATGTCCAATTCTATCTTTTCCTTGCAAGAGATTTCCTGAAGCTTTGCTATATTTGCATGGCAGCAAGAATTATATTCTTATACTATTATATTACACAGTCAGCCAGATGTTCAGACTGGGTTTGGCATTTCTGTCTACTTATTGAGTCCTTTAACTATCCTTATTAGGTAGGATAGGCAAATCTGGATGTTTGACGATGTTACAGATCTTTTCTCAGGATGGAAGCTATTCCAAGTAAAGCTGCCTTCTGCAATTGACTTATGGCAAATGTGTCAATGCCAGTGGCATTCAAATAATGCTCCAGTTGTTGTTCATTAAACATGAAACTCAGTCAACTGAACATTTAAAAATGTATCAAATTATTACTGACTGGCACTGATGGTTGATACAGATTGCTGCCAGCACCCTTGGTATCGATCAAGTATTATATTATTTTTTATTGTTATTATTATTATTATTATCATCATCATTATCATTATCACTATCATTATCATTATTATTTAAAATTTAATTCATTTACCATGAAACTCAGTCAACTGAACATTTAAAAACATATCACAATTATTATTGACTGGCACTGATGATTGATACGGCTTGGTGCCAGCACCCTAGGTATGATGAAGTATATTATTATCATCATTATTATTGTTGTTGTTGTTGTTGTTGTTTAATCTTTAGTCAGGTTCACAGCCTTTGGGGGTGGTTGGTAGCTCAACAGCTCAAGTCCTAACCAAGAACCTAGGAACTGTTAAATTAGCATTGGAGGATATAAGCTGTTCCAAGCAGAGTATTTATTATTATTAGCTTTTATTCATTAAACATGAAACTCAGTCAATTGAACCTTTAAAAATGTATCACAATGTCACTGAATTATTAACTTTTATTCATTAAACATGAAACTCAGTCAACTGATTTATCATGTAAATGTATCACAAACATCACTGACTGGAGCTAATGTTTGATACGGATTGCTGCCAGAGTCCTAAGTATCAACTAAGCATCTTCTTCAAATGTATGTTGTCCCAATTATTATGATGAAACATGGAACTGAATGGAAATGGAAATTCAAATTTACATTTAAATGTCAACTGAACATTTAAAAATGTATCACAAACACACCACTGACTGGTGCTCATGGTTGCGGCCAAGATGCTAGGTGTATTATTGTTACTATTATGAATATAAGATTAATATTATTACTTCGGAAGCCGACTATTGAAAGTACATTTTGGAAAGCGGAAATACAGCGTCCCCCGAAAGCAACAGTCCCCGGTTTTGCTCCAACGCCGTTCTCCGCCTAATCTAAGGCCTTCCTCCTCCTGTCTCAGCCTCGAAGCTTTTCGGCGAGCCGTTGCAAAGCCAGGACAAAGCTAGGATCCCGAAATAATGGCCCATGCAAGCCACGCGACGGGTGTTTTTTGCTTTTTTTTTTTTTTTTTTTTAAAGAGAAAAGGGAGGAATGAGAGAAAGAAAGACCGCATGGAATTGAAAAACAGAAAACAAAAAGCGCTTTCCTCAACCGGGGGCTTTGCTGCGTCCCACGCGCATTTCCAAGGGAGTGGCGTGGGCGCCGGACACGTTTCCCACTCCGCGCGCTCCCTTTGTAATCTCCCACCCACCCAAAAGGCGAAGCTGGCTGTTTACCTTTCCCAAGCAAATGTGGCAAGTGATGGGCAGCGTGAGAGACAATGTAACACTCTGAACGTTCTGAGCCATTGTGACGTTTCGAATCCCGCGAGCGTGAAAGTTCCAACCCACCAGCTGCAAGCGCCGCAGCAGGGAACGGAGAAAGGGAACCCTCGCTCGTCCAACTCTCACGCTGCTTCAAGGCTTCGCGTACGGCAAGCCGCCCAGGCCAATTTTCCTTCCCTCCGTGGAGGGGAAAGAGAACGCTTTTTTTTTTTTTTTTCTGGCGGAACTCTCCACCTCGGAGGAGGAGGCGGGAGGAGAAGGAGGAAGGGGCGGAGCTGAGAAACAGGAACTCCTCGGGCGCGAGAACGCGCGATTTTTTTTTTTTTTTTAAAAAGGACGTTGCCCTTCTCTCTCAACGTTTTAAAAATGAACAAAATATAATAAAATGGAATAAAATAGTAAAATATAATAAAATGAAATAAAATAGTAAAATATTAAAAATGAAATAGTAATAAAATAAAATCATAAAATAAATAAAATAAAATGAGTAAAATAATAAAAATAAAGAAGTAAAATAGTAAAAGTAAAATAAAAGAGTAATAATCTAGAATAAAATCGAAACATAAGTGAGATAAAATTAGTAAAATAATAAAAATAAAATAGGAATAAAATACACAGTAAAATAATAAAAAATAAGTAAAATGATAAAAATAAAAAATATAGAAGTAAAATAATAAAATAAAATTGTAATAAAATAAAACAGTAATATTATGAAACAAAAAATAAAGAAGTAAAATAATAAAATTAAAATCAAATTACACTTAAAAAATAATACTAAAATAAATAAAAAAATAAAAGTAATCAAAAAATAAAATGAAATAGTAAAATAAATAAAATGAAAAAGTAAAATAAAATAAAATAGTAATAAAATAAAATAGTAAAATAAAGCAATAAAATAATAAAAGAAAATAATAACAAAATAAATTACAATAATAAAAAAATAAAGGAATTTGGCATTAATTTCACTCCAGATACAAAACTGGGAGATGAATGATGGGAAGGTTGGGTTTTCCATAATTGAATCTTTTTCATATAATGAGAGGACAATCCTAAATTGTCTGATTCAGCCCTATTCTTTTAAATTCCATAGTTAATCTGGTATAGAGCCGATTTTACAATTTAGATCAAGAATTTAGGGCAGCATAGTCTATTTAATATTTAACTTGCCAAATTGCCGAACAGTTTGGAGTTCTAAACTCCAGATGGACACTAAATGGCAGTGGAGACAGAAACTTCCCTTTCCTGCCATCTGGTGATCGTGGGGAATATTGCGAATGTTATGGCTCTACTTGCTTTGTGTCAAAACAAGTCACATTGGACAGCAACTAAACAAACTGTTGTAAGTAGAGAACTCCTGATAGAAACAGGTAGTAAATTTCCTCTGATTTGTTCTTCCCATCTAAATGAGTTAGGACTGTCACCTGGGGTATCATTGTTTGAGTACCATTGACTTACACCAGTTAGTAATGGACTTAAGAATTTGGCCCTTTCTCCAATGGATCTCTACTTCCTTCTTCCTCATTCTGCATCTCCCTTGCTTTCTTTTCCACATAAAGTTGTTTCATTCTAAAATATGGCTTACATCTAAAATTATTTGTGGTTTTATACACCTCTGTGGATGAATGATTCATCTGTGCAGGTGGTTAGAAGCAGGGGTGGGATTCAAAATTTTTACCAACTGGTTCTGTGGGCGTGGCTTAGGTGGTGGGCACGGCTTGGTGGTCATGTGACTGGGTTGCTTGCTGATCATATTATTGGCTGATCATATTATTGGCTGGGTGTGGCCAATTCAATATCACTCACATTGAGGCACACATCTTCTTGCTTGGCCTCTCATGACTGTGGGGATGCTGCATCAGTCGTAAGTATGAAAAATGGTCATAAGTCACTTTTTTTCAGTGCCATTGTAACTTTGAATGGTCACTCCACACAAGCAAAGTACCAGCAAAGGAGGGAAAATAACTCCAGAGAAGTTCCTGAGACAGGAAGTCTAGTCCTGCCAAGAATGTAATAAAGGTTAACGGAGAGGCAGTTTCTGTAAGCAACACCAGAATGTTTCCCTCCTGCCTTCCTTACAGGATTAGGCCAGTAATTTCTTTTAACAACCGGTTCTCTGAATTGTTTATAATGTTTATAACTGGTTCTAGCAAATAGGTGCAAACTGGTAGAATCCCACCCCCGGTTAGAAGCACCAAGTTTCTGGTAGTCCCAAAGGTGGTTTTTTTCTTTGAAGATGTTTTGCTTCTCATCTGGAACCATGGAGCTTCAACTCTAGAGCTAAAGAAGGTTCTCAGATGATGTTGTGGTTAGCCGGCAGCAGGTGCAGATGGCTGAGGAGACTGAGGACTCAGATGAGGAACCAGGACCATTAGGGAGTGGACTGCTGCCTTCAGTGATTGTGGGGGCTAGCAGCAGTGATGAGGAGGTTCCCAAGGAGCTTGTGCCAAGTGCACATGCACAAAGGATTGCTCAGAGGAAAGAACAGTTACAGCAGCATGGGCGACTTGGGAGTAAGGCTGCAAGGTAATGGCCCCTCCCTCAAGAGAATAACAGCCAGGTTTGAAGAAGCGTTCTTTGCAGAAAGCAAAGATGCTCTGAAACTTACTCTCTTGGACATTATAGTTAGTGTTTGAAAACTCTTGTAACTATTTTCTTATCTGTGGGCTTTTGGCAGCTTTGAACAACAACTTAGCAAGGTTCTTTCTTTCGGAGTTAATTAGCTGGAAGCAGCCTTTTATCTGTGAAGAAACAGATGTGGAGCTATTGTCAACATTGTCTTATACTGTTTTTTTTTTTTTTAAGGAACAAGACTGTTTTTCCTTGAGGAAGAAGGAGGAGGAGGAGGAGGAAGAGAGGGGGAGGAGGAGAAGAAAAATGAGGAGGAGGAAGAGGAAGTAATTTAGCTTCTCATCCAAGAAGCTTCATCAGTTGTGACTGGATGGTAAGGGGATGGAAAGATAGGACCATAGGTATCATAGACACTTGAAAAAGCACCTTGGAGACAACTTTGGCTGGATGATTGAGAATCCCTCTAGACATATTGCTAACATTCTTTCCATTCCTTCTCCAGATGTAGATTCCATCACTATATGGAAATATATCTTGCTTTTCTGAAGGATTCCTTTTGAATAAGCAGGTATGGTATAAGGGTGGATCTTTCTGAATTTATCAGTAAAATAAAAGGCATGTTGCCTTCTGCAGCATGTCTTCCAGCTGGCTAATATAGATATTCCTTACCTCCTCCTTTCTTTCATTCTCTCCTCCCTCCTTCCCTTCCTCTCTCCCTCCATTCCTTCTTCCTTCTTTCCTCCCTTCCTTTTTTCCGATACATGCATTATCAACTATGGAGGTCTCACTGGTTTCCACTGAGACATAAACCCGAAGTTAAACCCATACATTTTAGAATCAAAACTAGGACAATCATTTAAAACCTGTTTTAACAAGGTGTGTGTTTGAAGCCAGGGCCTTCACAAGTTTAAGACTTGTGGATTTCAACTCCCAGAATTCCTGAGCTAACATGACTGGAGGAGGAATTCTGGGAGTTGAAGTCCACAAGTCTTAAACTTGCCAAGTTTGAAGACCCCTGGTTTAAAGCTTTCAAAAAGTCAGGTATAGTAACTCTTTACTATAACTTTTAATTCTTCTGATCATTTCAATTCAACACCAGGAGGTGAAGCTGAATGAGGTGGAATACAGAGCATCTTAGTTACAACTACATTGCCATGAGCGAGCAGGCACAACAAACAACCCTCTGGATTGGCAAATAACAATAAAACAAACATTTTAAAAGATATTTTGTTGGAATCCAAAAGAAAAATTTATCAGATTTGAAACTGCAGGATTAGGATGTAGGAAAATAAGGTACTGTTTAAGAAAGGAAAAAGAATAAACCTGAAATCAGTATTTATGAATGCATAATAAGCTAGCAGATGACAGAATGATTACTAAGTTAGGTCTAAAAACATCTATTCAAATTATTAGGTGTGATTTCTAATATATACAGGAAGTCAGAAAAAGTGAATTCCATTAATTTTTAATCGCGTGTAAGATTTTATGTTTTAAAACTTTCCTTTGAATAATTAATCAGCAAAATGAATCTAATTGAAACAAGGTGGTAGAAAGTGTTCTGCATGTTTTTGATTATAATCTTAATCAGGAGATTTGGTTCAAATGTAGTTATTGTTATAAATCTGTGTGGATTAGTTTTTTGATTGGCTGAAAAGATTTGTGGCAAATGACATGAGTGAACCCATTATTTGTTGATTTAACTACAAGATCTTGGTTTTCTTTTCTGGCAAAAAAGTATGAACATTCTTGCCCTAAAGGTGATTTTTCCAGAGGCACCTGGACTTTCTGGTTTTTCTTTGAAGATGTTTCGCTTCTCATCCAAGAAGCTTTTTCACTCTGACTGGATGGTGGGGAATGGAAGGTGAGACCCAAAGAAGCTTGTTGGATGAGAAGCAAAACTTCTTCAAAGAAAAACCAGAAAGTCCAGTTGCCTCTTGAAAAAGCACCTTTGGGACAATCATGACCTGAATGGCTGAGACACTCCATAGGCACATTGTTAAGCCTGGGTTCCCCAACCAGGGTTAGGTAGACAAGCTAAACAGAATGTGCAGCGTTAGTCAGATAGGCACACAGATAAATGAGTGAGCTAAGCTTGTATGTTTATTAACATACAGTAAAAATAACAGATACGCTTGTGCTATCAAGAATATAGTTTATTCCAGTATAAGTTTATGGCATAGTCAAATAACAGTCCAATATTCATTTACCATGTAGTCAGTCCATTCAGGGGTATTCAGTTAGCAAAGTCCATGTAGAATATCCTATGTCAGTTCACTTACAAATCAGTCCTTTGTTGTCTCTCCCGTTTGAGCAATGCAGTCTTGATTCCAAGCAGTAATCAGGGATCATCAAAGCCAGAGAGAGTGAGCAAGCTGTAGCCTTGCTACTTTTAAATGGTTTTCATAACCACTCCCACAATTGCTATTTCACAGTTAAAGCTGCATACACTAACTATGATTCATAGTTATTATTTCACCTAAACCAGTTAGGGTAAACAATGTTATCCCTAACATTCTCCCCTTTTAGGTTACATAATAACTATGAATCATTTACATATTTAAAAAATATTTTTCGCAACTTTCTTTAAACTTAGTTGCTCCTTGAGCTTTTGTAAATTGGTCTGCAATGTTTTCTTCTGACATGCAGTATTCCAATTTTATTATTCCATTTTTCACTGATTCTCTTACATTTAAATATCTTAAGTCAGTATGTTTTGATCTAGTTTTTACAGCAATACTAGTAGCTAACTTTATAGCTGCTTGGTTATCCTCATACACCATAATGGAATCTTTTACAGTTATACCCATGTCCAACAATAACTGTTTGTAGAAAATTAAGTCAGTGCATAATAATGATAGACATGAAAATTCTGCTTCCATCGTGGATAAACTAATATGCTGTTGTCTGATTGACCTCCATCCTATTAGTGTCTTACCAAATAATATAGCCATACCAGATGTTGATTTTCTAGTGTTTATATCAGTTGCAAAACTTGCATCTGCATAAGCACTAAGACTCAAATCACCCTTTGGTTCTATATATAATGCATGGTTTATTGTTCCCTTAAGATATCTCAATATTCTTTTTAAGGATTTCCAATGACATTCTTTTGGATCTGAATTAAAACGTGCCAGCTGATTTACACTATAAGCTATATCTGGCCTTGACCAATTGCTTATATATAATAAGCTACCAATCAAAGATTGATATATGGACTTATCAAATTTGGGACTTTGATCATTAGTTTGGCAAACTTCCTGATTCATTGGAGTCTTTGCCGGTTTACAAAGTTCCATCTTATAAGTTTTAATTAATTGGCAAATTTTATCTTCTTGAGATATCTTAAAACCATTATTTGTTTTATTTATTGTCAATCCTAGATACCTTTTAATTTCTCCTAAATGCTTTAATTTTATCTTTTTGGCTAATAATGATATAATCTCATTAGCTTCATTATTAGTCTTAGTTATCAAAGCAATATCATCTGTAAATAATAACAATAATGACACCGTTCCATTATTTTCTCTTTTAAACACACACGGATCTGCTAAACCAGATTTAAAACCTATATTGTTTAACTCTTTCACAATATATTGGTTCCACTCAAACCCAGATTGTTTTAACCCGTAAAGACTCTTTTTGAGTTTCCAACAATCATTACTATTTATTTTCTTTTCTTTTATGCCAATTGGTTTTCTTAAATATATAGTGTGCTGCAATGGTGCATGTAGATAAGCAGTTTCTACATCTAAATGGTTAATGACATAGTTTTTCTTAGCTGCCCACACTAATGCTGCTCTTAAAGATGTAGCTTTAAGGCTTGGTGCAAAAACTTCATCGTAATCAGATGCAGTTTGATTAAATCCTTGAGCTACTAACCTAGCTTTATGGGTAACAGTCCCATCATTTCCAGTTTTTACTTTAAATATCCATTTGCACCCAATGGATTTTTCTCCTGGAGGTAATTTGGCATCTTCATACACTTTCATTACCTTTAATGAATTTAGTTCTTTTTCCATTGCCTTTTGCCAATTCTCCTGATCCTTAGCAGGATACATCCTAAGTTCATCTACACTAGTTGGAACTTTAGTTACTTGGCAAACTATACTTGCTTGATACCTATCAGGTGGTCTAGTTACACGTGTAGTACGTCTAGGTATTATAGGACTTACAGGTGGACTTTCCTCTATTAATTGTTCTTGATCATGTAACTCTTCCTGATCAACTATTTCCTCTTGTTCTGGTCCTATTTGCTCTTCGTGGACTTCTTCTTTAATTGGACTCTTCTTATAGCTAATCTCATCTTTCTGCCTTTTGTAGGGTTCAATAAATACTTCATTATTTAAATCTTGCTCTAATCTATTCCATCCTACATGTTCTAGGAATTTTGCACTAGCACTGGTGTAAACTCTAGATGTACCTGGTTCCCAGAATCTATAAGATCGATGATTAGATGTATAACCTACAAAAATCAATCTTTTAGCTCTATGCTGTCCTTTGTATCTAAGTTGTGTAGGGATATGCACCCATGCTGGTGCTCCAAATGTGTGCATGTAACTTAAATCAGGTTTAGTACCATGCCACAGTGTGAATGGTAATTCACCTGTTGTTGAATTAACAACATTATTTAATATATGATTACCACACATTATTGCTTCTCCCCATAAATTGTCAGGTAATCCTGAATCAGACATCATAGTTCGTGCCATTGATTGTAATGTTTGGCCTCTTCTCTCTATAAAGGCATTATGTTGTGGCCTATATGGTGCAGACATTTTATGTTGAATACCTAACATTCTAAGTCTGTTTTTAAATTTATTATTTGTAAATTCTGTACCATTATCTGTGATGAGAGTTACTAATTTCTTTTTGGTTTTTCTTTCAGCAAATTTTAACCAATTAAATAGATTTTGATATGTTTCAGTTTTGCTCTTCATTAAATAGCAAAACCCATATCTAGAATAGTGGTCCATTATACTTAGTATATAGCGAGCTCCTCCTACACTTGGTTTTTTCGGACCTATTAAATCAGCAAATACTACTTCTAATGGCTCTTTAGTAGTAAATCCATCAACTCTATTAGCCAGTATGACCCTGCTCTTATTTTGATTACAGGCATTACATTGCAAATACTTATTACAAGATTTCAAACTTATTCCCTTAGATAATTCAACAGTTTTCTTAAGCATTTTAAAATTTAAATGCCCTAGCCTTCGATTTAACAAATGAATACATTCGTCATGAGGTTTCTTATTTTCATAAATTGTGTTAGCCACCTTTAAACCATCATCATTTAACACATATAATCCACCTCTTAAAGATGCAGTAATTATCTTATCTTCTTTTTTAATTATGCAGTTATCTCCCCTAAATGTAACCACATATCCTAGTTTAACCAAAATTCTAACTGAAATTAAATTAAACTTAAGTTGTGGTACATATAACATTTTTACATTCTCTTTTGTAAAAGAACAATATGCTATACCTTCACCTTTAGCTTTCAGTTTCCAGCCATTGGCTAACGATATCTGCTGTTTACTCTGGGACATTTTAGTAAAATTTTTGTTATCATTTGTTATACAATGGGATGCCCCACTGTCAACCACCCATAAATTATTTTTTACAGCTCCGTTAGTATACATGGCTAACTCTAAATGTTTATTTATCTTTTGATGATTTTTAGTATTCTGGCCAGCGTTCTGGCGCTTTGCCTTTTTACAAAATCTTGCCAAATGTCCTCTTCCTCCACAATTAAAACACTTTTTAATTGCGTATGCAGTAGGAGATTCATTATCTTCTTTTTGAGGTTGCTCCCTCCTTAATTCATCTCTTTCATGCCTTCTTCTGGCCTCTTCGATCAATCTGCCAGTTATATCAGTTAAAGTTAAATTGTCCTTTGGCAAAATTTCAAGTGAAGTTACGTAGTTATCATAACTTTCATCAAGGGAAGATAGAATTATATAAACTTGATGTTGTTTAGAGAATATAAGCTCTTTCTCGTGTAATTCTTGGAAAATGCTTTGCATAGTTTTTAAATGACTCTGCATATCACCATTTGTTTGGAGATGTGTCCTGAAAAGCTTCCGTGTTAGATTTATGTGAGCACCAATATTATCTCGAACATAAATTCTCTTCAGCTTCTGCCAACACCCAAAAGCTGTTTTCTCTCCGTGGATATAAACAAGCTGTTGATCAGTTAAGGTTAACCCAATTATGCAAATGGCTTGTTGATTTTTATGCATAAATTCTTCTATCTTTAGTCTGTCTTCCTCATCCTCTGGATCCCATTCTTCTACGTTTGGTGGATTTTCAATTATGTTCCACAGACCTTCTCCTCGTAGAAGTAGACTACATTTTGTAGACCATGATACATAGTTTGTTCCATCCAGCTTGGATATAAGGGACAAACTTTTTAGATTGACTTGTGCCATGTTTTCTTATATGGATATAAAAATATAATTAATAAAACACAGCTGTCTGTTTACTGTAATGTATAACAACACAAACTCTCACTTTTTACATAAATCTGTTTAACCTAGTTAAACTGACTTTGCAGCCTCTGGGCCCATAACCAGTGTTAAGCCTGGGTTCCCCAACCAGGGTTAGGTAGACAAGCTAAACAGAATGTGCAGTGTTAGTCAGATAGGCACACAGATAAATGAGTGAGCTAAGCTTGTATGTTTATTAACATACAGTAAAAATAACAGATACGCTTGTGCTATCAAGAATATAGTTTATTCCAGTATAAGTTTATGGCATAGTCAAATAACAGTCCAATATTCATTTACCATGTAGTCAGTCCATTCAGGGGTATTCAGTTAGCAAAGTCCATGTAGAATATCCTATGTCAGTTCACGTACAAATCAGTCCTTTGTTGTCTCTCCCGTTCGAGCAATGCAGTCTTGATTCCAAGCAGTAATCAGGGATCATCAAAGCCAGAGAGAGTGAGCAAGCTGTAGCCTTGCTACTTTTAAATGGTTTTCATAACCACTCCCACAATTGCTATTTCACAGTTAAAGCTGCATACACTAACTATGATTCATAGTTATTATTTCACCTAAACCAGTTAGGGTAAACAATGTTATCCCTAACATACATTGTTATTTTTAAAGTATTACCCCCCAAACAAAAAAATGTTATGAAACTTCCTAGCTTGTAATTTTCAAGAATGAAATTTCAAGTTTGCATGATTCTTATAAAATTCATATTTTCTTAGTTTTATTCTTTTAACACCTTGTGTAGCCATGTGAGCTAGTTCATTCATTCTTCCATTTATTTATTTCATGGTTAAAATTCTCCTCCTTGAGAATTTTTGAGCTAGGATTTATGAAGTTTTGTTACTTTTTTTAAAAAGCTTCTTCCCTATCCTTTTGCATGGTGCTGATATTGCCTGCTAATACAATCTTAATTTTCTTAACATTGAGCAGTACAGTTTGGTTTTTGCCCTATTGTGTTACACCTTCCTTAAATCTTCTTTGCTTTCACTTCTCAAGGTGTTTCATCAACATAACCAAAGCCCCAAAGTAGCTGGTTCTCGGCAGAAAGCCCTATGGATGGGAAGGACTCTCCTCCTAGCCCACATCAAACCTACACGTTTAAACCAACTGGCGTGGCACACAAAGAACATTACATTTCATCCTTTCAATTACATTCTTTTGTCAACCACAAATGCCATCACTCTTTAATTTTGCTCTCGTGAACCTTGTATCTGTGGAATTTTTAGGTTAGTGCCCATTCAACGATAAGTCAATTTAAGGTATGACATATCAGCTATGGACATTTTTTCAGTGTAGATTCATTACACATATTGGAACGGGTACTGCTGTTTTATTTAATATTTATTAGAAAGTAGAGAATGGCAAAAAGGGATGCAGTGGCTCAGGGCTAAGATGCTCAGCTTGTCAATTAGAAAGGTCAGCAATTTGGTGGTTCAAATCCCCAGCATCGCATAATGGAGTGAGCTCCCATTACTAGTCCCAGCTTCTGAAAACCTAGTGGTTTGAAAGCATGTAAAAATGCAAGTAGAAAAATAGGGACCACTTTGGTGGGAAGGTAACAGCATTCCATGTGCCTTCGTGCATTTAATCATGCTGGCCACATGGCCATGGAGATGTCTTTGGACATCGCTGGCTCTTCAGCTTTATAACAGAGATAAGCACCACCCACGAGAGCTGGAAATAACGAGCACGTATGTGCGAAGCAAACCTTTACCTTTAGGGAATGGCATCTGAACTCAATAATATTAAATGCTGTAATCTTCTAATGGGGCACAATGGCTCTGTGGTTAAAGACACTGAGCTTGTCAGCTGGAAAGCTAACAGACCAGGATTGAGACCCAAGCACCACGCAATGTGGTGAACTCACTTTCCTTGCTCCAGATCTTATCTGCTTTGCAGTTTGAAAGCATGTAAATGCAAATAGATTAATAGCTACCACTTTGATGGGAAAGTAACAGTGTTCCGTCTGCCTTTGGTGAATAGTCATTCTAGCCACATGGCCATGGAAAATGTCTTAGGACAGCACTGGCTACCTACGGGGATGAATATTGTGCTCTAGAATCAGACACAAGTGGACAGGGAAACCTTCACCTTTAGTATTCCAAACTTATTAGTTTGATTAAGAGACTCACCTTCAGGTTGTTTCAGTGATGTCCTTTGAAGGCAATACTTCAAAGTAAAGAATGGTTGCTGGAATTGGGTATGTCTATCTGATGAACAGAAGGACTAGGGGTGACATAATAGCAGGGTTCCAATATCTCAGGGGCTGCCACAAAGAAGAGGGAGTCAAGCTTTTCTCCAAAGCACCTAAGGACAGGACAGGAAGCAATGGATGGAAACTAATCAAGGAGAGAAGCAACCTAGAACTAAGGAGAAATTTCCCAACAGTTAGAACAATTAATGGAACAAGTTGCCTCCAGAAGTTGTGAATGCTCCAACACTCAACATTTTTAAGAAGAGATTGGATAACCATTTGTCAGAAATGGTATAGGGTTACCTACCTAAGCAAGGGGTTGAAGACTTCCAAGGTCCCTTCCAGCTCTGTTATTATATTCTGTATTAGATTATTGCTTTTTCTCATCCAAATTTCTTTTCAGGACCTAAGTCATTGACGTACCATAGTGAGTCCTTCAAGTGTGGTCTTCGTTCACCAGCTATGCCTATGTCAGAACTTGAAAGCTTCAATTCTCCCATTATCACTTGACTAATTTAACCACCTAATACCTGGAATGTAGTGCACATGGAAATGGCTACATTGAAAAAAAAAATATCCAACTGAACTGAAATTGTGCTGTCGTGCGTCACATTTCCTATCAAAGTTGTCCAGCATCCTATAATGCGTCCAATTTCATTGCATGCCATTTCCAACTGTTTGGGAGTTGTCAGCACTTGATCTATTATTCTTAAAATTGCTTCATTGTACAATAATGCTGTTTGCTAATGAATGTTGCTCTTTGATTGTTTTTTTTTAACCATTGGTGAGAAAGGGGCCTCTTGATTGATTATGTGCCATCGAGTTGTTTCCTAGTGACATCTTAGATAGATTTTTCTCCAAGATCTATCCCTGATCTATTCTTTCTTGACTCTCAACAGTACAGTAATTTCTTTCTTGCAACGGAAGTCTGAGAAATCTTCTCTGATGCAAGCATGCAAAGGCATCAATATGCTTCCCATCCTACTTCTTTAAAGTCCAACTTTAGTTTCCATGAAGGGAGACAGGAAATGGCACAGCTTGCACAATTGTGACCTTTGTAGGTATAGAACACATCATGGCATTTGAATATCTTTTCCAAGGTTTTCATGACTGTTTTACCAGGGCCTGCTTTACTATCTTTTCTTTAAAACTTCTAGTGCTGGAATACCCACAATTTATAGCATCAACTTTTCCACTGATTAATTGTTCTCACTGTTGGGAAAATTATTTGTTCTAAGTTGCTTCTCTCCTTGATTAGTTTCCATCCATTGCGTCTTGTCCTGCCCTCAGGTGCTTTGGAGAATAGCTTGACTCCCTCTTCTTTGTGGCAGCCCCTGAGATATTGGAACACTGCTATCATGTCAACCTTAGTCCTTCTTTTCAACAAACTAGAC
Organism: Laticauda colubrina; assembly: GCA_015471245.1. Taxonomy (NCBI): domain Eukaryota; kingdom Metazoa; phylum Chordata; class Lepidosauria; order Squamata; family Elapidae; genus Laticauda; species Laticauda colubrina. The sequence continues at coordinate 16,440,316 of BLBF01000073.1, forward strand.
CTACCCAATTCCTGCAAATGTTCTTTATATGTTTTAGCCAGTGGTGGGATTCAAATTTTTTACTACCGGTTATATGGGTGTGACTTGGTGGGCGTGGCAAGGGAAGGATACTATAAAATCTCCATTCCCACTTCACTCCTGGGGGAAGGCTCTGCAAAGTTTCATTCCCTCCCCACCCCACTAACCTGCTTTCCAGCTCCGTTCTCCTGTTCAGGGCAAAAGAAGATCCAGCCGCTCAGCTAGGATTTGGGAGGCAGAGAATAGATGGGGGTGGGGCCAGTCAGAGGTGGGATTTGCCGGTTCTCCAAACTACTCAAAATTTCCACTACCAGTTCTCCAGAACTGGTCAGAACCTGCTGAATAACGACCTCTGGTTTTAGCCTCCAGTCCTCTAATCATCTTGGTTGCTTTTTTCTGCACTCTTTCCAAAGTTCCAACATCTTTCTACCTGCTGTCATTAATTTGCCTTACTTTATATTTATTTTTAGTACATTTTTCCTAGCATTTTAGTACATTTTTTTAGTATTGAGTTTTGCAGTTCCTTTGAATTTTCTACTATATGGATAGTGTTATCACCCTAGTGCAAATTATTGATGTTTCATTCTCCAATTTTAAAACTATGTTTTCTTTCTTTCTGAGTTCGGAGACCTTTTGAAAGAATTTTTATGTTTTTCAATGTTCATTTCTACTTTCATTGCCTTTACAGACTCAGAGAACTGCTAGAATTGAAAAGAAGCAGTATATAATTGTAGTACTGCTTTTTGTTTCTTCTAACAGCTCTCTGGAACTCTTTGTCAAGAGTCATCAAGTCAAAAGAGTCATCAAACTATATGTACCATTAACAACTCCCAAAACCAGAAAAAACAAATTACCCATAACAATAAGGAAGCTTCAATCCAAAAAGAGATCACTTTGGTGGAAAAACAAATCTGGTCACGTTGCCAACTTCAAAAGTCGATACAAAAATTTATGCCACCAGATAAAAACTGAATGCACCAATTATCACATTATCACAAAAGAAAACCTTCTATTCACCAATTCCACCTGTGCTTTCTACAATTTTGTAAACAACAAACTAAAAGACTCAAGGTCCATCCCACCCCTGAAAGGGCATTATGGTAAAGACTGCAATGATGACACTATTAAAGCCAACCTCTTTAACACATTCTTTGGCTCAGTATTTGTAAACAGCAATGGATCATGCCCAGTATTTCCTAGTCAAACCACAGACATCTACAATGATCTAATACATATCAATTTTATAGAAGACAATGTTAAAAAAGCACTACGCAATCTAAAACTATCTCTATCAATTGGACTGGACAGAACATGTGCCTACTTCTTAAAAAAGCTATCCACTGCCATAGCCGAACCTCTCAGCATAGTCTTTGAAAAATCTTTCAGGACCAGCTCCTTACAAAATCTATGGTCATAAGCCACGGTCATCCCCATCTTCAAAAAGGGAGACTCCAGCCTAGTTGAAAATTACAGGCCAATCTCTTCATGCTGCATCACCTGTAAAGTCATGGAATCAATTATTAACCAATCCATCATTCTCCACTTAGAAACAAACAACTTACTCTCGAATAAACATTTTGGTTTCAGGAAAAAACTATCATGTAATCTGCAACTCTTACACTGCAAAAAAAGATGAACTACACAGTTCGATCAGGGCAAAGCAATAGATGCAATCTACATAGACTTCTGTAAAGCCTTTGATTCAGTGATACATGACAAACTACTCCTAAAACTAAAATCTTACAGAATCTCTGGACACCTGTATAACTGGATAGAAGCATTCCTGTCAGAAAACAAATGGTCAGAATGGGGAGTGTCCTATCAAATTCTGTACCTGTCAACAGTGGTGTCCCCCAAGGCAGTGTTCTAGGACCAACTCTTTTCATACTCTACATAAATGACCTTTGTGATCATATCAACAGCAACTGCATTCTCTTCACTGATGATGTAAAGCTATTCAACACCACAGACAATACTGCTACCCTTCAAAAAGACCTTGACTATGTATCAGAATGATCAAACAAATGGCAACTTCAAAACTCAAATAAATGTTCTGTCCTACAAAAAAAAAAAAATATATATCAGAAAATAAATTACAGGCTGAATAGTCAAGACCTTGTTGATGATCCAAACTCTGTCAAGGATCTTGGAGTATTCATCTCTAATTATTTAAGTGCTAGAGCCCTCTGTAACTACATAGCCAAAAAGGCATTAAGAGTTGTTAACCTAATCTTACATAGCTTTTTCTCTGGTAATATTACACTAATAACTAGAGCATACAAAACATTTGCTAGACCAATACACAAATACAGCTCATCAGTCTGGAATCCACATTACGTATCTGATATTATCACAGTTGAAAAAGTCCAGAAGTGTTTCACAAGAAGAGTTCTCTACTCCTCTATTTGATGCAGAATACCTTATGCCACCAGACTTGAAATTCTAGACCTAGAAAACCTAGAACTACGCCGCCTTCAGTCTGATCTAAGTATAGTATATAAAATCATACATTGCAATGGCCTACCTGTCAATAAATACTTCAGCTTCAACCATAACTACACAAGAGCAAACAATAGATACAAACTCAAGGTTAATCGCACCAAACTTGATTGCAGGAAATATGACTTCAGCAACAAAGTAGTCAATGTCTGGAATATTCTACCTGACTCTGTGGTTTCTTCCCCAAACCCCCAAAACTTTAACCTCAGACTGTCTACTATTGACCTCAGCCCTACCTAAGAGGTCTGTAGGGGGCGTGCATCAGTGCACCAACGTGCCTACCATCCCTGTCCTATTGTTTCTTTTTTCTTTTTTATATTTCTTATATATATCCATGTATTCATAACTATGTTTTTACTTATACCTATTATTTTGTAAGCAATTGACAAAAATAAAAAAATAAAATAAAATAAGTTCCTATTAGAGATTTTTATCTTTCTTGGTTTTGGATTCTCTTCTCGTCTTGGCTATTTTCATAGTTGTTCTTTGTCCAGTTTGTTTTCTTCAGAATAACAGAGTTGGAAGGGATCTTAGAGATCTTTCACCTCCTGCTCAAATAGGAGACTCTATCGTACCATTTTTGACAAATGACTGTCTTTCTCTTTCTTAATTTTTGGCGGTGTCTTCTAAACAATCATCCTTCATGTCTTCTTTAAGTTCATTCCATAATTCTTCTGGTTCTCTATCAAGGAGGCTTAGGACTTCAAAGCGATTCCTGATATTCTCCTTGAAAATGGTGGGTGTACAATATGTTTGTGGTTAAGACAGCTGGTGAGAAACCTGGAGACTGAGAGTTTTAATTCCATCCAGCTTGAGTGTCCCAAAGATGCTTTTTCAGGAGGCAACTGGACTTGCTATTTTTTTCTTTTGAAGATGTTTTGCTGCTCATACAAGAAACTTCTTCAGCTCTGACAGGATGGTGAGGAATGGAAGAGCTGATGAAGCCTCTTGGATGAGAAGCAAAATGTCTTCAAAAGAAAAAAAACAGAAAGTCCAGTTGCCTCCTGAAAAAGCACCTTTGGGACAACCATGACTGTCATGCCCTTGTTGGAGTTTGATTCTGAGGGGGAGATTGAACAGTTGACAGGGAGTGGGAATGTGGCTCTGGTGGCTGTGGAAGAAATGGGGGGAGGGCACAGTCCGGCTGGGCATTCAGAGGAAGACCCAGGGCTACCCTCCTCTTCATCCTAGGGCATGCAGGGAGGAAGGGAGAAAGGAGCAACATGGCTTATGGGAGAGGAAAGGGCCCTGATCCCTTTCATTAGTTGCAGCTGGGAGAACAGGATATAAGAAGGGCATTTGCACGCAACACCTTGCTGGAAGCAAAGCATGCATTATCTTTGTCAAGGCTTATCTGGGTTTCTGCGTCCTCCCAACTGTGGGTGCTGTGTTATCCTTTGAAAGTCTGCAATTTATCATCCTGGCCTACCGTGTGGTTTGTGTTGGCCTGCCAGTGTGGTTTGTGTTTTTTTTATTATTATTATTTGTAATTATCTTTATTTTGGATTCAGACTGCATTTCTGCCCTTCACGGACTGTTTTTTGAAGAGTTTGTTATCTAGCTGAGGATAATTGAACATTGGGGCCAAGTTGAAGGCATTAAAGGGAATTTATTCTACTTTTGTTATTTTGTGTCACATCCTGGATCATCACAATGATCTGGATGACTGAGAATTTCTAGAGACATCCAGCTAAGTGATTTTGGGCGAGCATCTTTCAGCCCAGCTGGCTTCACAGGATTGTTGTTGTTGTTACAGTGAAAATAAGAGGAAGGAGTGTTTGATATATTTGCCACTTGGAACAATTTATAAAAAATAACAAAGGTGGGATATAAACAAGCAAACAAACAAATACGTTTAGAAACGTATCATGGAAATGGATGGATGTTCCTCTTGTTATTTAGCTGAGCCTAGAACTGGTACAGGAGCAGTTTGTGATCTTTTCCATAGGAAAGACTTGGCCATGTCTTTGATGTTGTAAGTGTGCTCCTCCACCTCTTTTTAGCAATAACACAGGTAGCCCTCAGCTTATGACCACAACTGAGCCCAAAATTTCTGCTGCTATAGGAGACATTGGTTAAGTTTTTTGCCCCATTTTACAACTTTTTTGCCACAGTTGTTAAGTGAAACACTATCCTTGTTAAGTATGTAATAAGGTTGTTAAATTAATCTGGCTTCCCCATTGTATAATGGCCATGGTAAGGCCACACTTGGAATACGGCATCCAGTTTTGGTCACCATGGTGTAAAAAAGATGTTGAGACTCTAGAAAGAGTGCAGAGAAGAGCAACAAAGATGATTAGGAGACATGAGGCTAAAATATATGAAGAAGGGTCACAGGAACTGGGTATGTCTAGTTTGATGAAAAGAAGGACTAGAGGAGACATGATATCCGTGTTCCAATATCTCAGGGGCTGCCACAAAGAATATATATTAACATTTGACCTAGATTAGTAAAACACAATAAAATATACATGTTAAAAAGATCTACATTCAAATACCAGTGTCTAGGCCCGTCATGCTAAACCTATGGTGGCATGCAGAGCCATTTGTGCCGGCATGTGAGCTGCAGGCAGACTTACCTCACTGCACATGTACATACCTCACAGTTTATTTTCAGCCAGTTTGAGGCCTTTTTCGGCCTCCCAAAGAGTTGAGGAAGGCTACTACAGGCTTTGCAGACCCAAAACTAGCCCTGTTTCGTCACTTCCTATTTTTCTGAAAATACTGGAAGTGATGAAACAGGGCTAGTTTTTGGCCTGCAAAGCCTGCAGAAGCCTTCCTAAAGCTTCTGGGGATGCCAAAAAAGGCATAGATCCACCCAAAAATCAGCTTTGAGGTGCAGTGCAGGTAAGTGGGTGGCGGGAGTGGGTGGATGGGTATTGCATGTGCATGCACAGGGGGTGTGGGGAGGGTGCACATTGCCTTCTGGGTGTTGGCACGTGAGTGCGAGCATGCAAGCGCGCACACAATTTTGGGCACAAGAGCCTATAAAGGATAGCCACCACTGGTCTAGGCCATCTAACCATTGAAACGCAGCATCCTTGAAGGCAGGACAAGAAGCAATGGATGGAAACTAATCAAGGAGAGAAGCAATCTAGAACTAAGGAGAAATTTCCCGACAGTTAGAACAATTAATCAGTGGACCAACTTGCCTCCAGAAGTTGTGGGTGCTCAAACAATGGAAGTTTTAAAGACGAGATTGGATAACCATTTGTGTGAAATGATACAAAGTTTCCTGCCTAAGCAGGGGGTTGGACTAGAAGACCTCCAAGGTCACTTCCAACTCTGTTATTCTATTCTACTCTACTCTACTCTACTCTACTCTACTCTACTCTACTCTATAGACTTTGCTTTGCAGAAGGTCACAAAAGAGGATCACATGAGCCTAGGACACTGCAACTGTCATAAATAGGAATCAGTTGCCAAGCATCTGAATTTTGATCACAAGATCATGGGGATGTTGCAATGTTCATAAGTGTGAAAAATGGGTCATAGGTCACTTTTTTCAATTGAATGGTCACCAAATGAACTGTCCTACACTGAAGACTACCTGTAGTACAAATCAAGATAATAAATATATTGGGTTGTTACAAGGCCACCAACTTTAATTGTATGTCTTATCTAATATCTGTAATTGAATGCATACAGAAATTCAGGGTTATTTGTTGGTTTGTCAAAAGTGCAAGGTGAACTTACTCAGAAATGCTCTGAGTGTCATTACGAACAGAGTTAAAATGGTAACACTCGTGGACCATAATTTAGGAGAGTGGCTCTCCTAAAATTACAGATTAACAGAGTTGGAAGGGACCTTGTAGGTTATGCAGTCCAACCTCCCATCCAAACAAGAGACCCTACCACACCATTTCTGACAAATGACAGTCCAATCTCTTATTGAAAGCTTCCAGTGATGAAGCTCCCACAACTTCCATTATTTGATTGTTCTTACTGTCAGAAATTTCTTCTTATTTCTAGGTTGAATCTCTCCTTAATCCATTATTCCTTGTCTGGCCTCCAGGTGCTTTGGAAAATAGCTTGCCCCCTTCCTCTCCGTGGTAGCCCCTCAAATATTGGAAATGTGTGGAAGACTGCTATCATGTCTCCCCTGGTCCTTCTCTTCACTTGACTAGCCATGCCCAGTTCCTGCCACTGTTCATCATATGTTTTGCTCTCCAGTCCCCTAATCATCCTGGTTGCTCTCCTCTGCACTTTTTTTAGAGTCTCAATGTCTTTTTTATAGTGTGGATATAAAAAACTGCATCCAAAACTGGATGCAGTAGGTGTGGTTTTGCTAAGGTTTTACAGAGTGGTATTAGTACCTCACTTGATCTCGATTGTATCCCTCTGTTAATGCAATTGAGGATTGCATTCGCTTTTTTGGCTGCTGTTGCACATTGCTGGCTCATATTTAGCTGGTTATCCACTAAGACTCCAGGACCCCTCTCACAGTTATTGCTATTGAGCCTGGTTTCACTCAGTCTATATGCGTACTTTTGGTTTTTCTTGCCTAAGTGTAAGAAGCCCAAGCAAAGATAGTGTATTCAAGCTTCAGCAAATCACATTTGCTTTACAGCACACCGATTCTTTTGGAGGCTCCCAAGCTGCGCTGCAGAATTTCATAGCTGTAATAAACCGAAGAGCAAACAAACGTGCATGCTCATATGCTCAGGCTGGACCTGATTTTCTCTTTGTAGAGTCAAATGTTCTGAACATATTAATGGCGAGCAAAAGGCAGGATGTGGAATCAGATGTCATTCAATGAAATTACCGCTCTACGGAGGATAGTTGAGGGCAAAGAGCCCCAGATTCCACGCTGTGCCTTTCAAAGTTTCTGACAGTTCCTGTCATTAATAATCTGTAAATAAGGTCTGCAGGTGGGCATTGAAGGCAGCCGTCCTGAGCCAAGAAACAGGAGCTTGAGCGTCTGTCTCTAAGATGGGTGGCCAGGCTCATTTGCACAACTCTGCTTATGTTTCCACACAAAAGGGCAACCCTACTTAGCATAGCTTCGGGGAAGCTGCCATGGTACAGGGAATGCTAATTACTGTTACCAACTGGCAATGAGGCATCCAAAATTAAATGGCCTGCAACTGAACAGATGAACAATTTTTATAGCCCAAAGATTGGTGTACACGTATATATTTGTCCAATTAGCACAATGCTCGTAGTCTAAATGGGCCGGCGGAAAAAAACATCTCCTTGATTAAGCCACAGGATGGACATGTGTCTCAATCAAACCATATATAACAGAATAACAGAATTGGAAGGGACCTGGGAGGTCTTCTAGTCCAACCCTTGCTCAGGCAGGAAACATTATATACCACTTCAGATGAATGATTGTCCAATCTCTTCTTAAAACACTCCAGTGTTAGAGCACCCAGAACTTAGAATAGAGTAGAGTAGAATAGAATAGAATGAAATAGAATAGAAATGGAACAGAATAGAAGAGAGAAGGGAATGGAGTGGAATGGAGTGGAATGGAATGGAATGGAATAGCATAGAATAGAATAGAATAGAATAGAATAGAATAGAATAGAATAGAAT
>BLBF01000073.1:16448383-16463052 GCA_015471245.1 Laticauda colubrina
ATAGAATAGAATAGAATAGAATAGAATAGAATAGAATAGAATAGAATAGAATAGAATAGAATAGAATAGAATAGAATTCTTTATTGGCCAAGTGTGATTTGACACACAAGGAATTTGTTTTGGTGCATATGCTCTCAAGATACATACATCAAGAATCATAGTTATAACACCTAGAAGTAATCATATATATAAATAAATATAAATCATATAAATCATGCTAGGAAACATATATATAGGAAACATATAAAACATACAACTTCTGGAAGCAAGTCATTCCATTGATTAATTGTTCTGACTGTCAGAAAATTTATCCTCAGTTCTAGGTTGGCTCTCTTCTTGATTAGTTTCCATCTATTGCTTCTTGCCCTCCCTTCAGATGCTTTGGAAAAAAGAGATTCTCTATTCTCTATATACTTCAGCACGTCTTTATATAGATAATAGAGGGGCTCGCATTAAAATCTCAACCGTTTCTCTTCTTTCTTCATATATATATAATTAAATGGATCTAGGCCTACTTCAATACTTTAGCCCTTCACCACATATCTCAGGTTCTCAATTTGAAGTTTTGAACAGGTAATTTAAAGGCTGTTCCATCAAATTTGGGTGAAGCCAAATTGAACACATTCTCTGCAAAGATGTCTATTCTTTGTGGCATAGTTCCAGATCTCTCTCTTATTCTCCTAATAAATTTCCTATGAAATTGATATAGTTTGTATTGTCTTGTATTTGATTTCATATTTAGTCAGTTTCCATCAACAAGTTAGACTGTTAATCAGTTCCCATTAATAAATTAGTCAGCTTGATTAGAAACTAACATTTCGTCCAATAAAATGCACCTATGTATAGCTAATCATTTCCTTAGTTAGAAAAAGCCATACTGTATCTCTTTAAAATCCATAAAACCCTAATGAAAATAGAAGAACTAATCTTACTGCCACTAGACTGATTGTCTTTTGGGATTAAGAATATTCAGATGAAGTTGCATAACCCATAGTTCAAGTAACTGATATAATTGAGACATTTTGTTTCCATTAACACAAGTATCCCAATCCACGCATAATTTTATGGATGTGCACTCCATTGAAATACATGGCTTAATGCACTAATTCATCTTCCCACAGGGTATCTATATTATATTAGGACTGTGCAAGTCTTCAGATTAAGTTTAAAAAAGGTGTTTCAGAATGCATGGGTGCACAAATGTTTCTGTTCTCTTTTCTACTCATTACTTTAGTTTAGTTTATTGTCATTGCACCTTGTACAATAAAATTAAATGCCATCTTCAGTGTACGTTATAACTATAAAAAATAAAACACAAACACACATCCTTCACATTCTATACAATTGAATTGAAAACCCCAATACTGCAATAATATTGCACTATGCAGTAGAATTCAATATACAGTAGTTACTGCTCTAGGATAGAAGCTGTTTTTCAGTCTGTTTGTCCTTGTTTTTATTGTCCTGTACTGTCTGCCAGATGGTAATAGTTCAAAAAAAGTGTGCCCAGCATGAGATGGATCTTTAAGAATGTTTTGAGCTTTCTTAAGGCAGTGGGAGCCAAAAAACTCTTCCAAAGAGGGTGGAGGGAATCCAATGATCCTCTGGGCAATGATGTTGACCCTCTGGAGCGCTGTCCTATCTGCCACTGTGCAATTGGCAAACCAGACACAGGTGCAGTAAGTTAAAATACTCTCTACGGTGCAGCGGTAGAAGGTCACCGGCGGTTTTTCATTCAGTTATTGTTTTCTGAGAAGTCTCAGGTAGTATAGTCTCTGCTGGGCCTTTTTGTCGAGGGCTACAATCTGAGCACCTCAGGTCAGGTCCTCTTTTATGATTACACCCAGAGTAACATTACAGTTATGTTAAAGTAGCTATGTTGGTTTGCAGAGTCATGCAGCTGCTTTGCAGCTGTGCAAAAGTATCTGATATATTGTTTCCAAATCACACTTGAATCACTGCCAATTCCAGCATAATAAAGCATTGTATTGATTTAAAACCTTTAATAGTTTAGGATAGTTCTCCAGAATAACATATAAAAGTGTGACATCATTGTCATCCGTCTTGCTCTTACACTAACTTCAATATCATACAATTTTGTATTTATTGTTGTAAATAGTCCCCAATCCAAAAGTCTTTGTTAGTTGATGATCATCAGGTCTCCTGAATTTGATATAGCCCCCCCCAGTTGTTGGACGTCCAGTTTCCATTAACCTAAAGAACATAGTCAATAACAACTTGTGAGACACCAATTATGAATGAAGGACCACAGATTTATCTTCTCTTCCAAAATCAACAATGTCTCATTTCCTCCAGTGAAAGAATTTGACAGCAACATCTGTTTGCTAATGTGTAGAAACATTTGATATACATTTTGGAGTTTCAGTAGCCACTAATAGCCAAAGACAAATGGGGGTTGAAAACTAGCAAAACTCCCTTTATTTGTGACTTTTGAATAATATTCCTACTTTGGGATCTGCATGCATGAACAAAATATTTGGTTTGACTTCAGAATGCATTGACTGAGTAAGAAATTATGGCATCCTGCTTTGCTTTAACTTTGCATTGATTCTTGGTTGTTAGATATTTGATGTTCTTGTTGTTAGAATAAAACCTTGAGCTCACATACTGAACTCAGCTAAGATTTATTTATACCAGCGTTAATAAGTAAATTAAAATAAGTTGGATTCATACAATATACAAGCTGAAACAAAATAGTTGTGGTATAGTATAATTTGTGAACCGAGCTTATTGATCTTTAGCATGTTTTTAACATTTATAATTACATGAAATAAACTCTTTGTTAATTCATAGCGTATGTCTGATTTCCTTGTAACTGTTGCTTATATTCTGGTATTCATTTTTCAATCAAAACATTCTTTAATAAACCCAGCTATCAAAATATGTAAATATTACATGAACCTGGTTTGATTATAGACACTCTGATTTTGGGGAGTTGTTCATTGAGGAGAGTGCTGAAAATACTGTTGAAATGATTTCAGCCTCTTCTGTCAATCTATAGTTTCCAAGGTTTACAAAGAGAAAAATAACTATTAATTTATTAATTAATGACTATTAGGACTGTATTGTAGATTGGCTCAAATATGACCAAGACATGCCATGGTGTTTTTTTTTCCAGATTGGTAGAACTGAAAAATTACATTTTAAAGGAGAATAATATTTAAAGGTAATGAGGAGTCCTTGATGCTCTCTGAGCATTGTTGTTTTCCTTCAGACATTTCATTATCCAAACTAGGTAACATCAAACTTGGTTTTCCAATAGGCTTGGGGATCACAGAGAAATGGGGAGCCTGCAGGGAGGTTATACTGTATGCAAGATACTAGTCCATCCTTCTACATTTTTAATTTTAGTTTTTTATTAGTATTTTTGTTTAACTTATTTTAATTGGTATTTCAATTGCTTTAATTAGTCACTTATGCATTTGTGAGATTGAACAGCAATCGCACTTAAACTTATATACCACTTCATAGTGCTTTGCAGCCCTTTCTAAGCAGTTTACATATTGCCCCCAACAATCTCAATTTTCATTTTACTGACTTTTGAAGGATGGAAGGCTGAGTCAACCTCGAGCCGGTGAGACTCGAACTGCCGAACTGCTGGCATCTGGCAGTCAGCAGAAGTAGACTGGAGTACTGCATTCTAACCACTGCGCCACCATGGCTCTTGAATCCTATATAAATCCAGTAGACAAATAGATGATAATAGTCCTTTCAGAAGAAGATTCTATGCATATTTGTCACTTTGCAAGATGGACAATTTTTAAAAATGATATATAAATAAACATTATATATTTTCTTCTATTGCAAGCAATAGTTCACCTATTTAGCTCCTTTTAGAAGTGATACGGAGTTGTTTCTTTTCATGTTGTCAACTGTGTAAAAAGATTTGACAAATTTCAAGCTTACCTTTAGGTAAATATCTGCTCAGCTAATGATCGATCTAAATCAGAAGGGAATGCCAAAGTTGAAGGCCAGAGAGTCCAACAGTAGAGAATACATGACCCTGTTGGATTCCAAATACTGTACATTCAACCCAATCAACATAAGTAGTGGTCATTGAAAATACTATAGTGAAAACCAGCTTTAACCAGAAAGAAAAATTGCAAATAGGAAAGTATCTATGCAACAGATCATGGATCATATGTGATGATCCAGCGTCAATCATCTCATTCTATTCATGGTGTACAGCATTTAGAATTATTCTTCAGGAGCAATTGCTCAATGGGACTATATAGCACTATGATGCTTGCTTGATCTATCAGCAAGTAAATAAGCCAAATTTAGCAATTCATTCTCCAGATAGGTGTCAGCCAATCAAATTATCATGCAGAAATATTAATATTAATTACTATTATTAAACATTAATTATTAATAATAGCTAGAGATACATGTCAATTGTCTAAGAGAAGCTATGTATGAGACTCTTTAGCTGGGAATAGGCTGGATGAAAGACACGGCTTTGCATATGTAAAGAACATACTTTGTCTTTAACTCAGTATTTCTCAACCTTGATATGTGGACTTCAACTCCAGAATTCCCTAAGGCAGCATGGCTGGTTGGGGAATTCTGGGAGATTCAGTCCACACAGAGGTGGGCTTCAAATTTTTTTTAGCAAGGGGCTCACTGCCCTAATGACTGGCTGGGTGAGTGTGGATGGTTTGTCATGTGGCTGAGTGGGCGTGGCCCTTATTACCTAAAAAAAGATATATACCAAAAAGTTGTTTATTATTTTGTGCATTTAATACTTAAATAAAAGACTGGGTGAAACCAGGCTTAATAGCAGTGACTGTGAGAGGAATCTTGGAGTCTTAGTGGAGTTTCTGGTGAGTTACGTGATTCTTATTATTTGGGAATTAATCCCCTTGGAGGCTAGTTGCAATGTCATCTGATTTTCTCAATGGCTGTCCCTCACAAGCACTGAGTGGATTGTTTATCTAACTTGCAACTCTTTTACAAGGTGTGAATTGCTCTTGGCTGAATGCCCAGAAGTTCAATTAAGCCTATTAAGAGTTTGCCCTTGCTGCTTGTCTTTCTGAGGTTATTGGTGGCTCTCCAAGCCCTGAAGAGTCTGAGCTAGGGGCTCTCCTGAGCCCCTGAGAGCCCCAGGCAGCCAACCCCTGAGTCCACATATCCTGAAATTAGCAATGTTGAGAAACACTGTTCCAGATACTTCATAAGCTGGATATTTCATACTCTGACATTTTTGCTTAAAAATCTGTTGGAGGCTGTATGACTATGGATTGGCATTGGTGACTCCATTGTGTAATGAAGTATAAAATCAGAATGCTCATTATGGTGGCACAACAAAGAATAGAATTAAAATATTACTGGTATATTGTTACTATGGGTATAATGCTTTGGAGCAGGTATACCAAATCTCTACCCCCACAGAGCTTACAATTAAGATAATCATAACTTGACATCTGCAGTGCAATCAACAGTCTGTGGGGGTACTCTTGAAAAGCAGAAGTTGTATTTGGTAGAAAACCCAGCTAGATTTCCAATTGGTGCCAGATACAGAGCTCATATGATGCCTGTACTTGAAACATTTAATCTTCTGTTTCGCTGTTTTGGAAATTTTCTTAGCTTCTTTGAAGACGCGCTAGAAAAGGAAAGAGAGATATGAACTGAAAATTATACTTGGAGGATAATAAAAGAATGAAAACATGGAGTAACAGAGGAAGAACTTGTGATTATTTTAGTTGCATGTACTTTGGCTTAAATTATAATAAAGTATGAGATAAGTAAGAGTTGATAGCAGCACATAGTTAATTTTGGCTGGTTTTGAAATAAAAACCCTAAACGATTGATAATAAATTTAATTAATATTTGAATGGGGAATCATTAGGAATTCCTGAAATGATTTTATTAAAACAAGTGGCAAGACATACTTTTACGTGGTTTTCAAGAAAACTATTAGAATGCCTTCAGGAATTAAGCTGGATTCATGCAAGTCTTTATTTTCAGACATAGTTACAGATTTTGCAGTCTGGATGTAGCTTTAGCCTTCAGCCTTTATTCAAACATCTTCAGCAAAAGAGTTGACCCCAAAATTTCTATTGCTAAATAAGACAGTTAAAGGGGCAAAACTAATTTGTTCAATTGTATATTGTATTAATCAATATTCAGTTTGGAAGGATACTATACGTATACGTGTTTTTGTAGGCTTTTTTAGACATTTTTTTCTTTTTAAATATTTTGATTATTTCAATGTTTTTCATTGGGGCAGGGGGTTTTGTATTTTGCATTTTAACCTTGGTTTGAATAAAATTATATATATATATATGAAACAAATATCTTCAGCAAAGGAAAATTAACCTCTTCCCAGAACAGAGAGTTCCATGGGTAAATAACATTTCAAGCAGGATATTTCTTCTAATGCTTTGATGAGATTTGTTTGCTTGAAATCTTCATTGACTCCTGCCCTGTGGAGCCACAGAAATCTCCTCCTCCTCTTCTTCTTCTTCTTCCTCCCCCTCCTCTTCTTCATCTTCATTGTTGTCATCTTTATCAATGTATCATTGTCATCATCATATCATCATTATCAAATATCATCATTATGCTGGTTTTCCAATTTGAAAATGATCCATTTCCTTATCACCTTCTTCTTCAAGCTAACTATGACTGCCTTCTATGGATACACTCTGATTTCTCACTATCCTATTTTAGTTTAGTGCAAATGACTAGCTGAGTACAAAACAATTATTGTTTTGAATTATTGGCTTTTTGAAGTCTCTGGGAAATATATCAGCCCAAAGAACATTTCAGTTGTGTAGTTTAGGCATCAGAATGGCGATCCCTGAAATGAGCCACCTTTTCAAAGATTTACAAAAATGAAATATAAATTATTTTTATGCTACTTAAAAATTATATTCTACCCATTCCCTTCAGCTTCTTTTCATTCTTTGCCACACTTCACCTGTGTGATCTGGGTTTAATCAATGCCTGGATTGGAAACCTCTTGGGTTATAAATATAATCAATAAAAATGAATATTGCATTATGATTTTTCCTCTCTTTTTGTTGTGAATCTCACTCTGGATTCTCTGAACTGAGAACCTATTTATAGACTACTCATTCAGAATTGTGATTAGGATGAAAGAATTTGGCAGTCATCAGAGAAGTACCATGGAATGCAAAAAGCCAAACAAACCTTACAAAGATCTTTCCTAAAAGGAAGTCTAAATTTCCAAAGCTAATTAATTCAATGATCTACGACAAAAAAAGCCATATTCCAGCCAAAAGAAATTGCACAAGTTCTCATCTTTTTTTTTTAACTTACTTTTAAACATTTTTAACTTAACTGAAAGCAATTTCCCACATCCTACAGAAGAAGTATGCGTAGAAGAAATTCTGATTTAGCATGAGGTTTGTCTGTATAGCCCACATGTGGTCTTCTTAATTCTTCTAAACCAACTTGCTCACTCAGATGTATGGTAGATGACAAACCACTGCCATTGTTAGTCTGGGTTATAGAGCACATTAAGCAAAGTCAGACAGGCAGGGCCTCACCCTGACACTTCAGTAAATTGGGGAGGGGGAAGCAAAAGAAGAAGATAAAGCTATCAGCCCATTGACAGTAGCTATGAAGACACTGGATTATTTTTTTTGTTGCTGTTGTCTATCTACCCTGATTCTGAATTGCTGAATTGCAACCTACTGGTGTTTTCCTTCCCCAATGGAACATATCCCAGCTGCAGCCTGCATGTCTTTGTGTATTTTCACAGTTCGTCAATCGGTTTGTGTATCTTATCGTTTCATCGTATTTATTGGAACGTGGAGAGGGGAAAAGACCCAGAGATGTGGGGCATCTCCTCCAGTTGACAAGATATTTTATTTTCATGATTACTTTGCTGTCTCCCCCAACCCAACCCAACCCCCATCCACCTACCCACTCCTCTTTTTTATTTAGGCCCGCAGGCAAAGGTTGGCATGCATGTCAAGAGAATGTTCTCCAGCTGGGGTCTGTGGTATAGAGAATTGTATATATCCCAGAGCTCCTGGGATTTTCTACAGACTATTATGGTAATATTGGAGACTGCTGTCCTCTCCCTCCCGCAGCTGGGCCGCCTCTCTGATTGTAAGTATTGAAGCAATATGTTTTGCAAATTGTACACCAGGAACAACAGGGAGCTAGTAAAGTGAGCTGAAAAGAGAAAACATTGCAAGCTATTTCATTTAAGTGTTACATTTTCTTTCCTTCATCAAGGAGGGCACAGAAGAGTAAAATAAAAGCTTTAATTTTTTTTAATTAAATGCGGGGCAGATACGGGGCTGCTATAATTGTATGTGAGTGTTTTGGTGTTGTTGTTTTTTTTTATGAAATCTTAGGGATGATTTTATTAGGTCACAGTTTTAAGGGAAACAGTTAGAGGCAGATTTCATGCTAACCCAAAGCAAGCAAATCAAGCTTGGATTACATAATCACTTTTCCAAGCCCTTTTTGAATCCAATGAAGCAGGATTAGCCAAAGACACCCAGGCCCTACATCCCCCCCAAAAAAATATAATTTTAATTAGTGCTAATGGGATCTCGTCATGGTCCAGCTGTTTCTTACGGGATGCAAATGTGGATCACTTTAGAGCAAACCAGCCTTGAAAACAATGTCACATCTGATTTTTCACTATTACTTAGAGGTCTATCTTTCAGAACAATGACTGAGCAATGCGATTAGGGCCCAATCAACATTATACGACCAGCCAGCCTCCCCCTGCTTGACAAATAAAACAAAAGTACTCCAAGGTTTTGTTTGGGATGTATGTGTGTTTGAGGCTCCATGAATATTTATTGTACATTATCCTATGAATGTTAGCATAAAATTCTAACCAGAGTCCTGATGAGGCTCTTTCAGTCTAATATCACAGAGGTTTCTTCAGAGTAGACTAGAATAGAATAATAGAACTGGAAAGGACTTTGGAGGTCTTCAAGTCCAATCCCCTGCTTAGGCAGGAAATCCTACACCACTTCAGACAAATCATTATCCAATCTCTTCTTAAAAACTTCCAGCATTCAAGAATTCACAGCCTCTGGAGGCAAGTTGTTCCACTGATTAATTGTTCTCACTGTCAGGAAATTTCTCCTTAGTTCCAAGTATCTTCTCTCCTTGGTTAGTTTCCACTTATTGCTTCTTTTCCTGCCCTCAGGTGCTTTGGAGAATAGCTTTACTCCCTCTTCTTTGTGGCAACCTTGGAAAGCTGCTATCATGTCACCCCTGGTTCATCTTTTCATCTGACTAGATCAGGGGTGGGATTCTACCAGTTTGCACCTATTCGCTAGAACTGGTTGTTAACATTGTAAGCAGTTTGGAGAACTGGTTGTTAGAAGAAATTACTGGCCTAATCCTGTAAGAAAGGCAGGAAGGAAACATTCTGGTGTTGCTTACAGAAACTGCTTCTCCGTTATCCCTTATTACATTCTTGGCAGGACTAGACTTCCTGTCTCAGGAACTTCTTTAGAGTTATTTTCCTTTCCTTTGTTGGTATTTTGGTTGTGTGGAGTGACCATTCAAAGTTACAATGGCACTGAAAAAAGTGACTTATGATCACTTTTCACACTTACGACTGTTGCATTGTCTCGATGTGAGTGATATTGAGTTGGCCACACCCAGCCAATAACATGACCACCAAGCCATGTCCACCCAATCACATGACCACCAAGCTACCCCCACCACCGAAGCCACGCCCACAGAACTGGATGTTAAAATTTTTGAATCCCACCCCTGGACTAGATGAATGATAAGAATAATAGTAATGAAGAACAACTTACAAGACAGCCTCAAAACTTTGCTCACTTGGTTTCTGGCCCCTTCAAAACTTCTTATTTTCTTGGGGCGGGTTGGCAGGGGCCAGCCAGGGGTGGGATTTGGGGGTTCACTAAACTAGCCATAACGTTAGCAACGGGTCCACCTGAACCTGGGTGAATCTGTAGCAGTCCACCCCTGGTTATGTGGGTATTTATTTATTTATTTGTCATGTTTATGGAGTGTATATTGGAGATGGTGACCCTTTGAGATGCAATAGAAATTTCATTTTAATGCATTAGTGTACATTTAAAGTGACAATAAAGTTATTCTAAGAAAACCTGCAAGATTCCTTTCAGCCCTATGATTCTATGATCTACTCAAATTAATCAAGAAGGGGTGTAACATTATGAGATTTAAATCAGGCACATTCTATTTTACATTGCTTACTGAAATGAAGATATTAAAAAAAATCCATTGGGACAGATGGAACCTCAGGAATAATCTGTAGGAAGGAGGCATATCCTCCGGTGAATTTTACTATGGTGCAATTGTAGCTTGATGGCACCCATATTCTTTCTTTGTAGCATATTTCTAAAATAGCCCTAAATCCTTAGGTGTGGAAGGTGTTTGCTTAAAGTAATTTTATCTTTATTTTATTTGGAAGACATCCAAATGGGGTGTGATAAGAATGACAGGAAAAAAAAACATCCTAAAAAATAGTGGAATTATGAATTCAGACTCTTCCTGTTCCTGCTGTAATCTTGACTGGTAAATGTTTACCCTGCTGGCTGTTAATAAGATGAAAAGGAAAAATAGCAAATTATTAGAGAGGGGGAAATTCTTTTTTTCTTTACCCATAACACTTACAATCCATTCAACATAGCAAGATCCAATCTGTGTCGGTTACCAGGACCAGAAGTTTAATCTTCTGCGCTTTCGGACTCTGTGCTGGAGCTGCTGGTGCCATTGACCAAGACAGATTGGATCCTGCAACATTATCTTGGGACAAATATATTTGCCTTCATTCATCATTCAATATCTTTCAGCATTAACTTGGAATAACAGAATGGAACAGGAATGCAATCCAGATAGTCCTTGAGACATGTGTTGAGTAAACTCCCCCTGCCCCATTTTATGACCTTCCTCATCTCAGCTGTTGAGTGAATCATGGCTGTTGATAAGTTAGCAATCTGGCTTGCTTGTCAGAAGGTTACACAAACTCTGAAGCACTACAACTGTCACAAACAGGGGTGGGATTCTACCCGTTCAGATCAGTTTGGGTGAACTGGTGGTTCTGGTGATCATTTGGCCCCACCCACCTACCCCTGCCCTTTTCCTTGTTTTTGAGCATAGCTGATTCGCGCAGCAGAGCAATTTCTTGTGCATCAGCTGTTTTACTCACTGGGCGGCAGCAGAAGGTAAGTATTATAGTTAAAAATGGTCTTTTCTAAATGCTGAGTGTATGCATGTGAAGAGTGCTCACTGAATTGATTGTTACACCGGTTGAATCACATCACTGGTCATAAATATGAACCAATTGCCAAGCATCTGGATTTTGATCATGTGACTGTGGGGTGGCTGAAAAGATTGAATTATGATCTCAGGCATGGCACAAAGGAAACACAGTTAGATAATCAGTAGGAGTCCCTTTATTAGCTCCAACCTTTCCCCCAATGTCCAGGTTACATTCTGGCTGGAGAAAAACTCTCCCAGGAACACCTTTTAACTGCAGGGAATCCAGTCCAAAAGGTGATCAACAAAAACTGTAACTATAAGTCCAATCAAGGCAAAATGAGGTAATTAGTCCATCAGGGCAGGAGCAAGAATTCCAGATGTAAAGGCATGGCAATAACTCAAACACAGTTGGGAAGATGCCAGGAACATAGATAACCAAAGTCAACACAAGATATACTCACATTTGCTCCCAGCAGCTGCCGCACTCAGCATGCATCTCTTTGAAATTCTCTGAAGAAAAAGGGAGATATTGAGAGTCCCTGGGTTTTATACCCTCTCTGGCTTTGAACTTCCTGGGGCACAGGAAGAATATCCTGATTGGTTGCTGTCATAGGTCATAACTAGCTTTGTAGGTTGCCTGTGTGCTAAGTTTGGTTAAAACTTGGTGGAAGGTGCAATGAAGGGCAATTGAATGGCTCTGCCTGAAGGAGGTAGATCTTTGTTATGTAGAATAGACTGGCCCAGGCCTTAATGGCCCATTAACAAAGGTGGGGGGGGAGGGGAGGGCTGAGTTTCTGCCTCTCTAAGTTTCTACTTCTCTTTTAGGGAAAATATTCTGTCTTTTTAGTATATCCTAAAATATTTCATTTTTCTTGGAGAGGTCTGGGTTTTAATTTCCAACAGTTGTCTCCAGGGTGCTTTTTCAAAAGCAGAAGACATTTCACTTCTCACCCAAGAAACTTCATCAGTTCTAGTGGAATGTTGGGTGTGACGGAAGGATGAGTTCTGAAAAGATGGTGGTGGTGATGGTTGGAAAAATCCTATTTCTTTACAGTTCTCTGGTTATTAGCATTCCACCTGAGAGCTCTTGAGGCCTCTTGGTTTATCTGTGCCCAAAGGGTCAACTGTATTGGAGTGCAAATGGGAATGAAATTTTCTTGGAACTGCTGAAAGGTCAAGAGCTCTCAGGTGGAATGCTGTGTTGTAGACAAGGCAGATAGAATGTCTTTATTTACAGAATGTGGACAGATAGACCAATGTCCTTAAAAACTCCAAATGTGGTTGAGCAAGATCTCCATCATTTTCCAGGACTTGAAATCTGCTGGAGAATAATGTCTTGTAGTCTCCTTTTGAAGAGCAACTGTCTGGAGTACTTGTGGGCAATCTCAAGTCCTTTCGTTGTCCAGAGAGGAATTTCAAAAAACTCTTTATTCTGTCACAGTTGTCAGCTCCATTTTTAGTGGAGCCATCTTCAGTTCACCATTCTTTTCCCCAAAGCTTCCCAACAACATCACCATCTTTAGACCACAGCTGCAAGATGTGTAAAAACTTCAATGCTTTATTACTGATTACTTCAGAGACAAAATCAAGTTATCACTAGTGAGGGGCATCAGATAGATGCTGAATGGCCTTTTCAGGTTGATGCATGCCATTTCACCTCTGATCCTTTCATCTGCCACCATTTGGTTACTGCCCTTCCAAATAGGTAAACACTGAAGCACTTATGAGTCTCTGTAGAGAATCTCAGTCATCCAGGTCATGGTTGTCCCAAAGGTGCTTTGTCAGGAGGCAACTGGACTTCCTGGTTTTTCTTTGAAGACATTTTACTTCTCATGTAAGAAGCTGCTTCAGTTTTGACAGGACAGTGGGGAATGGAAGGATTTATATTGTTTGCATTTATATTCTCCTGAAAAAGCAGTTAAAACCTAAACAAATGTGCTGTTTATGACTCAATGGTCTTTGCAACGCTGATCTATTTTCTTAAAAAAAAAAATCAATTTAGGGTATGATAGACTGGGTGTATGAGGAGGGGCTTAAGAAGGATTCCAGCGATAACAAATTTCTGCCAACAAATAGGATTTAGCCATTCCTTGTGGGTGCTGTGACTGGGGGATTCCCTCCCAATTCTTGATGTTGTGTTGAAAAATGGAACACAGCAAAACTGGAGGAATGAATCCATTGTTTTGCTTCTTGTGTGTTGCATATGTCTAGTCAGTACAGCAATTTTTTTAGATGACTGAAAATGTGTGACAATTAGCATAGGGCATATTATACATGGACTACCAATATGTATTAACATTTGACCTACACTGGTGAAACACAATAAAATATACATGTTAAAAACATCTAAGCTCAAATACCAATGTCTAAGCCATCTAACCATTGAAATGCCATTGAAGGCAAGACAAGAAGCAATGGATGGAAACTAATCCAGGAAAGAAGCAACCTAGAGCTAAGGAGAAACTTCCTTTCCTTGAGAATTATAAACAAGTGAGAATTATAAACAAGTGAGAAAATTATAAACAAGTGAGAAAAATTAATCAGTGGAACAATTTGTCTCCAGAAGTTGTGGGTGCTCCCACACTGGAGGTTTCTCAGAAGAGATTGGACAACCATTTCTTTGAAATGGTATAGGATTTCATGCTTGAGCTAGAGGATTGGACTAGAAGATCTCCAAGGTCCCTTCCAACTCTGTTATTCTATTTATATTTTAAAAAATCAGTATATGCCCTCAACTTATTGCTGGTCACACTGTGAGCTACAGTTTGACATGGGACCCTGCAGTCACACTTAGGGGAGGATACTATGCCCCATTTATACAGGGAGTCTCGGCAGATGCCATGTGTAAGATGCAAATCCTATTCAGGATTATCCATTTCTCACGAGGTCGTGCAAAGCCTGGCACCATATAAATGTGGGCCACTTATATGTCTTCTTATGTGTAGGTGTTCAGTGACCCATTTGGCTTTCCATTGGGAATCAGTGTTAAAGTTGTTGGGCAGGTGTAGTGCAAGTGCCAATGGGAGCTTCCTGAATTTGAGTCTTTCAGCTGATAAATGAGAAAGATCAGCGAGCTAGAAGTAGGAAAAGGATGGCCAAAATGGCAGTGATTGAAGAATGAGTGGGTAGCCCCTTTTATACAGCAGTGGGGAAATTTCAGTGTGCTTATAGCATGTCTACTATTGTGAGACAACCCAGGAGCAAAACACAGGACACAGAGGGTTTGTCTTTTAACAGTGGTTTATATACAAGACTGCTATATACATACATACATACATACATACATACATACATACATACATACATACATACGTTAGGCAAATACCAGGCAAGCAAGCAATCTTCAGCTCTACACAGAGAACTACAATGGAGATAGAACACAAGAGGAGAGAGAGAGAGAGAGAGAGAGAGAGAGAGAGAGAGAGAGAGAGAGAGAGAGAGAGAGAGAGAGA
>BLBF01000073.1:16463062-16480600 GCA_015471245.1 Laticauda colubrina
ATGCCCTCACATGGCCTCCCTTATATAGACAGTTTCTTAAAGCGGCAGTACTCTATTGACTCATCTTCAGTTCATTATCTTGGCTTACAGCCTTACAGCAGCTGGTCATTAAATCTTCATTACCTTAACAGGAAAGACCCCTAAAGTTTCTGACTTTTGACAAGATCTGCTTCTACAGAGAGTTGGGTAGACTACCAATTTAATAAGTAATAAGAGGAAGCAAAGAGGCCAAGGTTTAATTTAGGTCTCCTGCATAAACAGGGGTTGGACTAGATGACCTCCAAGGTCCTTTCCAACATTGTTACTTCCCTCTTGCTACTTTTGATGACAGATCCAGCTGATTGGTTTTGACTTGTCTGCAAGGAAGACAAAATAAAACCACACCTAGAATACTGCATCCAGTTTTGGTCACCACACTATAAAAATGATGTTGAGACTCTAGAAAAAGTACAGAGAGAAGCAACCAGGATGATTAGGGGACTGGAAGCTAAGTCATATGAAGAACAGTTGCAGGAACTGGGCATGGCTAGTCTAATGAAGAGAAGGACCAGGGGAGACATGATAGCACTCTTCCAATATTTGAGGGGTTGCCACAGAGGGGAGGGGAGTGTCAAGCGATTTTCCAAAGCACCAGCAGGCCAGACAAGGAATAATGGATGGAAACTGAACAAGGAGAGATTCAACCTGGAAATAAGGAGGAATTTCTTGACATAGGAGAACAATCAATCCATGGAACAGCTTGCCCTCAGAAGTTGTGGCAGCTTCATCACTGGAGGCTTTCAAGAAGAGACTGGACTGCCATTTGTCAGACATGGTGTAGGGTCTGCTTGGGGTGGGTGGGTGCTGGACTAGATAACTTACAAGATCCCTTCCAACTCTGTTAATCTGTATCTAATCTGTATCTAGACTAGGCATTAAAAATTGCTTCACATCTCTGAAGAAAATATGGATCAGTGGCACTGCCTTTCAATCCAAGCTCATTCAGGCAGCAATTACTATTTTGAAGAAAGTTATAAAACAGGTTTTTTTTGCAAACCTACTCATTTTTCCTTTGATCTTTTTGCTGCATTCTTCTTAACTATACATTACATGAAACTCGGCCTTCAGTTAACATGTATTCCGTTGAAGACTGTCGTTTTCCCTCACTCGGATCAAAGGATTGAAGAAGTGCTATTTTATTTTTAATTATTATGATCAGTAGATAGGAAATGTCTAATTGAACAATTACACAGATCTGTTCTAGTCATAGCTGTCTGTTGCATAATGCATGCACAGAATCAAGAATTCAATTTTCATTAAATGAAGTAGTGCATTCCTAAGCTTGACACTCACATAATGGAAGAACAGATCTATCTATGTTCAGGGTTCACCTCCATCCTGCCATTTTTGCTGGACCTTGGACCAGTTTTTAGCTACAATAGCAGAAGGCATAGTTGGCATAATTACCATGCTTGGCTTTTAATGCAATATATACTAGAGATGCCAGGAGCTAATTACAGAATTATAGACTTCTAGAATTGGAAGGAGGCATTCAAGCCATTGTTTTCAAGCCCTACTTCATGCAAGAATCCATATTAAAGCATCTCTGGCAGATGGCTGTCCAATAAAGGGGAGTGACTCCACCACTTCCCTGGGCAACTAGTTTCATTGTCAAATTGCTCTTGCAGCTTGATTATTTTTATTCAGAAAGTTCTGTTGGAATCTATCCCTCAAACTTAAACCCTTTTAGAAAGTTGGAAAGTGTCTTTCCTCAGCTTTTTCTATTCAAAGTCAAACACTGCTATATTTTTTTTTCATTGTTCTTCATGGGACTTAGGTCTTAACTTCTGATGATGGTTATTTTTTTTTCTCTGAATCATTTCTACTTTGTCAGGGCCTCTTAACAAATAGTGTAGGGTCTCCTGCTTGAGCAGGGGTTTGGACTAGAAGATGTTCTACTTGAGACTAGAACATCTCAACTAGACTTCGGGTTGAGACTTTGGAAAAAGTGCAAAGAAGAGCAACTAAGATGACTAAAGGCCTGGAGACTAAAATATATGAGGAACAATTGCAGGATTTGGGTTTGGCTCGTCTAGAGAAAAGAAAGATTAAAGGAGACATGATAGAAGCATTTCAGTATTTGAGAGGCTGCTGAATAGAGGGTGTGTGTGTGTCAATTTATTTTCCAAAGCACCAGAAGGCAAGACAAGAAAAAATGGATGGAAACTAATCAAGGAGAGAAGCAACCTGGAATTGAGAAGAAACTTCCTAATAGTGAGGACAAGTAACTGGTGGAATGGCTTGCCTTCAGACATTGTGGGTGCTTCATCAATGGAAGTTTTTAAGAAGAGACTGGACAATCTGGAATGGAATAGGTTCTCCTGGTTGAGAAGGGGGCTGGACTAGAAGACCTCCAAGGTCTTGACCTAGCTGAATAGACTAAATACCCAGAGTCATGGATCTTATCAACCTTTGCCTCTCTACCTCCTTCCGGTTTGATGGATAAAGTAAAGGTTCTCCTTGCACATATGTGCTAGTCATCCTGGGCATCCTTTTTTTGAACTATTACCATCTGGCAGACGGTACAGAATAATAAAAACAAGGACAAATAGGCTGAAAAACAACTTCTATCCCAGGGCAGTAGCTCTTTTGAATTCTACTGTATAGTGCAGTGTTGGTGTGGTGTTGGGGGTTTTCGGTTCAATGTATGGAGTGTGAAGGATGTGTGTTTGTGTTTATTTTCATGGTCATGATGTGCACTGAAGATGGTGTTTGATTTCGTTGTACAAGGTGCAATGACAATAAAGTAAACTAAACTAAACTCATTTCCAGCTCTAGATGGACGTGCTCATCTCTGTTACAAAGCTGAAGAGCCAGCGCTGTCCGAAGACGTCTCCGTGGTCATGTGATTGGCATGACTAAATGCTGAAGGTGCACAGAACACTGTTACCTTCCCACCAAAGTGGTCCCTATTTTTCAACTTGCATTTTTTACATGGTTTTGAATTGCTAGGTTGGCAGAAGCTGGGACAAGTAAGGGGAGCCCACTCCATTACGCAACGCGAGGGGTTTGAATTGGTGAACTGCCAACCTTTCTGACTGACTAGCTCAATATTTTAGCCACTGAGCCACCATATCAGTGGTGATAGATATACCAACAAATCAGAGAAATGCTCATGAGATCCCCACTTTCAGGATTCATAACAGAGACTGTAATTCAGAGTTTAGCTCTCGGTAGTTTATAGCATTTCAATATATACAACCAAAAATATGGGTCAAACATATAAGATAAAGCCTTCATCGTAATAAAAAAGAAACAACTAGAGAAGACACATTAAACAATCAACAACATGCTCAAAGGCAGAGGTGTCAATCTCAATTTCATTGAGGGCCACATCAGAGTTGTGTTTGACCTTGGTGTTGTGGTTTGCCAGCAGCCTGTGCAGATGGCAGCGGAATTGGACAGTGGGGAAGAACAGGGACCAGACTGGGAGTCTGAAGAGGACTTGGACAAGGGTCTTGCAACCAAGCAGAGATGGGACCAGGATCATCTGGGAGTGGGGTGCTGCCTCCAGAGCCTTCGGAGTCTGGCAACAGTGAGGCAGAGGAATTCCAGTGCACGTGTGCGCAGAGCTGCTAGAAGGCGAGAGCAGCTGAAACAGAAGTGGTGACTCTGGAGTAAGGCTGGGAGGTGATTGCCGCTCCCAAAAGGTATAAAGGACAGACAAAGGTGAAGAAACCTTTGTAGGAAGCAACATTGTTCATTCTGTTCAAATTAATCCTTGAAGCTCTGGGTGGACTTTGTACTTCAGTTGGTTTTTTTATAGTTCATTTGGCACTTTTGTTGTTGGCAGCAATTCAAAGTAAAGAAAGGTGAGTGCTTATCTTAAGGAACTGTTTGGGACTCATTTACAGGCTGCGAATGAACATAATTTCCAGTGTTGAAATAAAACAAGAGTTGCTTTAACTAAGTGTGTGCTTAATTACGGTCTCAGGAAGCCTTGGTCACAGCACTTGAGGGGCTGGAGTGGGCATGACCAGCTTGACATCACTCATGTCATGAGCACCTGTGGTAGCCTGAGGGCTCTACCAGCAAAAATGGGCTCCAGAGCAGCCCTCCAGAGTTCTGTTTTTGCTGGCAGAGGCATTGTGGGTTGGTCCTTTACTGTTTTCAGGGTGGCCCTGAGGGCCAGATCTAAGCACCTCGCAGGCCAGATCCAGCCCTGGGCCTTGAGTTTGACACCCCTGCTCAAAGGTATCAAATTCACAATGAAAGAAGAAATTAACAATAACAAGAAAGTAACAACAACAACAAATAACCCTTCCTGGATATCCTCACAACAAAAGAAACAATGACAAAATGGGGACAGAAGTCTATTGATACACAACTCACACTGCTAAGCTTCCACTTTGAGGTAGTTGTGAGTACACTCCTTTCTTGTTTGATACTCGGTATTTCCTTGTGTGGGAGCTCTGGCAGCACAGTGGTTAGAATGCGGTATTGCAGGCAAACTCTGCCCACAGCTGAAGTTCAGTCCCGACAATTGACTCAATCCTTCCCTCTTTCTAAGGTCAGTAAAATGAGGATGCAGATTGTTGGAGGCAATATGCTGACATTGTAAACTGCCCAGAGAGTGCTGTACAGCTCTATGGGGCAGTATATAAGTCTAAGTGCTGTTGCTATTACTACTGTGTGGCCATTTGGCTTAGCCTGCTGAGAAACAAGATAGCTGATTTTCATTGAGACATTTCAGAGTGTCACACAGGCTCCTTATATACATAGGCATACTTGACTTTTGGAAGACCACTAGATTAAAAACATGTTCAGCGGCCTTTAAAAAGACCTTTCCCCCCAAAATAAAAAAGCGACCTCTAGCTAATTTACCTTGAAAACAGGGTATTGTTATTCTTCTGTCCCAAGTGACAAGCATTAAAAATTTTCTTGCCTCTGATAACAAAAGGTTTTGCACAAGGATACTCTCTACTGCTTTTATTATTCTGGGAAGAAATCACTGCCACTATGCTTCCGGGTGTGACAGACATTGTCTATATACTACCAGTGTTGTCATTTGCAGCACTGATATATTATGGATATTGGGAGCTGGCTGACATTGATAGGGGCTATGTAAGTCTAGCCCAAGTAGCGGGAAGACATGTATGCCTGTCTAACAGTCTACAATATTCTGGAAGACAGGGAAATATCCACTGGTGGTATTCAAGTTTTTTTACTACTGGTTCTGTGAAATCAGGCGTGGCTTGGTGGGTGTGGCTTAGCTTTGTGGGCGTGGCTTGGTGGGCATGGCAGGGGGAAAAAATCCTGTAAAATCCTCATTTCCACCTCAGTCCAGGGGAAGGATATACTGCAAAATCCTCATTCCCATCCCACTCCTGGGAGAAGATTACTGCAAAATCCCCATTTCCTCCTCACCCCACTAACCTGCTTTCCAACTCTATTCTCCTGTGCAGGGCAACAAAAGAAGACCAAGCCAATCATCTGGGACTCAGGAGGCAGAGAATAGATGGGGGGGGGCAGTTGGAGGTGGTATTTCCCAGTTCTCTGAACTACTGAAAATTTCCACTACTGGCTCTCCAGAATCTGTCAGAACTGCCTGAATAACACCTCTGGAAATATCTATCCCAAAATAGGCAGATTGACAGATTGGTGACGAGAAGATGGTGTAAGTGAAGATAGCTCCTTCCGCTATGCCAATGTTCTCCTTTCTGCTTTTCTCAGCATTTCTCTTCTTCCCTAAAGTTTTGATACAGCCTTATCAATTTTCCAGAAGACTAGTAGAATCATGTTCAGAAATAATCTGAAGGACAGTTATCATTGCATTACAACCTTGTCCTGGAGACTCGACATTCAGGAAGCTTGAAAGGTTTCTTCTTCTCGAGTCACTACACAAGTCCTGTCCAGTACAGAGCGCAGGATCTGGCTTTGGTGTTGAAAGTCTCCAAGTCATTGACAGTGCATGGCTCTGGTAGGAGAGGGCAGACCAAAAGATGTTGCATTGTCTGATCCTGCCCACAGTCGCAAGCAGTTTCTCCATCCCTATTGTAGTCCCATTTCTGCATGAGGACTTTGCATCATCCTGTTCCTGTCCGTAGGCGATTCAGGCATGACCAGATGGGCCATGCCTCACTTGAACCCGGAGGAAGTGATTCACTTGGTTCATAGGAGAGCTGATGCGTCACAGACTGGAGGTGGTTGGACCATAGGGTAATCCTTCGACCGTGGGCGGTGTCATCAAGGGATTCGGTTGAATGGAGAAAACTGCGTCTGGATTTGAGTCTCTTTTTAGCCAGTTCACGATTGTAGAGTGGGTGGCGAGGGTTAACTTCTTGCTTGGTTTTCTCCATCTGTGCTGAGACCTCTCGCCTGATGTGTGGTGGAGCAATACCACACAGTAAGTAGAGGTCATCTACTCTTGAAAGGTGATTATGTTTGTGTCCCAGCCCTCCACATCACACTTTTACTTGATGGGGAGTATGGCTTTGTTTGTTTGTTTGTTTGTTTGTATTAATTTGTTAAATTTATTTGCCTATCTCACCATGGGACTATTCTAGGTGACTTACAATAATAAAAAGGAAGGAAATGAAAGGAGTGTAAACAGAACAGAAGTAAACTAATAGAACAATAACATAAGCAATGAAAAAGATGTAATGAGAATAAATCAGTATGATAGCCAAAAAATTTGGACAGCTGGAAAGCAGAGCACAAGGAAAGAAGGGGAATGTATCAATCTAAAAAAATTGGAAAAATGAAAAGATCCTGACAGATGATAATGTGATCAGGAATACATTAGAATGCGTAGAAATGAACAGGTTAACACTTGTAATTAAAGAAAAGTAACAAACTGAATATTATATGGTATGGGGATCATTTTATCAATTGCTGGAGAATAAAAATGGAAATTAGAAAATTTAAGAAGACTAGCGAAAAATAGTAAACATGAGAATAAGAAATTAAATATGCTAAGAATTGTTATTATAATTAGGTATATCATGTGTAGTAGTATGAAGTAAGAATAAAGTAATGATATGATAGGAATGAATATGTACTAACTGTAATGGTTATTGTACAAAATATTTGTACCCAGATGACACACCGTTTAAATGAAAGATGGATTGTTTATATAAAATAAAATTTAAAAAAATTATTTAAAAAAAATCTAGTAGCCACTTCCAGCATGGATCCTCCCTATATGGTTTGCAGGCCAAATTGGCAAAACCAGATGTTTACGGTCTTGCATCCTTCGTATATCTTGAAAAGTATTCCATTGTTATTTTTACAAACAACCAGGGTGGTGAATATACAGTATCCAACACATAGTCATCCTCCTATTTCATATCTAATACACCTGTCTCATATTTTCCTCACAGCAACCCTGTGAGGTGAATTGAGCTAAGAGAGAGAGAGAGAGAGTGACTGGCCCAAGATCACCCAGCTGGTTAAAACAGGACTTGAACCAGAGATGGTATTCAACAGGTTCTGACCAGTTCTGGAGAACCAGTAGTGGAAATTTTGAGTAGTTCAGAGAACCGGCAAATCCCACCTCTGACTGGCTCCTCCCCCATCTATTCTCCGGCTCCCATTGAGTCCCATCTGATTGGCTGGGTCTTCTTTTGTTGCCCTGCACAGGAGAACGGAGCTGGAAAGCAGGTTAGTGGGGTGGGGAGGGAATGGGGATTTTACAGTATCTTTCACCTGCCACGCCCACCAAGCCACATTCACAGAACCAGTAGTAAAAAAAATTGAATCCCACCACTGACTTGAACTCACACCCTCCTGCTTTCTAAGCTGGGGCCTTCATCACTAGACCAAACTTAAGGTTCATGATTATTGGTGCTTTTTAATATGGTTTTCTGATGCTGGAGGAGAACAAACAGAACAACTCATTCTCTTCATCACTGCCCTGAAATTTCCTATAGCAAAACTGTTAGGACTGGGCTGTAACCCTGTAACAGTAACCCTGTTACTTTTTAAGAGAGTGCAAACTTGCAAACCCTGTTACTGAGTGAATTATCATTTGATCCTTGGAAGAGGACACTAGAACTGGTTCCAAGAAATGTGCCAACCATGAATAAAGAAGACAAGAAATCAGGAAGCCATTTTTGTTTGGATGTATGAAGCGAGTGAACTTGAAAACATTCTCAGGCTTGCCAATATTGGTGAACTGGATGAAATCCTTGTTAGTTTTTAATTAAATTATGTTATATTAAGCTTCCAGGAGAAAAAATCGGAACCGAATGTTTTGTCAATATTAATCCTCTAGCAGTAGTCCTAACAATGAGTTCTCTGATTTGGACACGTTTGGTACCTTAGGGAAGTCAATGGATGTCAATGATTTACTGATAAATCCACTCAGTATATACATTATCTATAATCCATCCGTCATTGTCCCAGGCAACAGCTTGCTTTGCTAAGTGATTCTGGAATGCAGGACTTAAGAACTACTTTTTCTTCGACTCAAAGTCTCCCAATCAAATTCAAAAATGCCTGATTTGAAATTGTCAGACTGAGTATGTAAATTCTGATTTAGAGGAATTCACCCCAGCAACGAATCAAGATAAACTTTTTTTAACAAAATAAAAAAAAATAAAATTCTATGATTCTGGCTATGTTTGTACAAAATGCTAAGTCTGAATTAAAGTTAACTTCAGGAGTTTATACAATATGTTGTATCAAACTAGTCAAATGAGGTGGTTTTACACCATGTGCTAAGCTAAAAAAACCCAGAGGTGGGGCTTCTGGAGGTTTACAGGGGTTCAGGACAACCCCTAACTAAGATTCTTTGCACTTCAGAGAACCCCCAAATCCCACCCCTGGTTGGCCCTGCCCACCCCAGCTCTCCCCTCTTAGGAGTTCCCACGTGGCCCATTTTGGATGCAGGTAAGTGCAGAGCGCACCCAGAGGCTCAGGAAGGGCAAAAAACAGTCCTCCTGGAAGTTTGGGAAGGCTGGAAATGGGCCTGTTTCCAGCTTCCAGAGAGACTCTGGAGCCCGAGTAGGCCGTTTTCATCTTTATGCAGGCTCGAGGAAAGCCTCTGGAGCCTGGGAGAACAAAAACACTTCCCCTGCCCTGGTGCAGGAGGCCAATTAGGCCACGCCCACCGTGGCCACACCCATCCAGCAACCAGGCAGAGAACATGTTGTTAAAGTTTTTGAAACCCATCCCTGAAAAAAACTCAAACCTATAGTTAACATGAACCAAATTTAGCATGCTATGCAGTTGAGGTTATAGGTCCTTAAATTACCTGTGAAAATGGGTCTCTCTATCTCTCTGCTCTTCTGCCTATGTAAAGTAGTGAGAGAAAGAAGAATAATGTCTTTCCCTAATTTATCTTTGGCCTTTGTCCTTGCTCCCATGTGATCCTCATATGTGTTCTCAGATTTCTTTCCCCAAAGATTTCATCCCTGAAGTTCCTCCCAAAAACTGTATTTCTGAATTAACTTGCACCAGACTGAAGTATTTCTGCTTTGGGGATTCATATTTTTTTCTGATTAAGATTAAGCATTTGCAAGCTGGTCCTTGTATCATAGATCTAGGCTACAATTTTTTAAAATTTTTATTATTATTTAGCGGATTTTCATTCTCAGTGATTCTGGGCAGCTTATAAACAATTAAAAACAATTATAAACAATTATAACTTATAATTATAAACAATATAATTATAAACAATTATAAACAGCTTATAAACAATTATAAACAATATAAAAAGGATAAAAGCAATAACTCCCCCCCCCCACCTCTCTGGTGACAACAAGCAAAAAAATGAGCTAGCCTACTCTGGGTTCCTACGCTTGTTGGTAAAACCAGGTCTTCAGGGCCTTATGAAAGAGTGTCAAAGAAGGGGCCAGTCTAATCTCTGTGGGGATGATGTTCCAAAGGGAGGGAGCCACCATGGGGAAGTCCCTCACCAGATGTACCTCCTTAGGAGTTGGGACGTGCAACATTCCCTGCCTCCCCTCTTTAAATCTCCAAATTAGATACCACTTTATCTAGCAGGATTTCCACATAGGAGAGCCAGTTTGGTGTAGTGATTAAGTGCTCACCTAGAAACCAGGTGATCATGAATTCTAGGCCTCCCTTAGACATGAAAGCGGTTGCTAGACTTTGGGCCAATCACTCTCTCTCAGTCCAATTCGTCTCAGAGGATTGCTGTGGGGAAAATAGGAGACAGAAGTATGAGATATGTTCACCACCTTGACTAGACCTATATATGTGTGTCTCTGTGTATGTGTGTGTGTGAGAGAGAAAGACAATAAAAATCAAATGATAGCAATTCTACCCTCCGTTAGAATGTTCAGATTTCATCTCAGAAAAATAGTAGTTCCCAGAATGATTGAAAGGAAAAAATAATTATTTAAATCAATTTAGGTTTATGGTTCAAGAGTGTATCATGCAGACAAATCTGAGGCCAATCCTATTGAATAGCACTAGCAGAAAAGGTTGTTTTATTATCTTTTCACAAGAAATACCAGTCTTGATTTTATTTTATTTTTTTTGCTATCATGTTTTGGACCTGAAGGGAGCTGTTCAAATTTTCAGCAAGTTTGGAAGTATGCCGGTAAGGCAAGAAAGGTTTCGAGATTCAGAGTAATTTCCAGGTTCTTAGCCAAGTCGCCCATACAGAAAGGCATTGGGAACCAGACCAGTGGTTCAAAACACCATTTCTCAGAGACAAAGCAGTAGCCCAGGACTCAAGGTCTAAGTACACCAATGTGAGCACAGCCTGGATTGACTACAATTCAATGCCACACACATGAATCTGTATGCCTGGCACTGTACGAAGTCAAGAGGATGTTGGAAGTCAACAAAAGGCACTCATTGCAAATGGACATCAAGTTTGTCCTATGTGAAGTTGATGTGTTGCCCTTGCTGCTGTTCTCCATAGGCTTGAATCCCTTCAGGCAGATAATCACAAATGACTGTTTAAGGATAGAATATAGAATCACAGGGCTGGAATGTACCTTAAAGGTTTTCTAGTCCAAGCCCCTGCTTAAGGCAGGTGTCAACCCTGAAGCTGACTTGGCTGTGGCCATTTCCTTCTCTGTAGTTTTTTTTTTCCTATCAGGATTTTTTTTTTGCATGGCTTCAGACTTGCCACAGCCTGGAGCTGAGGGATTGTAGAGATCAATGGGGTTTTGTAGCCCCCAAAAATAGTTCTCTCATGAGTCAAGGACATTCCAACTGCTGGCTGGCCAGAGGAGGGGGAGAGAAGTAACCAGGCAACCAGCCAGCACCCAGATTGGACTGTTCTGATCAAGGCTTCCTGAGACACCAACAAACACACATAAAATCCAAAGACCTTTTATTTTAGTCCAATGGCTGCGAATTATTGTAATTTACAGCCTGGAATGAGTTTCAACCAGTTATAAATGGTCCCAGGAGCATCTGCCAAAGTTCTTTGAGAGACATCTGATAAGAATGCACCTTATCTGACTTGAAGTGCTCCCAGTGACTAAAGTCCCAATTAGTTTTTCAAAACCAAAATGGAGAACAAATTAACCACGGAGCTTTCAGAGTCCAAAATGATCAGAGTGAGCAACATTGCTTCCTGCAAAGGTTTTCCTACCTTTGCACTTTCTTTATATCTTATGGGAGGGACATCTCCAACCCTTACTCCTGAATCACCCCTTTTGTCTTAGCTGCTCTTGACTTCTGCCAGCTCTGTGCACATGCGCACTGGGAACAGGCTCCCCTTGTTCCTCTGCCTTGCTGCTGCCAGATTTTGGAGGCTCCGGAATCACCACATAACTTCCAGATGGTTAGGGCCCCATCTCTGTATCCGACACAGGACCCTCATCCAAGTCATTTCCAGATTCCCAGACTGATCCCTGTTCTTCCCCACTGTCCAATTCTGCGGCCATCTGCACAGGTTGGCAGTGAACCAAAAGAAACTTTCACTTTCTAATGAGGTGGAAAGCACAGGAATTCTCAGAGTCAGCTTTCTACCAATTTGTACCAAGATGATATCTCCTAATAAAACTGTTCTTTGAGGAATCAACCTGCCTCAGAGTTCTCTTTGCAATGGGGTATTACTTGGAACCTGACAGCAGGAGTTCTTATACCATCCTGGTCAAATGGCTGTCCAGTCCACTCTTGAAAACCTCCAGAGATGTAGCACCCATAACACTCAGGGCTGTAACTCAATCTGGAAGAGTGGCACCAAAAGATCTCCAGAACAACTTCAGAGCTCTCTACCCAGAGGAGGGAAATGCTAGGAACAGCTAAGATCCTGGACAGAACCCTCAAATTCTCTGGCCTCTGGTAGAGGATCCGAGATTGAGGAAGACAGATACCACCCACCATATGGGTGAGAAGAATTTTTCTTTAGTTTTAATTATGCATGCAATGGACTCCATGTTTATTCAAAAAGTAAGGATGCCTGGCATGTCTGAATTTAGTGAATTATCATCTAGCTTTTTTAGTACTTTGCAAGAAAAATAATGTTGAATTTAATCATATTCATCCTTGATTTAAAATTAGAGTTTAAAAATAGTCCTCTGAATCCAGTTGATTCTTTTCTTGTTAAACAGGAAATAGGGACTTAACTTACAGCCAACATGGCCAATGATCAGGAAAGCCAGAAGCAGAATCTAGCCCCTTGTCTGCTTTTCTCTTATATTGATACCTATAGAAATGCTTTCTTAAATGAATTGACATAGAGGTGTTATAATTCTGCCAAACTGATTCTTAGTGTAGGTCTACAGATGCAGTTGGTCATAATTGAAACAGACAGGATGAGATCATTGGGGCTTCAATTAAACCTGACTTATTTGATTCCGATTGGTCTATCAAAGAACGTCTTATGTCCTATCTGGATGTACAGGGTCTTATGTGTAGAGGCAATCTTTCTAGCATCTACTACTTTATATTTACTCAGAAGGTCTGACACAGGAATCTAATTGCTTTTGCTGAATGTACTTATAAATCTTTGTTGGAAGGTTTGTCTTACTGATGCTGTATGTACTGATGTTCCTGATGCTGTAAAAGTCTGTTGGCTGCATTCAGACAAATATGGTTTAATTTCTTTTTTAGAATAACAGGTGATCATATCTGGGAGGCATGAGGGCAAAACCCATATGAATTGCAAGTGTCAGAAGAGAGCTAAGAAATAGCTCTGGAACCAGCCTATTTTCATTTGATAGGTTAATAACTATTTCATATTCATGACTTTCTGCTCATGAATATATTTAAGGCAGCCTTTTCTCATCCTGTTCCATACTTCACTGGACCATACTGCCCATCCTCTCTAGTTAGTATGTCCAGTGGTTGGAAATACTAGTTAAAAAGAAATGGAGTAAGATGCTAAAAAAAAAGATGAGTTTTGAGGAACAGGCTGAAATACTTACAAGCAGGATCATCTGATATTTATTTCATTGGATCAAAGAAAAAAAAGCATTGAAAAGGGGGATGTCTGGTCCATATTTTCAAACATAAAGTAACATCTCCTAAAATGCATGGGTGGATATGCAGCATATAATTGGAGATAATTACCCTGGTGAGGAATGGATAACCAACAGCTACTTTGAATATGTATGTAAGATATGTTTGGTGAGTCAAACTTTTCATCAAATATTTTGAGGAGAAGTAGAAACACATTAGAAAGATTCTGTTCAATGAATCCCAGAGTTATTTTAGAGAAGGAATGTTTAAGTGTCCTATGGAAAACCTTGGTGGAAATAATATAATCTGTGCTTTGCTTCTCTTCAACCAACCAAGCAGACGACTTAAAGACTTTTTTTTTTTTTGGGGGGGGGGGGAATCCAATCTCTGTTAGATGATTAGATGATCTATGCAAATCCTTTACAATTCATATACAGCGTGATTATTAATTATTTGTAGAGTCGTGTAATCCTACATTTTGAATAGGGGAACTTTCTCATTGACCATTATTAGCACACCCCCATTTTAAAATTATCTATATTAATAAATACATTCTAGCCATATTATGCAGCCTCTTCCCCCATACCCCCTCCATCCTCCTTGGTGCAATATTACCCTAAGCATCTCCTCTCTCCCTGTGTACAGGACCAAAAGTGCAGGCACATCATTTATTGATAAGACAAAAAGAATGTAATGAAATTATCAATGTTCTTGAATTAATTATGAACATGATTAAGAAAGCTAAAATCTCAGGAGCCAGGATCTCATTACCCATTCAGTCTTAGGGATTGCTTTCATTCAGCACGGCAAAGAGGCTTGGAACAGTCCCACAAAACTGCCTCTCTCTCTCTCTGTTTTTATTATTATTATTTGTGGTAGCAAAAGGGTTTTATTTGTTTTCTTGCTTTGCATTTCTTCCTGAAACAATTCCTTTCCATGCACGGTTTTCTGAACACTTCTTCCTGCACCAGAAAAGGAACAGTTGCTGGGGCCTACATAGCATAACGAGAGGTCTCCGAGCTTTCCGTCTTCCCTTTTGTAGGGCAGCTTTGTTTGATTTGCACATCATAGGAGCTCCTCCATATCTCTTCAAGGTAAGTTTGATGACAGAGCAAGAAAAAAAGCAAAAGCAAGTTCTTCCAAATTGTCTCTCTGTCCTGTCCTGATTCCTTGTCAGCTCAGAGGCTTAATGACATCATTATTGTGCTGTCTAAACTTTGATTTAACTTTACATATCTTTCCCACTTTGAGGGGGGAAACTAATCCTACTCTGTGTTTGTTTTTGTTCTTTTAAGTAGTGCAGAGAGTACTTTTTTTTTCCTTTTAAAAAAGATAATCACATTTCTATAACTTTAAAGCTGGAAACAGCAGCAGCAGCTGCAGAATGAATGACAGAACTGGAAAATGCATAACTGCGATCCAGAAGTGGTAATTGGGTTATGAATTTTCTCCCGTCTGCTTAAATGCATCAAGAGCATCTGCCACCCTCTTTTGCTAAAAGAGCATGGAAAGGAATACTTTAATACAACACCTTCTTTTCTTTGCTCTTTACAAGGCCCTTATGAATTAGTGCCTGGTGCAGAGTTTGGCCTGAAAATGATTGTCTGATGTCATCTAGCAAGTAAAATTGGACCATTACCCAAGTGATTTAAGGTTATTGTCATAAAATCAGTGTAAAGGGTGGTGGAGTGAGATTTAACTCCCATCAAGTGTGTTTTGTCTGCTCGGTTTTGCTGTGGAACAGAATTTAATCTTGAACACATTGCCGAGTCCAGCACTTCTGGACTTGCAAAGGAGAAAGCATTATGGGGAATGTGGAGGGGGGTGTTATCTGGTATTTTGGAAGAAGGACATTAAAACACACCCTTCAGATTGTTTAGCAATTGCTTTTTGGAATAGGCAAGCATGACTGAGTGCAATTATTTTCCATGTTAGTTGTTAGATGGATAGCTTAACTACATACTGTGTTAGAGAGAGAGAAATTAGATTCCTCACCTAATTTGCACAGATGGCACTCTCTGGAAAGAATAATTCTTAACCCAACCCAAAGACATAGCTTTAATGTCTCCCTTGCTATATCACCCTTTTAAAATATGAAGCTAAATAGGGTGGCATAATGCAAATGCCTTCATCTTGGCAACCACAATGCCTCGCTGTTCCTAGAAACTCATAAGCAGGCTAAATATTGTCTGAAAAACCACACTAAAAAACTGGATGAATGATATGACTAATATCTGTGTATGAAAGCAACAGGGAAATACCAACTTTAGGAATGCAGTTTCTTTATTGAGCTGAGGATTACAAGCTTTAGGCATTTCTAGATTTAGATCAGTGAAAAGCTTTAGAAATATTACTTGGAGTTGTATCATCTTTTTCACAGGTCTGCAATATGTGTTTTAAGGCATTCAAATGCAGGATGATGATCGCAATTTTAGTTGTGTTCCTTTTCAGAATAAATACAAAGGAAAGCCCACTGCATCCACCAGAATATTTTAGAAAGAGCAATTGCATATATTCTTTGAAGAAAAGTTATGGGGATCAGGCTTTCAGTTCAACTGGCAGAATGATGGGCAGCAACATAAAAAGTATGTTTAATGTAGCCAGTGGAGTCTGTGTTAATTTATATTATTGTCGGTGACAAGAAAAAGGATTTCCTATACAGAAATCTCACTCTGTACTAATCATACTTTTGCATGAGTAGTTCCTGTTTAATCTTGGATCGATTTAGTTTGCGTCCTCATTCAGTTTAGCAAGTTTTGCACTTAAATGACCTGTGGGATTTTTCAAAATCAAGATGGTGACAGCCAGAGAAGTTATTTGTGTTTGCTTCTTTTTTAAAAAAAGAAAAATGTAAAATACAACAACGTCCTTTAAATATAATTGATAATGCTCTCGTTTGAAGATACTCCAAACAAAGGATCATGTATATGAATGTAACTTTGCCCAACCTGATGCCTCTGGGTATTGGAATTATAATTCTCATCCAGCATAATGGGAGATGAAATTACAGCACATACAGGTGTCCCTAGGTGTAATGCTTTGGGTAGAAAAATCAATTGTATTTGTAGGGTGGAGTAAAAGTGTAGCAGGATATCTAAACCACTGTTGTATGGATTGTAATGTCTTCATTGGGAGTCTTTCATGACTATCAGAGATTCTGTGCCACGAATAACATCTTCCTTATGCAATGAAATAAGAGAATTATATGGGAAGATGATCATTTCTAAATTTTGCATTCTCATGCAAATTTATTTGGTAAATGGGAATTTCAATGGTTGGTAGGTAGCAAGGCACAAGAGTATCTCTTTTTTATCAAGTAATTTTATGCCATATAATTAATACTTCAGAGAATACTGGCCATATCCCAAAGAAAAAACATTCTAGTTTCCCCTGACCCTTAAGATAAATTGAGAAATTAGAATTCAAATCTGACATGATTCATAGATACAAATAATTCCGATATATACATACTTATTGAAACTTCATTAACTGATTTCATTCCATCTAATTTATCACATATCTGTGTGGAAACAAACTGATGCAGCAGAATCCAGAAATATGCTCATGGTCTGACATAAACACATATGTTTGGATATTGTTTATCTACCCTCTTGTAAGTGAAATGAACATCTGAAAGTGCTCATTCCACCAACTAGTACTGTTGTTTTTACAACTTCTTGTTTCAAATTAGACTGAGGTTTGCATGTAGCTTCTTTCAATAATGGCACTGGGAATTTAGTTATTTTTAATGCATAACAGAATATTTCAATTTTGTGTGTGTGTGTGTGTGAAAATGGAAGATTTTGCATTTTGCCTGGTTTATATTCATATTCCAGCAGGTAAATTAAAGATAGCATCATGTTACTTGGTTTTTGTGAGACTTGTGAAATTTGGGAGGCTGGTGACAGATTAAGCACAATAAGAAACCTAGAGAGTTATAGAGAAAATAATAAGAGCATGTCTGTAAATAAATTTGCAAAATTTAGAAATTATATCAGGTACTTGAAAAGATGGTCCAGGTTAAACAAATAGTTTTCTAACTTGCTTTATATGTTATACTAGTTTCCTTGTGATGACAATTAAGAAGTTTCAGCATAACGTAGCTAAGGATTTCAATTTTACATTCCTTCAGAGATTTGGAAATGACAAATGCAACACGGTCAAATT